>OX123183.2:30539049-31139049 GCA_944739405.2 Euclidia mi
AACTACTTCTTATACAGAGGACAACATTATCTCCAGATTGACGGGGTGGCTATGGGTAGCCCAGTAGCACCGGTAATGGCCAATATCTGGATGGAGTACTTCGAAGAATCCATAGACATGCAGGCATCCAATGTGAAACTATGGAAAAGGTACGTCGATGATGTATTCTGTATAATGAAGGGCAATAAGAAGGACGTAGAACAATTCGCACATAGATTAAACTCCATACATCCGAACATCAGATTTACATTTGAAATGGAGGTGGATAGATCGTTGTCCTTTCTTGACGTAAAAGTGACAGTTAAAGACAATGGTACCCTGGGACACACTGTATACAGAAAACCGACACACACTGACAGGTATCTCAACGCGTTTTCGCATCATCACCCGCGACACTTGGCATCCGTTGTGACGTCCCTAGTGAACAGGGCGTATGACCTCTGTGACCCTGAACACTTAAACAGTGAGCTCTCACATGTTCAGGAGGTACTTAGACGTAACGGATACAAGAATGAGATACACCGTCTGAAGAGGAGGGACCGTAAACCTGAGGTGAGCAGGGTGCCGGCTTACATGCCTTACCTAAAAGGAGTAACGGACAAAGTTGGAACAGTACTAAAGAAATACTCCATTAAGACTGTATATAGTCCGCTTTCCAAGATAGCACACAATCTGCGCAGCCCAAAGGATGTAATTCCTTTTCGGACACCTGGCGTCTACAAGGTCGATTGCAGTTGTGGTAGCTCCTATATCGGACAGACCAAGCGAACAATTGCGGAAAGGGTCAAGGAACATATCGCAGCTGTGAAAAATCGACAAGTAAATAAGTCCGCTATAGCTGAACATTTATTGGAGTCTGGACCAAACCACTGGATAGAACTACATCAACCACAGGTCTTGTCCACCGAACGTCACTATTACTCCAGAATAGTGCGTGAAGCGGTTGAAATCAAAAAACACAAGAATTTCAACCGGGAGGATGGATTTAGATTATCAACAACTTGGAATCCAGTCATCAATAAGTGTAAACACCGCCGTAATGATACAGCTCAACAGTGTGTAGACGTCATTAGTGTAGTGTGTCGAGGTACCGACAGTGCAGTTAAAAACAAAAATAAAAATCCAGTGAGGGTAGGTGCCAAAACCCGCACAACACAAGGACGGCGCTGAGCTCACCAGTCCCGCCGCGACCACGGCTGAAGCAAGTCAGCCGAAACGTTGGCAAAAATCCGAGGTATTTATGCCTTAAATATAAGATTTATCGCGAGTAAGACCCGCTATATAACCTTGTATAACTTTATGGTACCTCTCACCTAAACAAAACATGACTTTTGAACGGCGCGGTTTCCGGCTTATTTGGCAAGATGAAGGGGAACATTTCGAGAAGTTTCTTGTTGAGCTAAGGGATCGGGCTCGGGTGTGTATGTTCGAAAAATCTGATGACCACATAAAGGACCAAATACTGGATAAATCCATGCCATCGGACATAAGAAAAGTGTTGACAATGGGTGATGAGATGGCATTGGACAAGGTTATCACTATGGCCAACACCTTGGAGGGTATGGATTGCCAACGGAACTCATACGAACAAAAAGACAAAGTAAGACAAATTAAGTTAATGCAATGAGAAACCGAAGCAGGAATGGTGCAAGGTGGGCGAAACAATTTAAGTGAGCAAGTTGAGTGAAGAGAAAAGGACACCGAGGTGAGCAGGATGTGGCATACCAGCGCATGTGTCCCAGGGCCTTCCTTGTCCAGTAAAGTTCAAGGGAGTGTAATGGCTACGGGGAGTGCTGCTGCTACCAAAGATTTTGCAAAACTAAAGAATCCCAACAAAAAACGGAAGCTCGCCCGAAGTCCGGAAGGATAGGGTGACTGTGGCAAGAGACAATGGAGGCGTTCGCTGGGAAATGGGAAGTGCAGTATATATTTGACATGAACGACGACGTAGCTATAGAAGGTGAAATAGATATCTTTTGATACATCAGTCAAACGAGCTATGCAACCCTATCGGAGAGTTCCAGTCTCGCTGTAGGAGTAAATGCAACAGTGCAACGAGGGGGAGCACGATGTGCGGCTTTCTGGAGTAATGGAGGTGCTTAAATAAAACAATGTTTTATTAAATAATAAGAAATGTATTCATAAAGCACAGACAACGCACTTTTGGTTCATGAACTGATACCGAAAGGAGTCAGGCCGTTGAAATAAATGAACTGGATTTGGAATGCCAAGGACTGGAGAGGAATAACAGAGCTTTTTAGAAAATTGGGCAATAGGGCAAATATACAAGAATACTGAAGAGAAGATTGGAATGAATGAAAAAATAATGCTGTCAGAAATAGACACATTGGGATATTGCGACATTAAAGACAAGACGTTTATAAAAGCAGACGCAAGTCCTATAGGACTGGGAGTGGTATTAGCGCAAGTTGATAATAAAGGACCAAGAATATGAAGTATAGCATACGGAAATTGGACACTCAATGTGAAAGAAAATATAGCCAGACAGAAAAACAGGCTTTTGCTATGCCCAGATCAAACCCGTGTATAATATAATAAGAAAAAAAACGCGGACTAGTATCGAGATTATGTAAAGATTAGATCGCCAAATCCAGTCCATAATCAGAAGAGACTTACGTTCAGCAGATAGTCGAGCTGGCGAGACCCTGTGCAACCTCAATGCAACAAATAATAAAGGAATCAGGAAGCGATCGGGAGATCACTAATGCTAAGAAAGAAATTTATGGTGACTAGAGGGATGAGTCCAGGAAATCATGCAGAATATTTACGGATGAATTGCCCATACGGTAACAGGAAAAACGTCAGAAGTATTTTTCAAGAGAATGGACATGGATAAAAACCCAATGTTGAAATATATAAGTAAGACGGATAAAAAGACGATTAACTCTATTTTTAGAGACAAGACAGATAATGAGACCGAAGTTGCAAAAGGAAAAAGGAAAAGAATACGGAGACCGCAAGAGAAGAGCGGTAAGGCCAAAACAAACAGAAGGAGACAGCATCTATGTATTGTATGGTAGCCTGGGCTGTTTCCGCAACTCCACGTCCTGGCTTGTATTTTGCGTATAAGGTCTAGGTAAAAGAAATATAAGGCAATGACGTATAATTATTTGCCACTGAAATATACATACATTACAATGATAAATACAAATGTTAAAAGGGAAGAGATGTAATGTTTGTATCTATACAATAGATAAAATACATTGTCTCATGTACATCAGTAGAAGAACTAGCGTCATTTGGCACCTGTCACTATTAGTATATCTGCATAGTCTGTGGCTGTCACTGTCACTAGCGAGACGTAGCGCTCATAGCGAGACTTGGCTTGCCGTTCGTAACAGATCGGCAAAGTTAAGCAACGCTTGCACAGGTTACCAGTTGGATGGGTGACCGTGTGTGGCATTTTCATCTGAGCGCTACCGTGCTTCGGAGGGCACGTAAAGCTGTCGGTCCCGGCTCTTGTCTATGGATAAGGGTCGTTAGGCCATGTCGGAGGCCTTTGGGCGGTCTGAAAACTCCGACACCAGAGTTGGCCACACACTCACACGAAAAACAAAAAACAAACACTGTCACTACGGACAGTCAGTCGGTAGATAAACGCGGTGCACGAAGGACGTGCTCTCTCGTATCTGTGTGTAGTGGTGAGCCAGTGTTACATCGATTCGTGTAGTGGTTATATTTGCTGTGATAGCAAATACTACACCCGGGTAGTAGTTTTCGAAATAAATATGGACTTACATAAATGTTATAATATTTAAGAAATTTCATATAAAAGGTATCGGTCACACGATTTTGGCACTCGTGTGAACGCGTGATTCAACCCTCAATAATTCGACTATTGAATGACTTCCGGCATCGTATTTGTATTCACGCGCATCACCAGTCGGCAAGCGACGGCCGAGGGAACCACACGTGTTTCTCGACGGCACATACGCGACAGCAGAGGTACGTAATTATTTCGTCAATATATTTTTTACCTACGTAGGTAAGATTCGTGGCTACTAAGTTTTAATGATTCATAGAATTCTCAACAGTTCTTATTTATTGTAATAATAGTCTGAATAAGTAAGATTGCCATGAGAGTTCTTGAATTACGATAATGTTTTACTGTAAATAGTTATTTAAGAATTACAAAAATTTCATCAGATTCGTGTTCCCAGGACCATGAATCTGCCTCATTGAACCACGAATCTGATAAGCAGCTTTTAATACCATGTAATTTCATTTTAAACGTTATTTTACGGTTTAAAACTATTTAAAGCCATTTATTAAGCATTTCTGCGATATTTTTTGTAACTTACCGTCGTAAATGAAAACTATATTGGAGGAGGTGGATTGTATTATTTGATTTCTTGTTGTCTTGGTGACCTCTTAGTTAATACTTTGTTTAGATGGAACATATAGACGACGCAGGCTGTTTTTATATCTATAACTCATTATGCATTGTGTAACATGTATTATACTTATCAATAAAATTATCTTTATTACAGATCAAAAGACCAGACGGGATGTCGTTACTGCCGTAGAAGCTGGGTAGGCCTTTGGTATGGGACGCAACATGTGTCGATACCCTTGCGCCATCTCATCTTCCCAGCACAGCAGGTTGTGCGGGCGCTGCTGCTGCTACAGCGGAGACCCTCAAACAGCGTAAATATGTAAATCTAATAGGAGATTATGTATTTGAGCCGTTTGAGATCGAAACATTGGGGCCATGGGGTCCAAGTGCGCGATCACTTTTTAGAGATCTCGGTAAGAGAGACTCATAGACGCCTCGCGTGACCAGAGGGTTGGCACGTATTTGGCTCAAAAAATAAGTATAGCCATACAAAGAGGCAATGCTGCCAGTCTTCTGGGCACGCTTCCAATTGACTGCGATGCGGATGAGTTTCATGACGCCTTCAAAATTTTAATTTTTAATTTTTTTAATTTTCACTTGTATATATTAATTAGTTTTTTTTAATTATTTTAAGACGTCTTAATCTAATTATATTGTTATTTAAATAATTATCTTAATATATAAAATCCTTGCGTTACTGACTGACTGACAGACACGCTATAGCCGAAACTACAGGTCACAAGAAGATGAAATTTAGCATGTATGTTCCTTGAGGAGTATAAGTGTGTCTAAGGGCGTAGAACTGGGGGTCAAAGTTTGTATGAAACTTTTTATTCCTTCAATGGATTGACTCCAAACTTTGTATATTAGTTCCACAAACAATCATAGTTAACACTACGAATAATTTTTTTCGAAATTCCTCCCCTAAGGGGGTAAGATCCCTATCTTACTTTGACCCCTGGTCAAAGTTTGTATGTAACTTTATATCTCTCTAATGACTTGACTTCAAACTTTGTATATTGGTTCCTTAAACGACGATAGTGAACACTAAGAATTTTATTTTTTTAAATTCCTAACCTTAGGGGGTAAGATAGGGGTTCAAAGTATGTATTAAACGAAATTTATTATTCCTTCAGTGGATTGACTTCAAACTTTGTATATTGGTTTCTCTGATGACCTAAGTAAACATTAAGAAAATCTTTTTGGAATTTCTTACCCTAAAGGGTTAAAAAGTGGAGTCGGAACTTGTATGAAACCTTTTTATTCCTTCATTTGATTAACTTCAAACTTTGTAAATAGGTTCCCCAAATGACGTTAGTGAACACCAAGAAAGGAGATTTCGAAGTCACTAGCCCTATGGGAGTTAAGAAAGTGTGTCTCATTTTATAATTTAAAAAAAAACTTCAATGGATTCACTTGAAATTTTGTAAATACAAATTCCTCATGTGATGTTAGTGAATTTACCATTAAAGCGGGGAGTTCAATAAGGGGTCCCAGTTTGTATAATTCCTTCACTTTATTTTTATAATCGTCCCTGATGTGCATTTAATTTTCTTTTATTTAAATTTATGCGGCTGGCTCTCTGACCTAAGCGCTCTTCATCTTCACTAACTAAAATGACGCCGCGACTATGACCGTCCAAGTACAGAACCAGCAGTCTGAACCTATCCACCTGCATCGAGGTGTGAGACAAGGGGATGTTATCTCCCCCAAATTGTTCACAAATGCAATGGAGGATATGTTCAAGACGCTGCACTGGAAAGGACGCGGTATTAACATAAACGGCGAGTACCTCTCACACTAAAGATTTGCAGACGATATCGTTATCGTGGCTGAAACCGTGCAAGACTTGCAGTAAATGCTGAGCAGCCTGGCTGATTCTTCTGCTCGCATCGGTCTCCGGATAAACTTGGATAAAACCAAAATAATGTTCAATGAACATGTCTCTCCGGAACCGATTATCCTAAACGGGGTCCCTCTCGAAGTTGTTCAGGAGTACGTCTACCTTGGGTAAACCTTGCAGTTGGGTAGAAACAACTTCGAGAGGGAGGCCTGCAGAAGAATACAGCTTGGCTGGGCGGCATATAGGAAACTCTGTCGAGTCTTTTCGTCATCCCTACCGCAAAGCCTTAAGACAAAAGTCTTCAACGAGTGCGTCCTACCCGTTATGACTTACGGTGCCGAGACGTGGACACTGACGGTGCGACTAGTCCACCAATTTAAGGTCGCTCAGCGAGCTATGGAGAGGGCTATGCTCGGAGTTTCTCTGATGGATCGAATTCGTAATGAAGTGATCCGACAGAGAACCAAGGTAATTGACATAGCTCAGAGAATTAGCACGTTGAAGTGGCAGTGGGCTGGTCACATCTGTCGCAGAACCGATAATCGATGGAGTAGCCGTGTTCTAGAGTGGAGACCGCGCCTTGGCAAACGTAGTGTAGGACGCCCTCCGGCTAGGTGGAGTGACGATATACGCAAAGTGGCTGGCAACGGCTGGACACGAAGAGCCGAAAATCGGGCTCAGTGGCGTGCCATTGGAGAGGCCTATATCCAGCAGTGGACTACGGCAGGCTTATGATGATGATGATGATGACCCGGGAATAGAACTCGAGATCTCCCGTTTAGCAGATCCACTGTACCACTGAGGCAGTCAAATATTATTTATTTGTATAATCTGTCTGTATATAAAATCTTTGCGGTACTCATTGACTGACAGACATGCTACAGCCGAAACAACTGAGCGCAAGTAGTTGAAATTTTACATGTATGTTTCTTGGGGTGTGTAGGGGCACACTAAGAGAGGATTTTTGGAAATTCCTCCCCTAAAGGGGTTAAACTGGGTGTCAGAATTTGCATGAAAATATTTATTCCTGCAATGGAATAACTTCAAACTTTGTGTACCTATTGGTTCCTCAAATGAAGTTAGTGAACACTAAGAAAGTCTTATTGGAAATTCTTACACTAAGTGGATAAAAAGGGGAGTCATAATGTGCATAGAACCTTTTATGCCTTCAAAGGATTAATTTCATACTTTGTTTATTGGATCCGCAAATGACGTTTGCGAACACTAAGACATTTGTTTTGGAAATTTTGCCTTAAGAGGGTGAAAAAGGGATTCAGAGTATGTGAATTTTTTTTTCTGGAATCACTTCAATCTGTGTATATAAAATCTTTTTGTTACTGACTGACTGAAAGACACATTACAGCCGAAATTAGTGGGCGCAAGAAGGTTAAATTTAGCATGTACTATGTTCCTTGAGGAAGTTGTTTGTACAAAATATTTTATCTAATCGTAATTTACGTGTGCGAAGCAGCGGGCAAAAGCTAGTTGGATAATATGATCTTAGATTAATGTTAAAATAATCATTAATCAAAGTCTTATTTATAAAATGATTTTTTTAGTGAATTGCAAAAAATACTGTGATTTAGTAAGCTGTGCTGGATATTAATCAAAAGAAGAGTCAACGTTATATTTTTGTTGTAATTTTTTTTCAACCTTTCTATAAGCCAGTGTGATTGTAATTAATAAGACTTTTACTTTTAATGTTACGATAATCATAAAGACTGATTTATAAAATAGCTAGTTACTTTTATCAGAGAATTATAAGGTAACACTGTGATGTGTGAACTTATGCAAGGTTGTAATTATACTGTACATGTTACATTATATTGTAATTTGGAAACATCATAAGTCAGTATGATTATAATTATTGAACAGTATATTCGAGTTAGTTATTGAATTAAAGTGAAGTCATGTTATAATTGAAATAAATATTACTTTTTGATTGTATTTGAGATATTTCATTAATTATCAAATTTTGTTGATGTTAAATGTTATACCAGTGTGCCTATTGACATTGATAATCTGAAAACATGAATATCTCATTGGATGATGACTATAATATAGACCTCATCCTTTATGTTCGCTTAGATACGATTAGACCAATAGCTGTTCAAGCAGTAACGTGTAGATAAACTATTCTAAAGTGTGTATTTCATAGGCATATCACATAATACAAATCTAAACTTAGATGCTTGCTTGATCTTACAGCTTATGGTTTTTTTTTAAAACGAGCTTAAGCTGTTGATTTTAACATCAAATTTTATCATGTCAGATTCGTTGTTTGCTACGTCAGATTCGTGGCACCAACATTTTTAAAAGCGAATATTTTCTTTATTTCTCAATCGATTTTGGTGTAATTACACCATTTGGTTTGTATTGTTCTGAAGTTTGATAAACAGAAGCCAATTTTTTAAAAATATGAAATAAAAAATATGCCACGAATTTGATGCGAAGAATCTTGCGCGAAGAATGAGCCATTAAGGCGCTGTTATACCTCAGAAGCCGTGAAACACCTAATTTTTCGTCGCGCATCTAGCCATAACGGTACATATTATAAACTAGCAAAAATTAGAGCTTAAAGTCAAAAGTCTGAACAAAAGACTTTTGAAAGAATTTTTCATGTACGTAAAATAGAATCACGGTAAAAAAATCACAAAATCGAGGCAGAAAATAATCTTTCGTCTCACTGTTTGCAATATTTTGATCGTAAGCTGTCATATTTTTTTTGATAATATTGAAGGAAATCTAATGAACTAAAGAATTACCCTATTTATTTTCATATTATACGTGTATATTTTGTAAAATTAAATAAAATCTACCAAACGTCTATGATTTTGACGCTCGGTAGATCCCATCAATATCAAACGCTTCAGCAATTTAAACCTTATTAGCATAAGCGGTGTACTGAGTGTCAGTTGCTAGTTTACGGCCCGCCCAGACCTCATCATTCGGCTATGAGCCCTGTGAGAGATAGGTCATGTCGGTTGCGTCTCCGCTGCACGAAATTTTACATAAACTTGTTTGTTATTATAATACGCCGATTTGAGTTCGTAATTTCATGTTTTATGTTATAGTCTGAATACTTTGAATCAATAAAGGCTTTTCATGTAACTATGGGCACATATAATTAGGACCTAAGTTTATACTCTTGTTGCGTTTAATGTGTTATTGTTTCTGTGCTTATAAATATATAATTAGAAGAATAAAATATGGACAATTAGAGAAATGAAGTTCTACGAAGGATTTGTACAAGAAAGCGTCGTAATAAAATAGAAATTCATACATGGCCAAGTGATTATGAAATATGTAACATTTTTACACAAATTATTTTCATAAGAGTCTTTTATCACTAACTATGTTACTTATATATTATAGATTATGCATAATATAATTATATAAATTATTCTCACAATACATAGCTGCCACAGTTTTCAATTTTTGAAGGAGTAATAACATAAAATCGAATCATTTTATGTACCTATATTTCAAATTCATTAGCTTGTCAGAGCGCCTGGAGCGCTAAGATGCCGCCACGGCGAACAATAATGATGACAGCGCTAATATGGCGCTCCGCAACCCGCACACAAGCGGTAACGAATGTTGTATTATTGTGTTTTGAACATAAACCTTTTTAGGTACATCGGGTAAAACTTTGATTATTCATAAACTATTAGGTATGTCTCAGTACATCTAATATCTTTTTAATTTCTAAAATCAATCATTTATAAGTAAGAAGGTGACTTCTCTGTTTGCTATAACACAAGATATAGATTTTTTTTAATAATAAAGTACGTAACTAATTATCGTTATTGTAATTACAGTGAAGTTAAAGATAACAGTTCTGCAACGTCTTACACACATTTGACTTCAGTCATTCCTAACACGATCTGTTCAAGAGCTAGCCAAGAAATGCCAAACAATTTTTTAACAAATTTGAATCAAATTCCGTAGTGATAAGCAAAAATTACAAGAGGGATAGCAGTGACTGATTCGAATTGCGTAAGAATATGTTGACAGATTGAAATTTTTGTATAGTGGTAAAAAGAAGAGATAACAGCAGTAAAGCCAACTTAGTAAAAAATATTTTGTACAAATAAAATATTTGCAATGTAAAATCAGTTGCGCATGGAATCTCAAATGAACAACTGGCTTTGCAACAACTGGCGAAGCAAGAAAATGTAACAATCGAGCCTTGTGGATTATTCAATTATTGGTGCCACGCCAGATGGATTAATAGGTCCAAACACGATTGTGGAAATTTAATGTTCTAAAGTTGCCTATAAGAATGGCCTGGAGAATAGTATAAGAGCAAATAAAATACAAATATGGAAACATGATAAAAAAGTGAACTGACTAGTCTAAACAAATATTGTAATTGTTATTACCAAATTCAGGGGCAACGCCACGTTACACGCAAACAAAAGTGTTTATTTGCTGTGTGGAGTGGCGAAAGTATACCACTAAAAATAGAAATTATATAAAGAGATGATGTTTTCTGGGAGAAGCTTGTGGCGTTTTATATGAATTGGCAGTTGCCTGAAATTGTTGATTCTCGTCAAGCTCAAGGGATGGCATTGCGAGATCACGGAGAGGAAAATGTTTCATCAGTGCTTGAAATTTCTACAATACCAAGCCGTAAAAGGAAAGTAAATGAAACTGTGCCTCGTGAACATCAGCAAATAATAAGTCTTATCACCTCACACACTGCCTTTAACATCAGATGAGAATAAAGAAAACCTGCCGGGTTGTAGCAGACAGCTAACTTTTGATGAGCTGTAAACTCTGTATTTCGTTAAAAAAATATAAATTAATATAAATAAATATCTTTTAATATTTATTTTCTTTGAAACAACACATATTTGAAGCGAAAGAATTTTTTTATATTTTCCATACAAACATGTATGACGAGAGCTAACGAAAAAGTAGTAACTCAAATTCTAATTCTATAATTTTCTAAGCGACATAGCAGTATCTCATGAATAAGGTATATCCACATATATTTTTGATGTTTCATCTATTTTGAAAAATAATAATGGGTTGGGTTTCGAAACGAGTCGCCTGAATTTGAGGGTATTGGTAGTGTAAGGGGATTAAGGTAGTTCGTTTTAATCCCCTAAAAGTAATTTTGGCTGCCGGAGTTGCGTCTAAATATTTTTAAACAATTTCCAAAATTTCATAAATACTTCGGCAATTATGCAAAACGGAACTTATTTTTTATACTTTAGTACAGTTTTACAAATGTCATTTTTAGGTTTTATGTGAAAAACGTGAAACGAAACGCAAAACTGCTATCTTGGAATGATCATTTTGACAGCTAATGTCAAATTTGTGCGTCTTTGCTTTCGAGTGCCTTGGGTTAGGTGCGACTGTAATAAGTAAATAAATAGGTTATGTTAGGTTCTCTTTTGACCCTTAATTCGAAAATAGGAGCCCTTCGCAGGGCTCCGGCAACCTTAGTTTATAAAACTAGTGTGACGAATGTGGAAGTTGGCAGTGCCATACACACCGATGTTTGGAGATTTTTTTTTTCAGAGGAAACCAAGTATTTCCAGCAAGGGAAAATGGTGAGGGGGATTTCAAGACCTCCCCTGCTCCCTCTCCAATCACTCACAACCCCTAAAAACGGCGACGTATTTCGATACCTTGGCCATAATAATTATACCTATAATAACAATAAACATCCATAAATAAATAAAAGAAATCAACTTTTAGTAAACTTCAATTATCTCGTAACTCGCTTTAGTTGAGATACGGCTTTTGCGCTTAGTAGAGCAGTATTGTGTTTTTTAGGGTACCGTAGCCAAAAATTGTAAAAACGGAACCCTTATAGATTCGCAATGTCTGTCTGTCTGTCCGCCCGTATGTCACAGCCAATTTATTGCAAAACAGATTTGAAAACTGGCAGGAATGGAATTAGATGTAGGTATTCTATGAACTGCTTCACTATTTTTATACAAAAACAAAACAAACATAATAATGGCCTCTCCATACATGGAACTGACTTAATTATTTTTATCATCTTACGGCACGTAGGTATTTACCTACTTTCGTCAACATTTAATACCTATAACGTCTAATGTAAACCAGTTTTGCTCATGGCTGCACTGAGAACAAAAATTGCGCTATGCTTATATTGTACAAACAGATGTATGTAATATAAATTTTAATATCAGTATCTCAATTCAATATTATGCTAAAACGTTTTGCTTGCGATTTTGAAATATTGGAATACGGATGTCGCCAGAATACGGCCGCACGCCACGAGAATGAAGGGGGGCGCCCCGCAGTAGACGGAGCTAAGCTCCCTTCACCTCCTCTGCTTCACCCCCTCATTTACCAAAACAGTTGCTTAGGACAGCGCCTTAAACTTTCTCAAATATATTGAGTCGCAAGCAGGTTGCTGCTTGATGTTTAATATTGCCGCAACATTGTAATCAAAACAGTCCACGAAAGGTCTGAGTGTAGTTATTAATATAGCGCAATCTCGCAAGAATTGGAGCTTTGTATTGCTTGTAAGTTATTTCTGTTGTTCTTATAGTCACTTAAATTGACTTGATTTTAATTACTTTATTGGTATTAGTGGAATAATTCAATTCATTTATTTCAGAACAATATACATTGTGTTGAAAATATATTTTATTATATTAATTACATGAATTAGAATAATAACATTACAATAATACACATACAATAAATATTTATATCATTAGTTATTAGAGTACCTATGTCCTTTATGATGCACACTGTTTGTCATTTATAAATATTCATCTAAACTATAATAGCTTTTCCTCAACCAATACGCATTTAGTTTCTTTTAGAACAAGTTTATGCTATATATAGTTTTAAGCTCTGTAGTAATTTATTATACAGGAACACTGATTGGACCCTCGAGCCGTGTTTAACTTCATCAAGCTTTGGTTGTATTGTGGACGGTAAATCTTTTCTTCTAGAACGTTGTAGGAGTAAATAATTTTTTGTGAGTATCGTGTTGACTGCTTCGCGTAGTAGTTTAAGCAGCTGCCAAACCGCTGAATGTGAGGCCAGGTGTCTTGAGTTCGGGTTCCATACAAAAAATGTTGTTTAGAATCAGATTGTTCTTTGTATCCATTGTTTTTAATGATTATGTTTATAAAGTCTTCCAGCAATCACTATCTATTACCAGTGATCTAAACTGTGTATTTTAACATTGGTTTGATTCCTTTTAAATCAAACTAACCATACAATAATAAATGTTCAGACAGTCTACAAAAGATTACAGCCTTACAGTTCTGTTGTGTTCTTACAGTTGATAATGTTTGCAACTCCATAAATAAACTTTGTAGTAACAATGTTTATAGCTTGAAAAGTCTTTGAATATTAATTGATAGCCGTACTAAGTTATTTGCTACGTTCTATTATTGGCCCGTTAACATTGCTCACTGATCGATCAGTTTGAATTAACGTTTCAGTTGTATATCTTTATATATATATTTCTTTTGTGCATGTGTATGTCAATGAACTCCTCCTAAACGACTGGACCGATTTTGATGAATTTTTTTGTGTGTGTTCAAGGGGACTTAAGAATAGTTTAGATTCACAAAAAACAATTGCGAAAATTAAAAAAAATAATATGGCGGTACGAAGTTCGCCGGCTCAGCTAGTAATTATGTATATTTGCTTGAAAAAACAAAGGCACAAAGACACACACTGTCATCGTTCTAGCGTTGTTCCGATTGCACCCAAGACCTTGGAAACTGGAGTCTGCTTTTAGTCTAACCAGATTTGACACACAGTCACTCTGTGGCTGTCGTCTGAACTATGCAACCCAGAAGGTTGCCTGTGAAGGTACTGCCTGCTACTTTTAAATCGAAACGTTCTCATATTACGCTAGTCTCTAACCCCACTTCGAATTATCTTAGACTAGATTTGGTGCCAAAGTAGGTAAAGTGTGTTTAATACGTCTTATCTTACTGTTTAAACAGGCCTTGATACTTAAATGTTGCTTCGTAAAAGTTCTATAAGTCTTCGTGTCACCTTATCAGGATCTAAGCAGTTTTATAATCACTTTTGATTTAAAAAGATGCTTGGTATAATTTTAATAAGTTCTAGTAAGTGTACAGTTGATTGGAGATGAGATAGTTTTTATGTTATTAGAAGAATGTTTTGAAAATAAGTTGTGGGAAACGAAGAACTGGTTATATAATGCAAAAGGATGCCCGCAACCATGCTCATCATCATCATCATCAGTGGTGTATATTATATACTGTCCCACTGCTGAGCACGGGCCTGTTAGCTGCCAAGTGCAGGGTTGGCAGACTTCACGTGTCTTTCGAGAACATTATGGAGAACTCTCAGACATGCAGGTTTCCTCACGATGTTTTCCTTCACCGATAAGCAAGCGATAATTAACAATTTAATACGCACTTAACTTCGAAAAGTCATTGGTGCGTGCCGTGGATTCGAACCCGAGACCCTATGCGTAGCAGTCTGTCGGTCTCTCCACTCGGCTATCGCTACTTTCGCTATAACCATGCGCGCACATTCTTTTTTTAAATTTAACCCTTTCTTTCTAATCCCGTGAGAATTTCGGGAAATCGCTTCTTAGTCCCTTACGGTCTATCAGTTAGTCACTACCGGAAGAAATAACAGTATGAAGCCGAACACAAGTGACAAATTTTCCAGTTAGCCTACCAAGGATAGAATCTCAATATTTTTGACTGGCCTGTTAGTCCAGTGAACCAAAAGCCGTGGATTTGATTCAGATTGAAAATAATGCATATTACACATAAAGCGATATGCCATTAAATACAAGAACAGTGTCCCGGTCTATACTGGTATGGTCGAGTCCTTGGCAAAATTCTCAGAGATGTTAATACTAGCCGGTACCTGCGGTACCTTACAATTTAATATGCTATACAACATACATAATACGTGGGTAACTAGGAAAGTTTTGAGATAGAAAAAAACAAATAAAGATAGAACTTTTTATTTATTTACATTTTCTCAATGTACTCACCATTTATTTATATACAACGATTCACAATCACACGAAAATGAAATACTCTCCGTATCATATAAAAGATACAGAAATTTTTGCAACAATCTTTTAAAAACCATTAAAATTCAATACGACAAAAATCAATTGCAAAAGGCAGGGCAAAATAGTAAGCTCATCTCGAAATTTATAAAAAATAATACATTTATAGGTTAACATTCAGAAGTACTACTAGAACTTCTGTCAACAGACATAAGTCCAATATCGGCAATTGATAAGATGAAACGATTATTTAATTAACGTCGGTAGATCATTAACGGAAAATATTCCTAAATCAAGTAGCTTTCTGTCTCAAACTAGCCAATAGCCATCGCTAAATTCTTTCGTGATGCTGGATACGGACGTTGATGAAGTAATAAGTATCATAAGTGGTTTGAAAGAAGTGTGTGCAGCGGGGTGGTATAATATACCAAACAATATTATTAAAAATTCAAATACGTATTTGCGCCGGTATTAACACATATTTTTAAGTTATGCTTACAAGAAGGAATTTTCCCCCGCTTGCCTAAAAAAGCAGTAGTTACTCCTATTTTTAAATCTAGTGACAAAAACAGTATTACTAACTACAGGCCAATTTCAGTCTTATCGGGCCTTTCAAAAATCTTAGAAAAAATAATAAACATTAGATTGATTAATTACCTTGAAAATAATAAGCTGCTTTCAGATAACTAATTTGGATACAGGCCTAAAAATCTACGAACCAAGGCGTACACCAGCTTACTGCGCATATTACCAATAGTCTAGATAAGAGCATGCACTCCATGGGAATATTTTTAGACCTGGCCAAGGCGTTTGATACAATATCCTGCTCCATACTACTGCGCAAGCTCGAGACATTCGGAATAAGGGGAGCGCAACTTGCACTGTTTTCTGACTATCTGAGCGATCGCTACCAATGTGTGAAAATTGATCAATATGTTAGTGCAGAACGTAAAAATAGTGGTTTTGGTTTACCACAAGGTAGTATTTTGAGACCAACTTTGTTCTTTATATATATTAACGATCTGTATAGTTTAAATGTTCAAAATGGTATATTAATATCATATGCGGACGACACAGTGCTTTTATTCTCAGCCAATACATATTCTGAGCTTTATGACCACACCCAAAATGGTTTTAATATTGTATCAAACTGGCTACACCAAAATCTGCTAACCTTAAATGTTGACGAAACGAAATACATATTATTTAGAATGAGAAATACATTTTTTTTTTTTTTTTTTTGGTTTCGGGTTGGAAAATCCTCATGGAGTCCCTCCGCCCTGGGGGAAGGACGAAGGGGACTGTCAGACTCTTACTGACTAAAAACCAACCCGTGTTCCTCATGTACCCGTCTGTCGGAGGGTAGGGATTCGCATAAGCATTCCTCGCTACCCCCCGACGGGTATTGGCCCGCCGGATGGTCAGGCGGGCCCCGAACAAACCCCCTTGGCGGCGGATAAAGGTGTTGGGCTCCGCCGCCAAAACACTCAGCGGCCGCAGAGGATAGGGAGGACGGCAACGCAACACCGCATCTCCTCTTCCTCTGCGGCCCCACCGCGACGCAACGATGGTGCGCCCCCATTTGGTCGCGGGAGATAGGGCGCGCGGCAACGCAACACCGACACGCCTCTCCTCCCGCGACCGCACCCGATTGCGAGGGACAGAAGAACTGTCCCTCGCACCCGCCCCTTTGGACGCATCCTGCGCAGGCCTCCGTCAAGCCCACGCGGAGCGTCCCCTCCTGGATCCCTCTTAGCTTCACCGCGGGTCACCAATCCACGGTTACTGAGCCCCCCCACCACGACAAGGTGGAGATCCCACGGGGGGGAGAATGAGAAATACTAATCCATCACCTGTTAACCTACATATTTATGCACACAACTGTAAAATGCACGCTGACCTAACATGTACTTGTCCCGCATTAATTGAAATTGACAATATTAAATATCCAGGTATAACACTCGACACAAATCTAAATTTCCGTAAACACATCGATATTGTATGCGCGAGAACGCGTAAATTCATTTATATTTTCAAAAAACGTCGTAACATAGCCGATTACAAATTAATAAAACAGGTTTATTAAGCTTTGTGTCAATCCATACTAACATATTGCATTACAACGTGGGGTGGCGCAGCTAAATCAGTTCTATTGCCACTAGAACGAGCACAAAGAGCAATTCTTAAAGTGGCTACATTTCGTCGCTTTAAATTCCCTACATACCAACTCTATTTGTCATGCAACGTGCTAACAGTGCGCCAACTATTTATACTCAGTATTATACAAAAACAGCACACTGAACTCCCATATTCTCCAATTCCTGTTGAAAGAAGAAGAAATGACCTTGTTTGTATAACACCACAAATCATGTCTTTGTTAAAAGATTCTACATATTTCTAGGCCCGTTCTTGTATAATAAGTTCAGCTATAAAATATGCAGTACAACAGTAACAGAATATTTACAAAAACTCAATTACGACGACACAGAAAAATTACTAGAAGTTTTAAAATGACCTTTAACAATTTGGACTAAATATTATTATTATATTTCGTATTACGTGACATGTGGAATATTAAATGTAATTACTAACGTACCAAAATGTTTGTAGATTTTTATTTTATTTCGTTTTAATATTATTAATTTATAATAAATAGTCTGCCTAAATTATATTAAATCTTGATAGCTTAATTATTTACACACTATGTTATAATATTAGCATACAAACATGTACATAATAATATTGTCGTTTGTCTCTAAGTTTTAATCAAGCGTCAGCTCGAAACACAGGTCTAACCTAGTTCGAGCAGGTAGTCGATAACTACTTGAGTCATAACGCAATCCTAGTTTTTGCCAATATTGCAAATACATATATGTATATTAAGATGCTTTATGTACACTATTGTTTTTATTAGCCATGTACTTATGATATAATATAAAACTAAATATAAGACATTAGGTTAGTTATACCAATGGATCTAATTTAAGACGAATTGTAGTGTACGTACCTTTTGTATTTTTGTGAATAAATTGTGAATAAAAATTCAATCGCCTAAACCCAGAATTAAAGCATTGGCGATAATTTTCTTTAGGTAGGTCCTCCACCGCTGCTATGACCGCATCTCGAGCATTCTCGGGACTATCGAAATTAATTCCACGAAGTCTAAGTTTCACTTTTGGGAAGAGAAAGAAGTCGCAAGGCGCAAAATCGGGACTATAAGGTGGGTGGCTCAATTGTTTGATCTTTGTACTCTTCAAAAACTGTTGTGTCTATTTAGCTTTGTGAGGTGATGCGTTGTCATGATGCAGAAAAAGTCCTCGCAAACCTGTATTTGGACGTTTTTAGCATAAAACATTAAACACAGTCGGTAAACACACACCACTGTACCACTGAGCATTAACAGTTTTCTAGGGCTCCATAGAAATTTTAGCCTCATGACCCCTCGCACCAAAAAATGTTGCCACCATCTTCTTGCCCACGCTGCACCCGCGTTTGATCTTTCGAGGAGATTGCTCATCCAGAAACACCCGAACCGTGGATTGATGCTTAGTTAGTGGGTCATACTGATACACCTGAGTTTCACCTCCGGTAATTATATGAAATATGCCACGTCCATCTCCATTTTCAAATTTAACAATCATTTCTTTGCACCAGGTAATGCGGGCTTATTTTTGTTCGGCCGTTAGCGCGTGGGGTACCCAGTGTGAACAAAGCTTTCTCACTTGCAGATGACGATGTAAAATCTCATTTATTGACGGCGATGAAATCTTCAGAGTCTCCTCTATCTGCTCGTATCTAGTTTTTGGGTCTTTTAGTAGTATTTTTTTCACCGTTTCGATGTTTTCCGCTGTAACAGAAGTCGCAGGACGACCACTTCTGCCGTCATCTTTGAGGGACAGATTTCACTTCTAAACACTCGCGTTGCATGTTTAAGAATATATCGTCCATTTGCGACTACAATGTGATATCTCGAAAAAATCGATTTTTCGTTTTACAGATAATCGAAATCGCCGTATCGAGATCTATTATCTACAAAAACGCGATAGTTTTTACTTTAAAAATGGCTCCGCAGTGAGAGAAAAAGACAAATATATCACAGTGTAGAACTGTCTCTTTGGGCTATCTGTTGACTTCGACAAAGTGCCAGCTCAGTTGTGCAACTGCATTGCTAGCGTGAAGTATTCTCGTTTTTCGCGAACAACGTGATAATACGAAGTTATTACGTTTTTGGTGTACAAAGTGAGTATATTTAAATGCTGATTTCTTTTTTCAACATAGTGACATGTTGTTTTGTCATAGTGTTACTGTAAAACTTAAAAGTAGTAAGCATGTGGCACTTTGATCTTGTCACATTGTTCTTGTAAAAATAAGAAACTTTACTGTGACATCTCGAATTGTAGCATTGAAGATGATGTAACATTAACTCTTTAGTGAATTTGAACGTGGGTTATTTGTTGATGTACTGTTATAACAGAATAGTTTCGGATAAGTTATGATTGTATTTCCACTTGTAACGCTATAGGTGCTAAATAAAAGTATTTTATCTATGTTACGTTTACAAACTTTTGTTTAATTCCACTAACCTATGAATATTTACAAATCTTGTACATAACATTTAAATCACTTTCCATGGAGAGATTGACCTAAAATTTGGTATGCTTACGTAGCTTTAAAGACAATTAAATTATTGTCCTTATGTCATTTAAACTTGATTTAAATTATCTTTCGGGATATATACCACGTACCTTTGTTTGGAGTAACCGAAATTTCGGCACTGTTGCAAGCGCCATGTTCACGGATGTACTGATGGTATTGCGGGTGGATGAATGTTACGAGCAAGTATAACGGTCTAGCCGCTTTCTTACTCGTTTTTTGCGTTCAACACCACTAGCACTGTTATCACTATCGCACTGTACCCGATCACGACATACTACACTCACTACGTCAGCTCGCGGTTTGATTTTGTTCTTTTCACGGGTTTTACATAGACGTACCACTGGATGCCAGATACTCGACAGTTGAAACCCATCCTCTCTATTGAAATTCTTGAACTTTTTAATTTCAATAGCCTCCCTAACCATTCGAGGTATGTAGTGGCGTTCTGTCGAAAGCACCTGAGGGTTATGTAACTCGATCCAGTGGTCGGTACCCGAGTCTAAGAGGTGTTGAGCTATGGCCGACTTGTGTGGTTCATTATTTTTGACTGCCCTAATGTGTTCCTTTATTCGGCAAGAGATGGTGCATTTAGTTTGTCCTATATAGGAACTTCCACAGCTTCAGTCAATTTTGTATACACCTGGCTTTTCTAAGGGAAGACTGTCTTTCGGCGTTCTTATATATTGCGACAGTTTCTTAAAAGGAGTGAAGATAGTTTTAACTGAAACCTTCTTAAGGATGTTGGCGACCTTATCTGTCACTCCTTTGACGTACGGTAAGTACGCTGGGTGTCGTTCAACCTTGAAGTCCAGGTGTTTGTGAGTATGTCTGGGTGGTCTAATTCGCCTACATAGCCGTTCTTGTGTAGAACGTCGCTTAAATGCATGTATGTATCCGCTCGCTTGCTTTCGATTTCAACAAAACCGTCGAACTTTGCTCACATAATTTGCTTGCTCATGCGAATGATATGCTCACTTTCGGGAGCATACATTGCTATGCAGATGACAGTACCGTGCATGGGCGGTATCTCGGCCATCCTGCGGCTAAGCAGGCCGACATTGAGGAAAATAGGCGAAAACTTGTCGCTGAGCTTGACCAGGTTTTGAACAGCATCTCGAATTGGGGTGCTGAAAACATGGTCGAGTTCAACGCCAAGAAGACACAGGTGTGCGCATTTTTAGCTAAGTTATCTCCATTCCTTCCCCAACCTTCTCTTCTGGACACTCCACTACCGATACAGGACAGTCTAAATATACTTGGTATGGACATACGCCGCAATCTCAACCAGAGAAACTACATTGAGGGTGTCATTAAATCGGCATCTCGAAAACTCGGAGTCCTGAACAGAGTGAGGAAGTTTTTCACGCCGGAGCAGCTGTGTCTATTATACAAGACTCAGGTTCGCCCCTGCGTGGAATACTGCTCTCATCTCTGGAACGGCTCCGCTCAGTACCTGCTAGATGCCCTTGATAGGATGCAGCGGCGTGCTGTCCGTATCATAGGTGACCTTGAGGCTACTAAGTCCCTTGAATCTCTGCAATTACGCAGGGACGTAGCCTCAATGGCTGTCTTTTACCGATTGTATCACGGTGAGTGTTCAGAAGAACTCTTTCAACTCATCCCACCCTCTCCTTTCCTATCCCGAACAACACGTGCCGGGTTAAGGTGCCACCCTTATACGGTAGATCAGATACCGTCACGTACGAAAAGGTTCGGTACGTCTTACCTTTGCCGTACCATAAAAATGTGGAACTCACTGCCAGCTCACGTGTTTCCTTCCTCCCTTGATCCTGGGTCCTTTAAGCGGGGCGTGAAAAAGCATCTCTCAAGGCCGTCAAAGTGAGGGCCATCATGTCACATTGCTTAACCAGCAATTGGGGATGGTGGCCTTCCCAATAGGACTTCACTGTCAGCTTACCATCAGGCAGCGTGAAGTCAATTTGACAGGTTCTTTCTAATAAAAAAAAAAAAAAAATAAACACTGTACGGTCGGCGCGGACGCCCTTATTCTAACTTGATTTACAATCGATCTGAGCGACCTAGCTTAATTTTCTTTTCTGTTTTGTATAGGCAATAAGATAAGGAACAAAGTAACATTTGTTATTTTAACAAAAATTTTATGTATAATATTTTATATGAGACTAAAGTTAAGGTCGAGCATATTTTGCCGGTTTCAGACGAATAGCGTGAAATTGTGAAAAAAAAGAAGAAATGCGCGATTGGTGTATAGTTTTTAGTCATTTTTACAAAGTAGAATAGTTATTTGTTGTATTTAATACATACATACATACATACATAGACTCACGCCTGTTTCCCCGAAGGGGTAGGTAGAGGCATATTAAACGCCCACTTTTCGCCAGTGTTTTGATCCCACGTAATAGGTGGCGAGCCTATTGCCGCTTATCGGGATATTTTGTTTGCCAGAGCCTCGTCCGTTGATCGGCAGGTGCACCACTTGCAGGTGAGGTTGGCTTGGGACCCTAAGTTCTTGGTGGGAACCCTATGCACACACTATTTAATAAGAAACAATAATCATTAGGGAAGAATATCTTCATAAAAAAATAAAATAATCTACATGCAGTTGCACACAAAAAATCACAAAATGGCTACTTCAAACTTCACTCAAATTTTTTCAATAAAATTTTCTTTTATGATGTTGCAAATTTGCGTTCGGATGCTAGATATATAATCTGCCATTGGTTTAAAAACGATTTGGAAGGACTTTAGATGCTTTAAAATAGAGTTTAAAGTCGTTTAATGGAAATTAACTTTTGGCAACGATTGTTTCCAAGAGCAAAGTTCGCGATGTCAGTATTGGAAACGATCGTTGCCAGAAGCAAGCGAGCGGGTATGTATGTAACAACAACCAAGGCTTGTTTATTTCGTTTGTGTGTTGATTTGATAATTATTATATTTGTAAGAAAGTTTAAACAATAGTAATTTCAAGAGACTGATTAAAAAGAGGCTTTATATTTAACCTTATTAATTTGATAAGAATTATTTTGGGAAGTCAACTCTATTGCGATTTTGATATAAGTAGATTCCATGAATGGTGTAGTAGGAAATAAGTATAGTTGGGTAGGGGTAAACAGGGTAACCCAATTTTAATTTTTTGTTTGTTTCTTGTCTAACCCAATCTGATTTTTTTGTCATTATTACCTTTATTTAACTTCTCACTGGTATGATTAGGTAATCATGAGTGATGTATGTGATTATTATAAGAACCTAGATATAATGTTCAAATTAAAATTAAGATAATGTTGATCTCATTCTAAGAACAAAAGAGTCGTTACTTGATATTAATCTTTTTTTGTTGTAAATTTAAAAAATAATAAATTATATACTTTCGACAACAATGTTTTATTTAGAATTGATACAATCTCAAGTAAAAGTTTTCATCAACTTCAACGTGATATTTAGTTATACCGCAACATAAATATTTATTTTTACAGGTAAAATGTGATAAGTTCTCCGTTTTATTTTAAGCATGAAAAATATATAAAATTTCTGAGAAAATTAAAACGTATATAAATTAAATCATCATATAAATATTTTACCTAAAACACACTCATACATCATTTTGGTATTTGGACAAAATTTCGAAAGTTAGAAGCGATTTAAAGTTTAAAACGTCTCCTGTGAAAAATCGGGGTTTTCGATATATCACATTATAGTCGCAAATGGACGATATATATAAACGGGAATTAACGCGAACATGCATTAGGTATTTACATACCTTATTTTGCTTGAGGTTTCGAGACGGTTGCACGCCCCGTGGACGCAAGCTGACTGGTGTAGCGGTGTCATGGCTCCGAGTGCGAGGTAGAAGCTTCCATTTCTACCGCCGGGTCATTTATTTTCGAAGTACCGGCGCAAAACACACTAACCGTATCTGTATATTGAACATTCGCCAACTGCGCATTAAAGTGGGGTGTTGTTAGTCAAATCACTGGATTCCTCGCCGATGACAATTTGAAGCCCTCTTCCCGATTGAAATTTTTATGTTTTCTGATTTCAATCGCTTCACGCACAACTCTTGGGTAAAAGTGGCGTTCCGTGGAGAGGACTTGGGGACGATGAAATTCAATCCAGTGATTGGTGCCCGATTGAAGTAAATGTTCCGCAATCGCCGATTTGTTAGTTTGACGGTTCTTTACAGCTGCGATGTGCTCCTTTATACGTTCAGCGATAGTTCCCTTCGTTTGCCCTATGTAAGAGCTTACGCAGCTGCAGTTGATTTTATAGACACCTGGGGTTTGTAGCGGTAGAAAATCCTTTGGTGTGCCCACCATGTTGTATACTTTGGCCCCTGGTGCAAATACGGTCGGAATGGAGTAGTTTTTTAACTTGGTTCCTATTTTATCCGTAACACCTCTAATGTAGGGTATGTAGGTCGGTTGTCTATTTACCGCCGGATGTTTTTCTCGCTTGGTAGGCCGCGTCGTTCGTCGTTGTACCTGGTATCCGTTTTTCCTGAGTACCTCCTGAACATGGTCTAGCTCTAGCTTCAAATGCTCAGGGTCACAGAGGTCATGCGCTCTGTTTTTTAGTGACGTCACAACGGATTGCAGGTGTCGAGGGTGGTGGTGCGACGTGGCGTGCAGGTATCTATCTGTGTGTGTAGGCTTCCGGTATGCGCAGTGTGTTAAGAACCCATCTAGTCTCACAGTCACTTTGACATCCAAGAATGACAACGATCTGTCAGTTTCCATTTCGTAGGTGAACCTCATTTTCGGATGAATGGAGTAAAGGTGTTGCACATATTGATCTATTTCCTGCTTACCTCCTTTTACGATACTAAAGATGTCATCCACGTATCTTTTCCAAAGCCTGATGGTCTTAGGTCCGATGCTAAGCGCCTTGTCCTCAAAATATTCCATCCAGATATTAGCCAGTACGACACCATCGATCTGGAGGTAATATTGGCCTTGGAAGAGGAAGTAGTTGCCATCTAAGCAGTGTTTTAATAGATCAATATAGTTGTGAGGCATAATAAAAAAAAAAGTTTGTCCCTCACTACGTCCAGACATTCCCTTATTGGAACATTGGTAAAGAGCGACTCAACGTCAAAGCTTACCATTACATCTTCCGGTTCCAATCGGATGCTTTGTACGAACTGGACGAAATGACGCGAGTTCTTCACGAAAGACGGTGTCATACCGACTAATGGCTGCAATACCGATGCAACGTGCTTCGCAAGGTCGTAAGTAGGCGAGGAAATCTGACTTACGATAGGCCGCAGTGGCACGTTGGGCTTATGTAAAAGATACGTGAAAGACATCTTAAGTATCGTAAAAGGAGGTAAGCAGGAAATAGATCAATATGTGCAACACCTTAACTCCATTCATCCGAAAATGAGGTTCACCTACGAAATGGAAACTGACAGATAGTTGTCATTCTTGGATGTCAAAGTGACTGTGAGACCAGATGGGTCCTTAACACACTGCGTATACCGGAAGCCTACACACACAGATAGATACCTGCACGCCACGTCGCACCACCACCCTCGACACCTGCAATCCGTTGTGATATCACTAAAAAATAGAGCACATGACCTCTGTGACCCTGAGCATTTGAAGCTAGAGCTAGACCATGTTCAGGAGGTACTCAGGAAAAACAGATACCAGGTACAACGACGAACGACGCGGCCTACCAAGCGAGAAAAACATCCGGCGGTAAATAGACAACCGACCTACATGCCCTACATTAGAGGTGTTACGGATAAAATAGGAGCCAAGTTAAAAAACTACTCCATTCCGACCGTATTTACACCAGGGGCCAAAGTATACAACATGGTGGGCACACCAAAGGATGTTCTACCGCTACAAACCCCAGGTGTCTATAAAATCAACTGCAGCTGCAGAAGCTCTTACATAGGGCAAACGAAGCGAACTATCGCTGAACGTATAAAGGAGCACATCGCAGCTGTAAAGAACCGTCAAACTAACAAATCGGCGATTGCGGAACATTTACTTCAATCGGGCACCAATCACTGGATTGAATTCATCGTCCCCAAGTCCTCTCAACGGAACGCCACTTTTACCCAAGAGTTGTGCGTGAAGCGATTGAAATCAGAAAACATAAAAATTTCAATCGGGAAGAGGGCTTCAAATTGTCATCGGCGTGGAATCCAGTGATTCGACTAACAACACCCCACTTTAATGCGCAGTCGGCGAATGTTCAATATACAGATACGGTTAGTGTGTTTTGCGCCGGTACTTCGAAAATAAACGACCCGGGGCTAGAAATGGAAGCTTCTACCTCGCACTCGGAGCCGTGACACCGCTACACCAGTCAGCTTGCGACCACGGGGCGTGCAACCGTCTCGAAACGTCAAGCAAAATAAGGTATGTAAATACCTAATGCATGTTCGCGTTAATTCCCGTTTATATATATATTCTTAGATTTCACTTCTCCTAATGCAGATATGAGCCTATTTTGACACTCTAATTCACTCAAACCGACTTTATAATCGTACAGAATCATGGCACGGAAATGTTTTCGTTTCAATTCCATTGTTGCGAGGAAATGCGCGCAAAACGGAATAATGAAATGAATGTAAAAATTTTGTTGTTTTTAATTACGTCAAGTGGCTAATAGCATTTGAATTTCAAATAGTTTATTTATTTATTTATAGACTCACGCCTGCATCCCCGAAGGGGTAGGCAGAGGTGTAATATTACACCCACATTTCGCCATGAATTTTTAGGTCCCACGTAATAGGGGGCGAGTCTATTGCCGTACCGGGCACATTACCAGACTCCGTGCTGCTACTGAGAATTTCCTAACGGAAAAACCCAATAACACTTTGCCCGACCCGGGGATCGAACCCGAGACCTCCCAATCCCACGCGCATATTTATGCCGCGAGACCAACGAGGCAGTCATTTCAAATAGTTGGAGATTTTAAAAAGGTTTAATTTTAATATAATTCTTTTTTTATATTGGTGTATCTCAAAACTTTTCTAATCACCTAAAGTATGCTTTAAAAAGATCACATACACAACGCTTTTAATTTGGCAGTCCACTCTTCTCCGCAATGTACCAAAATTATTACCACACATACTCGTATGTTTTACACAAAGTTTCCGTTTTGAACGCATAAGTGTTTCATCATTATTTTAATAATGTCTGAGCATGAAAACTCCTCCCAAAGATATAAATTACACAGTCAATAGAATGCTCACGCAATGTTGGTACTTGCCGTCAGGGTTACCAATACCTAAAAACAAAATTTGCCTTATGTCTAATAAAAAGATGTCGAAACTATCTTCGGGTAGGTATACTGTTTTGCTACAATGAAACGTCGTAGCAAAATTGCCAGAAATTGCCCCAGAGCACCCTCCTTGAATGATTCCTTAATCGGAACATGAGTACAGTATATCGCTGTTTAATAGTTATTTAATAGTAAGCATTTTTTTACTAAATTGGACAAAGTGAGTGAGAAGTCATATTTTATTACTTTCATAGTTATGAATACGATTAGCTTATTTTTTTATTTCATCGTTAATGAAAATCTTAAAAGGAAATAAAACGTAATAATGATTCCTTTAAATGTGTCTAAAATATTTCAGTAGTTAGTTTTATATTGTCCCTTAATATCGAGGAAAATCTCGTAGGCTGGGCACACTCACCGCTTGTGTGAAAGTGGGTGGGATGAAATGGGTTGCCATGTACTGTACAGCTTTTGTAATTCAACGAAAACTTTAGAAGGTGTGGTTTAATGTCTTGAATATATTGACGCTGTGTATAGATGTCGTAAATTATGACTTGTGTGTTTTGTGTTATGTAGAATATTCTTTGACATTTAATATGTCTTTGAAATATTGCTGCTAAAATGTCTGTACCGTGAATTTGTTGACAGATCGACTTTTCAGTCGGTTTTTGATGTTTAATCGAGCTTTTTCCCGCGGTGGCAGAAGAGGATGAAAGATAACAATATATAAAAAACCTCATATTGTATGATTTACTTTAAAAACGATAGTTTTCTTGTAGTAATTATATATATTCCTATGTTAAACTTTGTAAGTTTTTGCATCAAATGGTCTAAAGCTTATAAGTTATAACATAACATAACTTCACGCCGTTACCCCCGAAGAGGTAGGCAAAGGCGTATTACACACCCACTTTTCACCAGTTATGTTTAGGTCCCTATGTAATAGGGGGCGAGCCTATTATTATTATTACTAGATGATGCCCGCAGTTACACCCGCGTTATTTAAGGCTACTGCTCGGCTCCCGTGGCGCATAGCGTGTTGTTATTTAGCCTATAGCCTTCCTCGATAAATGGCCTATCTAATAATGAAAGAATTTTTCAAATCAGACCAGTAGTTCCTGAGATTAGCGCGTTCAACCAAACAAACAAACTCTTCAGCTTCATATATTTGTATACGTAGTATATTACCTGTAAGTTATCTGTGTTCAAAATCATCTTATCGATTTGTATGCTGAATTTCACCAGAAATGAAGCCGTTTTGACGTCAAAATAAAATACACGTCATACACACAGATGTATGTGTGTGTATTTTTTATATTGATGACCTAGTGACATAGTGGCAGTGTGACTGACTGCTACGCCAGAGGTTGCAGGTTCGATTGCTGTTTCATTCAAACATTTGTGCGCATAAACATAATTGTTTAACTTGGTCTGTGTCTCTTATCATTCTTCATGTAACTTAAAGGTATTTATGTCTGAACACAAACTATCTCTTTTCGATTAATTCAGTAATACCAAAAAAAATACGAAAAGCCAAACAACAGAACAAATTATTTAAAACATCTTAATAACGAGTTTTAGTTAATTTTATACTTCGCTTTTCTATATAAATCAGGATTTTCAAGATGAACTACCATTTTAATCAAAGTGGAAATTTCAGAAACAAATTTCATGCGTGCATTGATTTAAAAGAACAAAAGTTAAATTAAAGTCTAAATTAGTTTCGAAATAATCCTTTCAGACGAGACTCAATTCATTTGATTAATCTAAAAAGGCTTAATTAAGAGACTGGAACTAAAAATAAAAATACTATGAACGAGAAATAATTGCATTTGCTCCGTTTTATTTTAAAATAACATCTTGCAAAACAGATATTTTGTATGTATATTTTTCTAGACTTCGCTTTCTACTCGACTTTCTCGCGGCTCTGCCTGTAATTTTCGGTAAAAAGTAGGCCATGTCACGTTCCAGTCTGCTTTCTCCACACACCAAATACCATAACATCGCTCCGTTGCGCTGTGATAGAAGGACAAAAAACACCTTTCAAGGAATTATTATTGAGAATGGATTTTCCATTGCAAAACTCGTATTGTGATTTTAATTTGCGTTCGTAATAGATTGGCAATATTATGGCAACACTTCTTGACTAAGTATCGACGTAGATAGCCAAACCCTTTTCACAAATAGATGTGCGAAGGCGTACCTACAGAAACGCGTTAAGGCAACATCTTTATTACCTCTAGACGCGTTTTTATACCTGCCAAATTAAGTCATCAGTATTAGTAGTAATATTAAAGATAGTGTATGTTGTACTTTGTTTTGATATGAAGTTTGCAACTATTATTATTAAGCAAGATTTCTACCTGTGTATCAGTTTCCACGAATTAATGTTTTAATAATTTTGTCCGTCAAGATGAATGCTGTACATTCTTGCGATTTATAGCTGGTAGTGGCTGAATGGCGAAAACGGTGGAGATGTTCTTGTGAGATAGTCTGAGGTAGGCTTATGCCCTGCCATGGACTGCAAAAGGTTGATAATGATGATGTATAAATGAATAACATTCGCCAGGCAGTTATCTAGGCCACAACCTGATGGCCCAACGAAATGTTCATCAATCAGCCTATTGCAGACCACTGCTGGTCATAGGCCTGTCCCAACATGCGCCAAAATGACCGATCCTCTACCTTCCGCATCCAGCCCGCCCGTAACGCAATGTACGTAATTTTTTGATTACCTATTAAATTAAACTCTTTAGTACCTAACTCTCAAAATACACTATAATCCCTCATCTGTCCTTTATTTTTTTAATAATCTTCATTTATGTTAATGTTTTGAGAACAAATACAAAGTATTGACACGTGCCTTGTTCTACACGAAGAAACACTGGCAAGCTAGAAGGCAAATAAATCGCAATCCGTACAAACACACGTGTAACGTTACAATTTAACAATGTCTGCCGGTTGAGCTTTCTATTATTGGGCACTTGCAAGTTGGGCCAAGTAGCCACTATTTCATTTAGACAAAAAGTATCGGGAATGGATTATTGGTTTATGGTTCCAAATAAAAAAAAAGATTCTTTTTGTTGTTGTTAAATTGACACAACTGTTTTCCATTTTGGCGCGGAGTTTGAGTTGCATTTGTTATTTATATTAAATACAGTACTGTTTTTAGTTATATCATATCTAGTGTGTATTGCAAATTTCATAATGGACAAAAACATCGAGTTGATTTGACAGAAACAAAGAGTTTGGCTTAAATTTTGCATCGCTAATGGAATTTCGTGTTCGGAGTCAATGAAATTGTTACAGAAGGCTAACGGTAAATCGACTTTATCAAAAACTCGTGCTAATGAGTAGTTTAAAGCGTTCAAAAGTGGTCGAGATGTGATGGAAGAGTTGCCTCGCAACGGCGGTAACTGAAGTTAACATCGCAAAAGTGGAGGAAACAGTGACTGAAAATCTTCATTCAACTTTGAGAGAGACAGCCGCCGAACTTTCTGTATTTCACGAGTCGATCCGTGCCATTTTAACTAATCATTTCGGAATGAAACTAACATGTTGCCGCTCGGCTAGGCACAAAAAACCTGTATTTTCTCCAAAAACTCAATCGCATGAGACGCGCTGAGGACATGCTAGAACGAGTCAATTCCGACCCAACATTCATGAAACGCATTGTTACTGGTAACGAGACGTGAGTTTACGAGTTTGACATGCAAACTAGTCAACACGTTTCGGAGTGGCACCTTCCAACTGAACCGAAACCGAAAAAACCACGCCAAACACGTTCAAAAGTCAAAGTCATGTTGAGTGTTTTCTTGGACTATCGCGGTGTTGTGCACTCAGAATTTTTGCCGAACGGTTAAACCGTAAATAAGGAATATTATTTAGGCGTTATGCGGCGTTTAAAAAGGCAAACTCTACGAAATAGGCGATAAGTGGAAAGAAAATTCTTGGATTTTGCACCACGATAATGCGCCTTCGCACAAGGCCATCATCGCGAACGAATTTTTGACCAAACACTCAACAAATACCATCGAGAAACCACCATATTCATCAAATATGGCTTTAGGCGACTTTTTTCTTTTTTCTAAACTCAAATTACACTTCATGGCATCCGTTTTCAATCGGTAGAAGACATAAAGGAAACATCAAACGAAACCCAGAAATAAAGACTTGAAACAAATCTTTCATTTGAAGACTCTTATTCACTAACATAAGTATAATAATGATGATTCCGGTGACAAGTACTTACCGTACCGGATGCCGTATCTTATACTAATATATAAAGCTGAAGAGTTTGTTTGTTTGTTTGGTTTAAATCGCTAATCTCAGGAACTACTGGTCCGATTTGAAAAATTATTTCAGTGTTAGATAGCCCATTTATCGAGAAAGGCTATAGGCTATATAACATCAAGCTATGAGCGACAGGAGCGGAGCAGCAGCCTTAAATAAAGCGTGTGTAACCGCGGGCATCGTCTAGTTTTAAATAAAGAGCCATCCTTTATAGTCTAAAATTGTAATAAGATTTTAAAGTAATTTTATTCTAAAATGTTTTTAAAAGAGCAGCAAAGTCTATGTTCCATTACTGAACGCATCTTCAAAGCATTTTGTGAAAATTTTATATTAGTTTACGAAAACATCGAAAATGTGTTGAAGAAATTTTATCTTCAAACATGGTTTACCTTTTAAAATCTAAAGTAAGTACTTATTTTAGGGTATTTCAACAAACATGTTCATGTTGCATCGTTATAATAAATTTCTAAGTACATACCTTACCCTTAAGGGCTATTTTGAATTATAAGTGGCGACTTGCTTTTAGTTTCAAAGTCGGTATTAACTTAAATCTTAAAAGCACTTTTAATTAATTTGGATGTTTTAAAAATTCAACTAAATCTTATTCTGTAACTGGATTAACAGTGTTTAAATTGTAAGTTCGGTGATTAACATTTATACGAATCGTAGTTGTACCTATGTAAGTACCTATAGCAGGGCAATCAATTTGTTAGATCATGCTATGGTTTTATATTTGCGAAGACAGAAATAAATGCAGTCAATTTTCAACTGGAACAATACCTCAACATAAAATTAGAGGTACACGGCAAAGAATAACTGTATTCTTGGGTTTACGCGAATGTTACATATTGAAATTAAACTACCTGGTTCCTGTAAAGAAACTGAAACATCGACTAGTAATAATTGAAAAATGTAGTTCTAGACCATTCTGTTTATATGTAATTTAAATGAAACCTATACATCGCGGTGGCATCTGTAAACCGTAGTTTGATTTCAGTAATTATATTGTCAATTTATAAACACACATCAACGTCATAGTTACACAAGTATTTTACGGATTTTCATTGAGTAAAGTTAAAGGATCTATGGTATGTTACTTATAACGTGTTTACGACGTTTCGACAGTCTTGTACTACTACCGGTCGTGATCGCGGGGTGACTAGTGTATAAAATATACAGATCGCGAATATTCAAAATTGATTATACTTAAAAGTGTTTAAAAACCCGAACCTTCTTCTAGGATTAAAGTAGGAAAGTATTAAAGTGCTAAAACAAACCAGCAGACATAAGCTAATAGTTTTATAGATCCATAAACTCCTCAATATTATCTGTATTGTATCGTGTAGGTTATTGTATATGATGTTAATATTTAGCTTTTACGAGAAAATAATATCTTGGCAAAATCTGTAGCACATGGCCATTTAGTCACACCGTTATGTTCCTTATTAGACACATAAACCTTTATCTTATGCTTGTATTTCTAGATTAGATTCGTTTGATTGTTTTGGTGTCATAAATGCGGTCGGTTGTTATAGAGCAGCTAGGTTCATAGCAGTCTGATAAGTTGTGTTTAAATTACATGGCAAATAAATTGAAACAAACTATATTTACAAAGTGTATTTTAAGTCAGTATTTTCTCGATAAGTATGTCCTCAGTTTATGATACAAAAGCGCACTATACCTAGCATTTATTTTAGAACATACATTTTTTTTGTAGAATTAGCATTTTTGAGAAAACCAATATTTCACAGTATTATAAATGTTGATTTTGACGAAGACGCTTAATTTAAACTAGCATATTTTGTAAAAAAAATGCTATAGGTGTCTTTATCTTGGTAGTATATCATTGTCTGAGTACACAATTTTGGGAAATACATAACATAACAATAACTTCACACTTTCATCCCCGAAGGGCTAGGTAGATGTATATTACACACCCACACTTCGCCAGTTATATTTCTGTCTCAATGTTATAGGGGGCGTGCCCATCTATCGGGCACAGTATTAAGCGGACAATAATTGACATTTTTAATTGACTTCGAAAAGTTCTTCGAAAAAAGGTGTGTGCCCGGGGTAGCTAAGGACCAAACCCGAGACCATCGTCTCGACAATCCGTTACGTTCACCACTAGCCTATCGACCGCTAACGACGCTTCAACTATGTAGACATATATACCAATCACAAAAACAAAAATAAATAATGTGAATTCGGCTTAGTATTACATGAAGTATCAGTTATTTAGGAATAATAACGTTAATAACTAATGCTTATAATGAATATCTATTCATCATCATCATCATTATCAGCCTGCAAGAGTCCACTGTCATATCAATATCTATTATCGGTTGCTAATTAATATAAATTAGCTGCTGGCGAGATAAAATATGCAACTACTATTATTCTATCTGCTAATTAGATAAAATAACAGATGAGTTCCTCGAAATAATAGTAGATAGCTAAGCTGTTTTAATTTACTTTTAATACGTTGGTAACCCTTCACAAGCTCAATTATTTTGGAATAATTACGCGATATAGACCCGTTACATAAATATAGAATAGGAATATATTTATTTATGATTCTATACATGTATGTATACACATTCAAAATAACAATAGCATGCATGGTATAATAGTGTTTGTTCGTCTTGTAATAATTATAGAGGATGCACGCAGCTACGCCCGTACATTTCTTAAAGGTCAATGCCAGATTAAGTATTTGTTTTATAAAGACAACTCCTGCACTAGGACTAAATCCTGCGTCGCGGGGTACTTTACAAACATACGACTAACGGACACAATGAACACCTAGGCTCGAAACAACAATTTATGAATCATACAAAGTGTTGTCTCGTGTGGGGATCGAACCCACAACACTCGGCGCGGTGTCAAGCCGTGAGGCGGCCGCTTAAACCGTAGTGGTTTAAGCGGCCGCCTCACCGCTTGACACCGTGCATTCATTATTGGAAGAAGCGTCTCCTTTTGGGTGGTCATTGACCAGACCTTGTTCTTTTTAATACAAAATAGTGTAATAAACCAAATTTACTAACCCTTGTTTACCTCTAAACTTATTCTGAACTGAGTTATGGGCTATATGCCAAGCCCCTCCTGGCCAGGCATATGCTGAGCTGGGCACCTAGTTGCTGCATCTGTGAGACACAATTTGCGTGACTAGTTTGGGTACTTAAGTTTCTTTATTGCTTGTGTTGTATAATGTCACATTTTAAGTACTTTATATTCTTCAATTTTAATAACTGTAAGTTGTCTCACCTGTGACAATAAAGATATCTTTGTTACTTACTTACCGGCCCGCCGAGCCGAGATGGGCCACGTTATGCGTGGACCCATACCTAGCAAAGCTGTAAGCTCATTTTCACGACATGTAACATTACGTAGAGATTGTTTTTATCATAATATAACACATAAAAGCTGAATAAAAATTAATAAACTTAATATAACTACGTTACCAAATGTTACATCTGTTCAATTAGTTGTTATAACTGGGCTACAGATTTGTATATTGTTATACAGTTAAATCATAGCTTAAGTACGAATTAATCTGTATCCTTTTACTGTTCCACCTTAAACCGATACACAAGCTGTTAATTTATTTATGAAATGGAAACTGTCTGCCACGTTTGTTCCCCGGTTAGTATAATGGCCATGTACGGCTTGTGCCGTACGTCTATGTTTCATACCTAAAAAAGTAACTGAAAATTTAACAACACTTGTTTTAAAATATCAAAGGTTTTTAATATAATGGAACTAGAAAGTAACGTCCGAAAAAAAATGACTTACCTAACCTCCCCCTACACAAAATACATAAAAAATATCTAGCTGAAATCAAATTTAGACTATCACAACATTCAATGTTGTGATTTCGCCTACAGCTTTACAGAGTTATCTACTCTAGCGATCTTTAAAATACGTGGGCACATGACCTTTAAGCGTATTATGACGAAAACTTTATTTTATTTCATAATATTCTGTAATTTGAAATAAAATTTTCATTTTCTGGACTACCTACGCTGAATATATATTTACAAACATAAAATAACAGGTTCCTGGAAAACATTATCTGTCTATCCTAATAAACACACCCATCTTAAATTTGATATAATAAATAGGATAATAATACGTAACAATATGTGTATTTTTCCATAAGGACTACAACAGTGTCCCACTCTGGGCACTCACCTAGAAATTTTGAATTTGTCTCATATATTTGGGATCTGTGCCTAATGATTATTTACTTATAATAATTATGCCAGGTGATTAGGCTTAAAACAGGTTTATACTTAAGCAGTACAGAAGCGAACATATTGATAATAAATATCTAAATAATAATTATGACTGACGGCTATTACATTCTTGTGATTCCTTTTTAAAACATTGCATTAAAGTTATGTGATAATTGTTTAATAACCAGAATGTAAATTCAAAATTAATGGCTGTGAATACATATATATTAATCAATATGCTTTTGCTATCAATTAAAACGTAAAAAATCGAACACTGTGGATTTTTACTGTTCCATCACTGCCCCCCTCCTCCCTGTTCCCGATACTACAAAGGCTTGGAATAAAAGGTAGCATCAAGTTTTTTACTTATTAAATACAATAATAGCGAGGGTACCCAGACTTGAAACATGCAAACGACTTATGCGAAGTGTTCTCTCAAGTGGAGATCGAACCCACCACACTCGACGCAGTGCTAACTGATGAGGAGACTATTCAAACCACTACGTCATACATCCAATCAAATATAAGAATTCTACAGAACATTCTTGTAGAAGATTCACGAAGGAATACTCACTCAGATTACTTTTAAATCTTTTCAAAACTAAACGAGACGAAACTGCCAGACATTAATTTAAATAAAAACAACTCCATCTAAACTTTGTGGTATGTGAATTTCGAGAATAGTTTTAGGATGCCAAAATACAAGTTATTACGCGGTAATATACTGGGTATGTCGATTTTCCGAGATTTGCACCTAATTTAGCCTAAGATGACTGGAATAGTCAGCGAATACTTCAAACTAATGGGAACAATTTAACGGTTTCACATATATTTCTCACTAAATAAGGGTGCCAGTGTAATGTGAATTTCACTATAAAACTTTTCGCTATAAAACTTTTGTGGAGTGGGAATTCAACGTAGGTATGTATCTTATATCGAAAAACCATTAATTACTCAAATTCGAACTAGATACATTCAAATCTCCAAATATAAAAGCATTTGCTTTATAAAATATTATAATACATACAAAATAAAGTATCGCTGTCATACATAACATTTTTTTTTTTTTTGGTGTCGGGTTGGAAAATCCTCATGGAGTCCCTCCGCCCTGGGGGAAGGACGAAGGAGACTGTCAGACTCTTACTGACTAAAAACCAACCCGTGTGTCGGAGGGTCGGGTATCGCTGAAGCATTCCTCGCTACCCCCCGACGGGTATTGGCCCGCCAGAATGGTCAGGCGGGCCCCGAACAAAACCCCCTTGGCGGCGGATGAAGGTCTTGGGCTCCGCCGCCAAAACACTCAGCGGCCGCAGAGGATAGGGAGGACGGCAACGCAACACCGCATCTCCTCTTCCTCTGCGACCCCACCGCGACGCAACGATGGTGCGCCCCCATTTGGTCGCGGGAGATAGGGCGCGCGGCAACGCAACACCGACACGCCTCTCCTCCCGCGACCGCACCCGACTGCGAGGGACAGAAGAACTGTCCCTCGCAGGGACAGAAGAACTGTCCCTCGCACCCGCCCCTTTGGACGCATCCTGCGCAGGCCTCCGTCAAGCCCACGCGGAGCGTCCCCTCCTGGATCCCTCTTAGCTTCACCGCGGGTGACCAATCCACAGTTACTGAGCCCCCCCCACCACGACAAGGTGGAGATCCCATGGGGGGGGGGTCATACATAACATAACATAACTTCACGCCTTTTATCCCCGAATCGCTGTCAAAAAACTAATAAACACTACTTAAAACAACGCTCGAAGTTTAACAATTTTGTCAAAGTAAATTATCTTAGGACAGGTACAACTAGTTCATTTTTAATGCCGCGTTTCCACGCTTGCCAAGCCTCGACAAGCTTCCACAAGCTCCAAGCGTCCACAAATCTCGCTTGGCGTTTGGGAGCCGTTTACACGGTGAATGCGTCAGTATGCTACGTACATCCAAGCATGGCGGACACCGAACTTGTATCGACTATAACCTTTGGTTTAACCTACTTTTATTTGAAATACACTTAAAGAGAAGCAAAACCAATTATTTTGTATGATGTAGATTGCCAGGGCCTCTTCCTTACCCTCTAAGAAAAACCTTACCTACATAGCCTCGAAATATTACTGGTGCCATATAGGTTACGGCATTAGGTATGTCAATAGTTCAATACACCTGCATATTATTAATATGTTCCCTCGTGACATTCCTCTGGGAGCGATATAGTGCATAATCATACAAACAAGCAAAAGAAGTTCGACCAGCCACTCATTTTGAGACAGAATTAGACGTGCGTTCGTTTCGAGATCACAGCGACTACTAAGCACGCGCCAACGTGTGAACGCGTCGCAAGCGCTTGCCACAAGCGCCCTTTGATCTGTGTCCAAAAACCGACACTGGGCCGGATCCTGTACAAGCGTCCACAAGCTCACGCAAGCCAAGCCAAACGGCCTGTTTACACGCTTGTGCTTGTGGAAGCTTGTCGAGGCTTGGCAAGCGTGGAAACGCGGCATAAAAGTTGTTCCACAAATTGAGTCTCAAAAGTTAATGATACTCTCAGCGAAATAAATTGCATTTATTCAAACAAAAGATTATATGGAATGACTAGACAATACTCTCAAGTTTATTCTTTAACAAGTTTTTCAACTTTTTGTTGAATCATGAAGAACGATAAGTGTCTGCGCTGCATAAACGCCTGATCATTTTAAATGGCATCAAGTTACTCGTTTAAGTAATACTGTACCTGACTCCTAAATTTATTTTACTTACACCCGCACATATTTTTGTTATTCGATTTCTAATTTTGTTACGCTGGCATCAATACGTAAAAACTGCGAATCATTGTAATACTTAATGACAAAAAAGCAAGATTAAAGCTGTTATCAACGGAATCTGAAGTTTTCATTACAAAACTTTGTCTACTATTACACATTAAAATTGGCGACCGCGACATCACGGATTTGCAAAATTCGGATCGAAGTACGAAAACAAAGAATTCTCGTCAAAAGGAAATCTACCAAAGATTGATTGTGGAGGACTACAGACGCAGGAACACTATCAAAGAAGACAACTAAGCCAGCCAGGTCGGTCAGCAGAAAGCGCCGCGCCCAGCCTTAGCTTCTACGACGACGCCACGTCGGGGTTCACCGTCAGCCTGCCACGCCAGTTCGAGGATTCCGTCAACATTTGTAGAACAGCTCGTGTTTCTATCAGTGCCAACAGCCATCAGCGAGGACCAATGCAGCCGGAAGCAGCCGTCTCGCCTATCAGTTAAGTGCCATTCCCATAGTTTACCCTAACACCTAAACCTATTTTTCCTATCAAAAGGGTCGCTGTTTGGTACATTCCACTTGTGTATTTCATTAGTTCAACAAAGTATCTAGCTGATTTAAAGCTTATTTCAAGTAAACAACCAGTAAATATAGTAAAATAGTGTAATTAAAATCCATTGTTCGGTGTGACAACTACCTACGTCATCATTTGTAAAATTATAAATTCTTAAAATACCAGTACATTCCTTAAAATAAGTTCATAAATGAACAATACTTGAGTATCTAAACACCAATTAGTAATATTGCCAATTTTTCTCATAGACACCCTCCCAATAGTTCGTGCCATTATTGTAGTTAACATTATTTCAAATATTTTGGGCCGACTATTCCAGAAACTCCATCGCTGCCTGACGCTGCCAGCTACCGCTAGCCGCGTTTGGGTGACGTCGGTGCATCGTCGTGCTGCCGAGCTGCAGCCGCGCTGCTGCGCCAGGTGCCGCCGAAGGAGTATCAGATAAGATTCTAAACATATAACTTTATTCCTTCATTTTGCGTTACTGTTTAGAACTCAATTAACAATAAGCATTTTTCGTAAAGTTCTCAGTGCTAGTTTATCGTTTGTTGTTGCTATTAGTATTTAACAAAATGTCTTTAAGCGAAGATAAAGACTGTAATGCAAAACAATTGATGGAACTGTTTGCTAAGCGTAGCTCGGTCAAAGGTCGTTTAACAAAGTTTAAAAAATATTTAGATGGAGTATGCTCTTCAAAATTGAATAAAACCCAAATTAAAGAGTTTGAAATTAGTATTGGTAAAATACGAGCTATGTCTAGCAAATTTGATGAACTACAGGCTCAGATTGAGGTCATTAATTGCGATAATATGGACTCCGAGATCGACGAACGTGATGAAATTGAGCAGATCTTCACTTCACATCTTGCAATTGCTGAAGAGCAACTTGATAAGTACAAAAATACTTCAAACGAATCTGATTTGCACAATTCATCACAATGTCATAACGATCTGTCATCTCAATGTCATCATGTTGATTTTAAATTACCACAAATACAAATCGCAAAGTTTGATGGCGCTTATTTCCGCTGGCTTGAGTTCCGAGATACCTATTTATCGCTTATTCATAACAATGAACGCATTAAACCTATTCACAAGTTCCATTATTTGGTATCGTATCTTGAAAAGGAAGCCGCGCGAATTATTTCCAATTTAGAGATTTCTGAAAATAATTATAAAACTGCATGGCAGCTTTTGTGCGATCGTTACGATAACAAGCGCCAACTTATAAATCAACACCTTAATTCATTGATATATTTCGAATCAACACAACAACAACACAAACGTGAATCGGACAAATCACTGAGGTTTCTAGTTGACCACGTAACTAAAAACTTGCGAGCATTGTCAAGTTTAGCAACGAAAGATGAACTGCTTGAAATGATAATTATTAAAATTCTTATACCAAAATTAGATAATCGTACTGCCATGAAGTGGGAAGAACATCGTAATAATTTGTCCAATCTCCCTGCTTTAAAGGATTTCAAAAAATTCCTAACTGATCGCGCTGATGTGTTAGAAACTATGAATCAAAACAAGTCTGATATACCCAAGGTCACACAATCACGTCAAAACAATAATAACAATTCTCGTAGTACTAAATCCTTTTCATCTACAGTTCAGAACACCGGCTCTGTCGCTAAGCAGTGCGTTGTCTGTAAGGGTGACCACTGGATATACGACTGCCCTACATTCCTTGCGAAGAGCGTTCAGGAACGACGAGATGAAGCATTTAAGTTGCACTTATGCTCCAATTGTTTACGAACTGGGCATCGTGCACGTGACTGCAAGTTGGGTCCCTGTCGTGAGTGCAAGCGTAGGCACAATTCACTCTTGCATTCCCCTAATTTAAACAATACTAGTGCAAGTAATGCTAGTACAGTCAGCAGCAATAATACCAACACAGATCGTGGTTCAACTGAAATATCAGTAAATAATTCTATTAGTGATAATTTTATAGAAAATCACATTCTTTTATCAACAGCTATGGTTAATGTTATCAATCCACAAACAAACAAACAATTTCGAGTGCGTGCTTTGTTAGACTGTGGCAGTCAGTCTTCATTTATTAGCCAGTCACTTATGAACAAGTTATCATTACAGGTATGTGCTATTAATACTATAAACGTTATCGGTATAGGCAACAACTTAGCGGAATACGTAAACAAAAGTTGTATTGCCCGATTAAATTCTCTTAATGATGACTATAGTGTTGTACAGTCATTTTATGTATTAAACCAATTAACAAGTGTTATTCCAAAACAATCTATAGACATTAGTCAATTAAATATTCCAACCAACCTACAGCTAGCTGATCCTAGCTTTAATCGGCCTTCAGCCATAGACGTCTTGATAGGTGCAGACCTGTTTTGGGACCTACTCGGATGTGATCAGCTTGCATTAGGTACTAATATGCCCCAGCTTCGTAGCTCAAAGCTAGGTTGGCTCGTTGCCGGCCCAATTTCTCCAAATGTAAGGAATTGTTCGTCACCTAAAAATATTCCGTGTCATGTTTCAATTAGTGATAGTGACGAATGCAATAATTCCAATATTGATTCTCATTTGAAAAGGTTTTGGGAACTTGAGCAGGTTCCAGATAAGCAATATTTTAGCAAAATTGAGCAGGCATGTGAAGACCATTTTTATCGTAATACTTATCGTTTAGAATCGGGTAGATTTTGTGTGAGGCTGCCCCTAATTGATAATCCAGATTGTTTAGGAGATTCTTACGCTATGGCTAAAAAACGATTGTTGTATTTAGAAAGACGTTTCCGTAAGAATCCAGAATTAAAGTTGAAATATTGCAATTTCATTCAAGAATATTTAGAGTTAGGTCATTTAGAGGAATGTCCGACTACTAATCCCGTTCCATCCTATTATCTTTGCCATCATGCAGTATATAAGCAAAACAGTGAAACGACAAAGACTCGTGTTGTCTTTGATGGATCGGCACGAACTTCCTCAGGTTTCTCTCTGAACGATCTGCAGATGGTCGGTCCCAATGTTCAAGACTCAATCTTTTCTATTTTGATTCGAGCTCGTCAGTACAAATATATTTTGACAGCTGATATTGAAAAATTCTTTAGAATGGTTGAATTAAATGAAAAGGATCGTAATTTACAATTAATACTTTGGAGAAGTGATGAGTCCAATCCTATCAAAACTTTACGTTTGAAAACCGTAACTTATGGTCTTGCAAGTGCTACATATTTGAGCACCAAGTGTTTGTCAGTATTGGCAGAGAATTGCGATGACCAGCTTATAGGTAACATTATTAAACACGACCATTACGTCGACGATCTGGTCACCGGATCAAACGACGAGTCCAAGCTATTATACATTCAACGCAAGGTGTCGGACACTTTAAAGTCAGGTGGGTTTAAACTACGTAAATTCAGATCGAATTTACCAAGCATTTTATCATCATCAGTCATTGATCAGAATGATAAGGTTAGTTTAAGTGAATCTAATAATACTTTAGGATTAAATTGGAATCCTAAAACCGATACCCTTCAAATATCGATTGAGATTCCCAATAAAAATGATGTGGTTACCAAGCGATCGATACTGTCTGCATCATTCAAGATTTTTGATCCTCTTGGAATTCTCAGTCCATGTGTAATTATACCTAAAATGTTACTTCAGTCCTTATGGCTGAACAAGAAGGGTTGGGATGAACCAGTTAGTTCCGATATCCTGGAATCCTGGAACAAGTTCATTGGCAATTTACATTTTTTATCAGATTTACAGATCCCGCGCTTAACACTATGCGAAGCTCCTAATTATATAGAAATACATACCTTTAGTGATGCTTCTCAAGTCGCTTACGGTGCCTGTGTGTACCTACGGTCACACAACTTAGCTGGCGAGGTAAAGGTAAATTTACTGTGTGCTAAGTCTAAGGTGGCGCCGTTGAAACCGATAACAATACCGCGTCTGGAGCTTTGCGCTGCGCTATTAGCTGCAAAATTGTGTAAGACAGTTACCAGCTCTCTGCGATGTGATGTCAATCGCATCATTTACTGGTGCGATTCCAGCGTTGTCCTCAGCTGGTTAAATGGTAATTCTGCAAAGTTAAAAACGTTTGTAGCTAATAGGGTAGCCGAAATTAATGAACTTACCGATAGTTCGTCGTGGCGCTATGTGCCGACTGATCAGAATCCAGCTGACCTGATCTCAAGGGGCGTGAGCCCAGATCAAATCATCAATTCTAATTTCTGGTGGTCAGGTCCAAGCTTTCTAATACAGCCTGAATCCGATTGGCCCTATTTAAAGAAATTAATAAATGAATCAGACTTACCTGAGATGAAGTCCACTTCCGCTGTTGTCCTGGAACCAGCAACAGAAATTCTAAAAATAGATAAGTTTTCATCGTTTTTAAAACTGAGACGTGTATTTGCGTATGTCAATAGATTCATACATAACATAAGATATAAATGTCCTAAAGATAAATTATTTGGTAAATTAAATGTTAGCGAATTAGAATTATCTTTTATTAGCTTATGTAAAATTGCTCAGCAAACTTCATTTACTCTAGAGTACAATCTTTTGTTAAAAAATAAAACTTTAAGTAGCAAGTCAACACTTTTGTCACTTTCACCCTTTTTGGATGATGACAAGGTGATGAGGGTCGGTGGTAGGATAGAATTATCTAATTACAATTATACTAAAAAACATCCTATACTTTTACACGCTTCTCATCCACTCACTAAATTGTATTTTAAATATGAACACTTACACAATATGCATGCTGGGCCTCAGCTGTTGCTGGCCTGTGTAAGAGAGACTGTGTGGCCTATAAATGGTAGGCATTTGGCCCGCCGCACAGTACATGTTTGTGTTCGATGTAGACGTATACAAGGTAAAACATTAACTCCCATGATGGGAAATTTACCTGCACAGCGCATCATACCTGATTTTCCATTCCGTACTGTGGGAGTTGACTTCGCTGGTCCGTTCCTAACACTAAATAGAAAGGGTCGAGGTGCACGACTAATTAAAACCTATTTATGTTTGTTTGTATGTTTTCGCTATAAGTGTGTGCACCTGGAAGCCGTCAGTGATTTGTCCAAGGACGCGTTTATCATGACGTTACGCAGATTTATATCGCGTCGAGGTAAGCCAGCGGAGATATTTTGCGATAACGGTCGCAACTTTGTTGCGGCAGCTAAAGAGATTGGCAATTTTCTTAAAACTAATCATGAACCTGTAGTTAATTTTGCTACCAATGAAGGCATAAAGTTTGTGTTTTCTCCCACGTATGCTCCACATTTCGGCGGCATCTGGGAAGCCGGCGTTAAATCCGCGAAATACCATTTAAAACGCGTTATGGGGAACCATCATTTAACGTTTGAGGAGATATGTACTCTCTTCACACAAGTGGAAGCTGTGCTTAATAGTCGACCTTTGTGCCCACTCTCCCCTTCCCCTAACGATTACCATTTCCTATCTCCCGGTCACTTTCTGATAGGGCGTGCCCTAAATGCATTGCCTGGTCCATCGCTCGAGCACGAGAACCAGAACAACCTTCAACGTTACTTGAAGCTTGAACAGATTCATCGGCATTTTTGGCAGCGCTGGGAAAAGGAATATATAGCTGAACTACAACAGCGCTCCAAATGGCGTACTAATTCAGCATCCCTGCAAGTTGGAGATTTAGTTCTTCTCCAGGAGGATAACGTCCCACCACTGAGCTGGCGAATGGGACGAGTCAGCCGCCTGTTCCCTGGAACCGACGGCGTCACACGAGTCGCAGACGTGGAGACTACCAGAGGCTGCTTCAGGAGGCCTCTCACACGGATCTGCCCCTTGCCTACATCTTTACCGGATGACGACTAACGCAGTTGAAAGGAGTCTTTCAACGGGGGGGAAGATGTCTGCGCTGCATAAACGCCTGATCATTTTAAATGGCATCAAGTTACTCGTTTAAGTAATACTGTACCTGACTCCTAAATTTATTTTACTTACACCCGCACATATTTTTGTTATTCGATTTCTAAATTTGTCACGCTAGCATCAATACGTAAAAACTGCGAATCATTGTAATCTTAATGTCAAATAACCAAAATTAAAGCTGTTATCAACGGAATCTGAGGTTTTCATTACAAAACTTTGTCTACTATTAAACAATAAGTTCTACTACTTAGTATCATTTCTATCACAGTTTTATTTTCTATTGTCTATGCAACATAAGGCGCCCTCATGTGTTTATTTTATATAGGTTTTGATAACGGTTGGTAGGGGTGGTTACCATTAAATCACTCGATTCAAAAAGAATAAACATCAGATTTGAGTCAAAATTTTGACGGTGTCATCTATTGACGGCGTGCAGAAACAGCACTTTGCTTCTATACGGTGAAAATCGGTTCTGAATGAAATATTTTTTTCTACCAACATTTTAGTAACGAGGTAATGTTGTCCATTTAATTGTAAAAAATTAGGAAATCAACGATTTTTTAAACTATTACTAAACACAATTTGCGAGTCTCTTTTTGACGTCGGTTAGAAATAGACAGTTGTATCTTCATAATAATTACCGTCTCTTCAGTTCGAGCTAAATCGTTAAAATGCTCTATAATATTTCTAAGGTAGTGACACTCATTCGATCCGCAGTATTATAAAATTTATATCTGTTAATAGATACTTTAATGGTATTCCGTGATAAGTCCACTTGAAAGCATAAAGCTACTCGTGAAACGATAAAACTCCACCGAGTGGCGGCTAGCATTGTAAGTCGCTATCGTATTTTTATGTCTATCGATCTAAAACCGAGTGTTTTTCTCCACAGTTTTCCACTAACAAATACATAAACAGAAGAATAATAAATTAACTCATGTACGAACCAATAAAACTTTTACAATTAAAATTAAAATTTCGAACTCTTCAATAATTTCAACTGTAGTTCGTAACAAAATAAAAAAGCACTTGTATAGCAAAATATTAACTGATCTTTTTTATAATATTTTGTCATAAACCGTTCCCTACATAAAAGTTTGGTTCAAAATCGAAAACAGATGTAGGTGCAAATGGAAAATTTAGTGCGTTAATCAAAATTTTTGTTTGGCTTTAAATTCGGGCGCTTGCTACTTTATTCGAAAGTTTTATAAGTACTTACAGCTTTTTCGTTGTACCAGGCCTGGCGCACTTCGCATTTTAGGTACAAACTTACAGTACTCGCCAAACTTTATGGCCGCTCCGAACCTAGCCGCATTGCGCTGCGCAGAACACAAAATCAGGTATCAGCGGGACGTACGCGGGGCGTGGAGGCAGGGCACGCCCGCGCGCGCTGTCTTCCACCCGCTAGCGTCCTCGCCTCTAGCGCGTTAGTGTGAGTGTGCTACGTTCGTACACGACTCACATAATGGCTGAGCTCTGACAGTATCGTCGCGTTTAAAATAGTTTCGTAATGTTACTTCTTTATTGTTTCTCGTTGCTGTCGTTGTTTCTTGTTGTTATTTGTACTGATATAGTTACCATTGTCATTGATCATGCCTTGCGGTCGTTTTCATGTTTTACGTCGCCAAACACAGAAAATAGTGTATGACGTGTTAACGTTTATGGAGAAGGAAATAAGTCTAGGCTTAAAAGTCCCTTCATCTAACTGAATTTACATTACTCGAATTTGATTGAATATGTAATTAAACAATATAATATAGCTAATCTAACAACGTAACTGAAGATTTTAATTTTCAATAATTACAAATATATTTTCTTGGTTATGACATGTCCACCCGACTGTACCATGCGCAAGTTCGTACCGATGGCTACATTCAGAGCGGCCATAAAGATTGGCGAGTACTGTACAAGTACCTCGGCCACATGAGTAGATAAACGGAACAGAGACACAGCTTCATACAACAGCGCGAATCGGTTGCACTACTACGAGCACGCGGCTTATGTGTGCGTAACCACTGGCCGCTTGTCGTGTACGCGGCGAGAGTGGAAAGAACCGGTTTACGTAGGCACAGGCAGTTGACAATCTTAGGGTTATTACGACGCATGTTGTTTGTTTTGTACGTTGCAAGTTTTAATATTTTAATGTAAAAAAGTGGTGTTTTATTATTAATAATTGTTGTTTATTGTTCTGTGTGTATGAATAATACTAGGTGAAATAATTAAATCATTATAAAGATTTTAACAATGGTAACGTACAATTGGGTTTTTTAATTAGGTATAACTCCTGATAATTTTGTCGCATTTGTTGAATTTCTCGAGCAAAAGTTTCGCGAATGTTTCGATCTTGAAATAAATATTGTCAATGTTGGCAACGAAATACTTAACAACTCATTAGTTGTGAAATTGTGTAAAAGCAATTAATGTTAACAAAACCAATGACTATCAGAAAGTGATCAGCCATCGATAGGGATTACAAAAAACAGGTGCATGATTTTCGACCTTATTGACGTACCTAACTCAGAATTTACAATTTTAATAACGTATCAATGTCAGAAAGCAAGAAAATACCAAATAAAAGTCTGTCATGAATTGTCAATAAGGTCGAAAATCGCATGCACCTGTTTTTTGTAAGCCCTATCGATGGTTGATCATTTTATAGTCATTTGTTTTGTAGACGTTCGTTTGTCTTACACAATTTCTTTATAAACTTATTTTAGATACCTATCCCCGTGGTAAAACTAGTGGCCATAATAGCTAAAGGAGATTCCTATGTTTATTAGCAAAATAGATCATATTACCAGAAAATATTCAACACGATTAGTGGTATCGTTGGGAATGTCAAATAAATCACGTCGTCACGTCGTGTCCTTGGTAACAAATGTATATTTTTATTCCGTGCTTTTAAAAGTTTCAGGTGCATGCCTTTTTTGGTTCCACTCGCTATTTTATTTACAACAGCTGTACTTCTGCCGTATAGCGAATCCGTCGAGTCCAAGAATCTGCCCAATCCACGAATCTGTCGAGTTGGGAATCTGCCAAATCACGAATCTGTCCAATCTAGAATCTGTCGTATACCGAACAAGCGATTTGTCTTAACCTATTGTGACAACCCTACCAAAATAGGTAACAAATTTACAAGCTCTTAAGAAGCTGTCTCTCTGTTCGGTTTATTTACTCATGTGCCTCGGCCGACCACGTCGACGTGGTTGGATTTAGTGGGTTGCCGCGCGCCGCTCACATCAGACGTCACGCAACGCAACGAGTGCGACCGCTCCGTATTCTCACGCGCCGTGTTCATACACTGTTCAAATTATATACCTAAACGCCTTTGACAACGAAAATGTATCATCACAAGTCTAATGCAAAGTATTGCTCAATTAACTGTGTGTCGAAAACGACTTGAAAATTTGATTTTATTTTATTTATATTACGAGAGCAACTTGAAAATTTTATTTTTTGTTTGTAGAGATATCTTAACGATTATGGTGTCAAATTAAAGATCTAGTTCAAAAACCATTTTATCTGTTTGAATCATGTAAATCGGTCCACGCGTTTAGGAAATAACTAAGAATCAGTATAGTAAAAATGTAAACAACCAGAATTTTTGTGGTATTTGTTCTACGAGCTCAAATATAGGATAGGATACTTATATGATAATTATTTATTATTAGGTACGTGGTCAAGTAGGTAGATAGACGATGAATAAATATTATAGTTGCAGCGGCAAGTCAACAACCCTAGCGCGCCACTCCGCGCCAGACAGTGACAGCGTTATGTGTTAGAAAAGAAAGGGAACGGTTAGGTTAATATCGCATTAGGCACTGAGTGCTTATGCGAGTTGAATTGCACTTTGTTGCTTAGTAGCAAGAGTCGCAAATTCAATAAATTGGTTTGACAAGTGAATTTTTTGTACGTTAGTACTATTCTTTATTCTGTGGTTGTACTGTGATCAGAGAGTTTCGTTGAACTCATAAACAAAGTAATTGTTTAGGTAAAAAAGTTAGCTTGTAGTTGTTGAAAAATAAAGTGCCTTGTTGGCTACTTTTGAGATTAGAGATAAAAAGAATATAAATAGTTTAAATAGAATGTATTAAAAATGTCTTTGATACATTGTACTTTTTCCAATAATATACTTAATAAAAAGTCGTTCACGGTACGCTTTGTCTCAAACGTTGCAAAAGTAGTACAATAATTCTGCACTATAGTGTAAAAAGCAATTAAAACGTTCACCATGCATCTATCGGTCCGCCGTGTACAATGAGTGTCAATTTAAATGGTCCACCCGAGAGTTACTTTTCTCTTCAACGATTTTCTTCGTTCACAAATAAATTCACTTTACCTTATTAACTACTAATGATGATGGCTTGCTTTCATTAAGGCTGTAACTATTTCTTAGTCAATTTTATTTTTTGTTTATGCTATAACTAGTTTTCCAGGATGCTATATATAGGCATTACCGTTCGTTTTATATTTACGTATGTACGTAAATATAATATAAGTACATAAATATAAAATATATAAAAACAAACGTCTTATACGTTTGTTCTCCAGTTAGTGGCATGGCCTTGTGACGTGTCGTATTCGTCTTATACCTAAAACAAAGGTACTGAAAATTGAACTACACTTGTTTTGAAATATCAAAGTTATTAAACCAGAGGACACTAGAAAGGTACGGCCGAAATCTTATACGAATATATAAAGCTGAAGAGTTTGTTTGTTTGTTTGGTTGAACGCGCTAATCTCAGGAACTACTGGTCCGATTTGAAAAGTTCTTTCAGTGTTAGATAGCCCATTTATCGAGAAAGGCTATAGGCTATATAACATCACGCTATGAGCGATGGGAGCAGATCAGTAGCCTTATATAACGCGAGTGTAACCGCGGGCATTCTCTAGTAAAAGATAAATACGTATCTAACTCCCTCCTCCGTCACAAAATACATAAAAATATCTAGCGCAAAGCAAATTTAGACTTTGAGAATATTCAATGTTGTATTTTTGCCTACAGCTGTACAGAATTATCTATTCCGACTTTAAAATGTGTAGGCACATGACCTTTTACAGCGGGCGTATTATGACTTTGTTTTATTTCATAACTAGCTGCTGCCCTTGACCTCGACTGCGTGAACGAAATACAGCACCAAAAATACCTACGATTATACCTTTTAAAATAACATTCATTTACCCGTTTCTTCTTTAAATTTCATATCTACAGAAAGTGCAGTAACAGAGGGAGTAGAGACTGTCTTTTGTAAAATTGACCTGCAAAAAGTGCTGATTTTCAGCCTGTCAATAAATAATAAATAAATTGTGACTGAAGCAGATGGAGAATATAATGAATAAGGACTTCAAATTTAAATTCAAATTATTTATTTGCAACAATATGGTATGGGTGTTACAATAGATTGGAATACAACATATTCGGCCAAGAGTGTAATACAACATTATACAGGCTGATTTAAAAGTCGTGTAATTCCTTTGAACCACATGATCCGCTGGTGATATAGAATGACCCTAACCATATACTTTTTTTTTTAGTTTTTTTTTTTAAATAAACACTAGGTCAACTAACCACTCACGTGCTAACGTCACAACAAAAAAGCGCTTGTAGTGCTTACCAAAAAGTTACATGGAGCGCCAGCGCGCCTTAGTATAATAAAACTTGATTTACGACGGTTCCAAGGGGTTATTAGGTAAACAATTGACTGTTTTGTATAGATTAGGGTACGAAGAACTCATTCATTGAAGTTTCTAAGAATTTAACAACCATTTAAAATTGTAAAAAATAGGGGAACTTAAAACACATGTCAAACTATGAAGTTGTTAACGAAAATATTTTTTTGTTCGAAATCTATATCGATAACATATGTTTTGTTTATTATAATTATAAAGTACATTAATCAATCTTTTAATTAAGTATTTAATATGTATACGCCATCCTACAAAAAGGGCTTAAAATTAATGTTGAAATAGAGCACTCATTCCTCATACACCGCTTACCGCTACTAGGTAATGCAAAATGTTTATGCCTATTTTAAGAAAAACTTTGAACCTGTAGACCAGAAATATATTTTTTTATAAAATCCTGGACTTAGACCCACAGAAGTATGCTGCATAACGAAGTATAACCAAGAAATATTGATATTGATTGATTGAAATGGAACGTAGTCCCCTTGGTAGCCACAGTTACCAGAGGCACTTCAAGCGAAATCACTTTGGTAGCCCCAGCTACCTAAAGCACATGAGTGGCTAAAATGTCGAATTCTAAAAGGAGGTAACAACGCGTCGCGTGGCGTCAGCTGTCATAGAGACACGGTAAGGTCAAACCCGCGGCGTTTAATGTCAGTGGCAGTAGATGGCGCTATTGCGAGTTTACTACTACGTACAAACCGCGCAAGAGGCGAAACTAGTCTCTCATGCCATCTTATTCTTTCAAATGATTGATATTTTATCATAAAAAATAATGATTATTTACGATATTACTAAATCTTGGACCGACAATCTTGTTAAGATCGCGGGAAGCGGTTGGTATGCCCAGCAGTAGACGTCCTTTGGCTGAAATAATAATGATGATTACAGATTCTGACAATAATCTATCTATCTTAACCGTCTCACTATGGTTCGTCTAGAACAAGCTAGCTAGACAAAATTATTTTATTTGATTTTTATGTCTAGATGCGGTTAATAAGCAAAGATATAAGGTTTTTGGTACTTTTTTCAAGGCAGTTTGTCATTTGAGCTGGTATCATGAAAAAAAAACATTTATCGGGCATATGTGTATAATATATTTTTTGAACATTTTATAAAGTGATTTATCCCTCGACGTCGCTATAAAATCTAATAACAGATGCATAAAATATCTAAGAACTAAATCTATTACTCATTATCATCACTATCATCAGATGAATCATCCATTGAATAGTCATGATCGTGAGGGGCAGAACTATGAAAAGTAGAAATCATATTAACATTTTGTTCCTTACAGCTAGGTGGGACAATTAAATCTAATACTTCAGTTGGAAGCGTACCTATTTTCTTCCGAGGAACTTCTCGTAAACCGTTTATTACAGGGTCAGATGTTATCAATAACATATTAAGTAAATCTCTATTCGTAGCCTCCCGTGATCGCTTTCGTGTGTTGTGCTCACGAAATCTTCTGCAGTCCTTATTCCGAGCTTCCTGTGCTTCCTCGGAAAGCTGGCCTATAGGTAGAAGGGACGATCTAATTACTTCGCCACTGTGCAAAAGTATTTTGTGGACAGTAGCGGGCATGTAATACCATGAATAGAGATTTACATAAAGTTGTCTAGTTTCTTGAGCTAAGTTAACGAATTTTTCAATATTTATATCATATCCCGATGATAAAGTGCCCAGTAGTATGCCAAATTTTTGTATTAGTGAAACATCTAACCCTGTAATATCGGCACTAGCCTCGGGATTTCCAAAAAATCTTCGCGCGGTGTTCCCGTCATTAGTGTTACCGAACCCTGGTTTTGGTTTGTCTACAATCAAGCCCATTTCGCTTTTAAATCGTTTTTTAATGTCATCTGAACGTTGTTTCACACTAGCTTTGTCTTCGGCTGTTCTTAACTGCCATTTTTTTATATTTAGTCGATAGCTAATGTGAAGCAAGCATTCAAAGCACCTTATCCAAGCGTGCAACGTAGACAAACCAAAACCAAGATTATCTTTGTCCGCAGCAAACTCTTTTGACAGATCATTCATCATTGTTGGAGTTGCCCCACAAATAAAACATTTTTGTGAGGAAGAAGTTTCGGTCAGAGCATTGCAAACTTTTCCGTCAATCATTGTTAAAAGCATAACATGTGTGACAGATACTTCGGTCTCCATCACCTTGCAGGTTGTCGGCAATAAAGCGTTTATCTCTTCTAAAACCTTATTGGTTTCCGAAATCGTAAAATCTTTCGTTTCCTTAGAAAAGATAAACTTTATTAGCCGACAATACATTGTAGAACAGGGCCGAGGATTCTGCCACACAATATTACCACTTTCATCTTTCAATTGAAGAGGAACGAAAGAAAATACAAATAAAAACTCGTCACTATCGTCACAATTAGTGAATTTTTGTTTGTACATACTATGACCGGAACTTCCATCACAACCCCATTTACTGATTAATGTGAATGACGTGCAAGGTAACAGACTATGAACAACTTCTTGTTGTGCTGAAACTAAACGTTCGGCAGTCTTATCAAGAATTGCCTGAACTTTGATTTCAGCATGCGTTTCATTGACTGTAATTTGTTCACCTGACGGGTAGCAGGCTATTTTAGCCTTTCTAACACTGTACATTGACGGAAACACCTTATGTCCAGCTTTAATACTCCACTTCCGAGTCTGCTTATAGCTATGGCTACTTGATTTACTATCAACGTAGTACGCTAAAGCTTCCTCACTTGTTAAACTCCTGGGGGCACTTTCTACACTCGTGGTCTTGGTTATTGAAGGATCACTAGTCACATCTTTAATTTGACGTGCTACACTTCTCTGACCCGAGATTCGAGCTGACACTTCAGCGGCGTAAATTAATTCACTAGCACTTCTGGACTGTAATAGATCGTCTACACGTCGTCTCTTCGTTTTGAGACTAGAATGTTCAAAATCTTTAGTAGGTCTTCCGGGTCCCGGTTCTCCAGATGTAGTTGGCAGAGATAAATAAACGGACACATCGAAAGATATGTCAAGACCCTCCAGCCACGTCGAATACTTTTGTAGGAATCGCTCTCGATTTCTTCCACAGCTGCTCCACTTTTCAGCAAATTTCGTTGAATATCTTGAGATTAGTACTTTAATATCTCGCAGAGACTGCTCCGTAACACCATCAAAATTATATCTCAAAGATATAAACCGAAAGAGCTCCTCATTCCGCGTTTCCTTCGGGTGTTTCAGCCATTCTTCGAAAAAATCCATTCTTGAGACGGTAAAAACTGTTGAAAGAAAAAAATAAATAAAAATTAGTTGTGCAAATATATCGCAATGAATTTTTTTACGTATAACTACTAGACACTTATGAGAATCGTATATGATAGGTTCTACGGTGGGGACAAGTGGGGACATGTTATTATTTGACCGATGAATTTGAAAAAATGAGTAAAAAAGTGGGTGAAAATTCAAACATTTCATTTTATAAGACTAAAGAATGAAGTTCCCATGTTGAAAATGAAATAAAATATAACTACTTACCCTTACGTATACAATCCATCACAAAAACACTTTCACAAATTTCTTTTAGTGACATAAACAATGCTATCAAATATGATGTAAAAATGCAAATGAATGCCCTTTAAATAGTCAACATCTTATAAACATACCTTAATGACGCTCTTAATGAGGGTAGTATTGATAATTAATAGGTGTAATCCTCAATGTATAGGGGTAATGAGTTCGTAATAGTAATTAACTTCCAGGAATTTAAGAGTTGTTTTTGTATAGCTAGCTTGTTCTAGACGAACCATAGTGCGTCTTAGCTATTTGGATCAGTCTCTGTCAACATAACTACCTACCACACGACAGCAGCTGATTTTACTTTAAAAATAGTCGCCTGTTGACACATGTTTGATTACTTATTTGTTCCCTACTTTATCTTTAGTACAGTACAGATGTTTCATTAAGAAATAACATTGGTGGACTTTTGTCTTTTACTTGTGGCACGGCGACGCCGCCGCTGGAGTTACTACGTAAGTAAACAGTAGCACAGATTAAATAAAAGTTAGGTACCTACCTACTTCGTAAACCGTAGCGCCGTGTGTCTGTGTACGCAGTACACACTTCGCACAGTACTAGTTTTTAGAGACATAGGTACTTTAGTTTAGAGATAGAGTTTCAAATGGTAAACATCTAAGTAAAACTGAAACTTTTACCTGGATTATTTTAGATACTAAAATTTTACTTTTCCACTTAGGTAGGTACCTACTCAAATAAACATTTTGATGTCAACTTTCCCTTCATACCTTTTTTCGGCTTAGGACGAACATAATTATGACAAAATTATAAATCATTAAGGCAGGCAGAGTGAAAGCTAGATGTCTATGAAAATACACACATTCAGAAAGAGATTTCATCACAATTAGGGCGTATTTAAAAAGTTGAAATCAAATTATGTACAATTATTGTCTTATTTACAAAAACTCACTGTCACTGCACGATGGAGTTAGATATTTACCTACACTTGAATATTTACACTTATTTACACGCACTTAATTCACTTATTTACACGCACTTTATGCCAAATGTACTAACTGTTCAAAGTGGCCGCCCTGCATGTCTAAGCACAGTTGCACCCTACGTCTCAAATTATTTCTTAATCGTCTAGTGACGCCTGTGACAATATCTTCTCTGCGGACTTCATCGAAGGCATTTATTATGCGGGCCTTAAGAATATCGCGTGAATCCGACTCAACCTCGTACACCCTGCGTTTTATTTCTCTCCACAGATAAAAATCTAGCGGGGTGAGATCAGGCGAGTGAGGTCAGGCTATTGGACCTCCGCGACCAATCCACCTCTCACCAAATTGGTCATTCATAAATTGCCGCACAACGTTATGATAGTGGGCAGGTGCTCCGTCATGTTGATAGTATAAATGCCGAAGGCTATTTAGAGGAACGTCTTCTAAATACTCCGTCACCACATACCTTAACAACTGCAGGTAATCCTGTCCACCTAAACGTCATTCGATAAAATAAGGACCAAGGATATTATTGTTTATAATTCCAGCCCACACATTCACAGAAAAGCGCGTCTGGAACGCATCGCGCCGCGTTACGTGGGGATTTTGTTCGGCCCACCAATGTTCATTGTGAACATTAAATAACCCTAAGCGGGTGAATGTGGCCTCATCTGTCCACAAAATGTTGCGGTCCGTTTCCAACAGCCACCTACAAAATGTAACCCTGGCAGATTGGTCGGTTTCAGCCTTGTCGTGTACCGGCTGGAAATGGAATGGATGCTTCCCTGCCGCATTTAGAAGCCTCCACACGTAGCTTTGGCTGACGCCAAATCTTTGCGCTACCGGCCGGGTGGAGCTTTGCGGGTTCTGCTCAAAATACCTTCTTATGCTACGATCCAACTGCTCCGGATACATGGTAGGACGCCCTCGAGCTTGTGCATGTTCGGGAACAGCTACCTGTCCATAGTCTAAGAAGTTCTGCGCTGCCCGAAGTATCCGCCGTGATGAAGGTACAGGCGAGTTTGGGCTTCGCCTCCGAAACCATTATCTGGTTTCATTAAGGTCTCTCGAACTTGCATAATGCCAAACGATTTGGGCGAGTTCTCGGGTAGTAAGCGAGTCCATTTTCAAGTAAAACGGCCCGATAATTAGGCCGCTGGCAGTACCCCACAGTGGCTGGAGATCAATTTCAATGATTTATTGTAGATCGTCACTCACTCTCTAGTAGCATGTAGACCTGAGGTTCCACAGACGCTGAGGCATCGAATCCTGCTCCTCCGTATATTTGCTCAGTTGCCATCTCATTCACGCAGAAGGAGAAGATGGTGTGTAGTCGATCGCATCGGATCATGGCTTCTATTAATGTCTGAAGAGCAAGTGTTGTTAACCGGCCAAATCGTAGTGAGTTATGACCGTAGATCAATCGGAAGCTGAGAACGCTCTGACGTCTTCCAGCCCCTTCCTCAAGATGGGTCTTACCCATATGACCACTAGGACCCAGGAGGGCGCGGACCGCCACATCTCATCGTCGTGTCTCGCGTCAAGCATCGGTTTCTCGCCCACCTCAGGACTTTCTAGTAGCATTCGTGAATCGACGCCATAAGCCACGTATCTAGATACCCTCTCACGATTGTTTCTTTTATTCTTTTGACTAACGGTCACGGCGCTGTATGTGCCCGGGTTTTATTGACCGTCAAGCACAGCAATTCAGCCCTTTGAAGGTTGTCTCTACGATTCGGACCCCACTCGTCATTATTTGAGCCACACGGGCTCATAAAAAGAAATGGCCTTAGACTTGGAAAAGGCCACCGTAAAACCTTTCTCGCCACGACTTGTACCTATCTCCCATTTAGCTCAACCCTTCAGAAGCCCAAAAACTCGGCCTACGTAAGCTCGATATTTCAAGCCAAAAGTTCAGCACTTCAGCCTGCTGAAACTGCACAACGACGAGCATCTTGTAGAAACTCAATAATTTGAATCGTCCAAATCCACAATCGTAGGATCTACTGAATTTTTCTGCGGCCCGCGGCGCGGCCCTGACTGGAATTCCTATGCGGCCCTTCTAAAATAAAGGTTGAATATCGCTGCTTTAAGCGGTCACTCCGCGACAAAAATGTGCCACCAACCAATGATTGTTTCGACTTCCAATTTTAGATGATTTACCGCCTTTACCGGTTGGTTTGTTTATGTGTTATTTGAGAACTTATTTCAAGTAGGTATGTATGTATTTGACTTCGGGATTTGTAATAATAAGTAAAAAATGTTGACAAATCTCAGACTTAGGTTATTTCTTTGATCTGAGCTTACTACAGATCAGGTTAGTGCCACTAAGAGCCCAGAATCTGTTACTTCACATACCTACTTACTTATTACGTACATTTTTTTTTTTTTAGAATTTTATTTATTATTTGAACAAAATCTTAAAACTAATTACAATTAAAACTCGCCAAACACAATTGTTTAACGGTGAGATGCGCTCTTAGACATTTTACTAAACCTACGTTACATAACTCATACTTGGGGTTATAAATTATATTTAAGCTACATAATATAGTCAATAACAACTTAAATTAAACTAAAATTATAAAATATGTAAAAAAAATAACAAAATCTTTATAAACATAATATCCATTTAAAAACTTATCTCTGCAAAAGGACGTCTTTCAGTTTTTTCTTCAAGGAGCTAAAACTAATTTGAGGAACTTCTCTTAACAAATCTATATTATTAAAAATAGTGGGTACAATATATTTGTCTGTTCTTTGGCCATAATAGTTTGTTACTTTGGGCTTCGTAAGTTTGTGTTCCCTAACTCTGCGAGTTTTATATTTATTTTCGACAACATGTTTGTACTGTTCACTAAAGTTATATTCTAAGCCTATCAAGTATTCAACCTTTTTTTCTATGGGTAGTATTTTACATAAAGGAAACAGTTTCTCGTAATATCTTCTTGGGTTTACGCGAATGTTACACATTGAAATTAAACTACAGTTTACGGATTTTATCGCGATGTATTGGTTTCACTGAGTTATTACATTTGAAACTAATGATCTAGAAACTACATTTTTAATTTATTACTAGCCGACGTTTCGAATTCTTTACAGGATTCATGTTCACGGCAGACTGAGGTGATATTTGTCTTTGTCTTGAATTTCAAAGTTATCTCAAAGTACCCGAACATTTTTCAACTATTGGTGTTACTATCTACGCAGAATGTGCTCACTGTGTCTTGATGTCTTCTGGTGACTTTGTCCTTCTTGGGTTTCATTAGCCTGATAACAGGGTCCCAAGCTGGAGGAACATTCCAACTCTTCCCTATTGAAATTAGGATGTTTTTTAATTTCAATAGCTTCACGTATCATTCTTGGCATAAAGCGATGTTCTTTTGCGAGTATCTGTGGTTTATCAAATCGCAGGTAATGGTTGGTTCCTTGTTCTACATGTTCACACACAGCAGACTTCGTCGAGCGTTTGTGTTTAATGTCAGCTATATGTTCTTTTAGTCGAATGCCTATGCTTCTCTTGGTTTGTCCAATGTATGAGAGCCCACACTCACAGTCTATCTTGTAAACCCCGGCCTCTTGTAAGGGTAACTGACTCTTGACAGATGGTAATAATTGGCTTATCTTCGTTGGCGGCTTGTAGAGTGTTTTGATAGAAGCTCGCTTCAAGATATAACCAATCTTGTCGGTCACGCCCTTGATGTATGGGAGGACAGCAGGTTGTCTCTCTACTGTGGCTGGCTTGTTCTTCGGGGATCTGTGACGTTGGCGCGGCGGTCGGAGCTTGTTGTCTTGCAGAATTTGCTTGACATGTTGAAGCTCGGCGTCCAGGTGTTTCTTGTCACAGATCCCCCGGGCTCTCTGAAACAAAGACATTCCTACGGTAGCTAACTGTTTAGGATGGTGGTGAGATTCACCGTTTAAGTACCTATTTGTATGTGTCTTTTTCCTATACACAGTGTGGCTCAAAGAGTTGTTTTTGTTCCTGATAACAAGTACATCTAAGAAAGCTAAAGAATTGTTTGCCTCTAATTCCATTGTAAATTTTATGTGGTTATGAATAGAATTAAGATGGTCTAGGAATACATTAACACTATCTGTTGGTAAAATTGTAAAAGTGTCATCTACATACCGCTTGTAGAACCTCGGTGTGATGGTGGCAGTCTGCAGGGCTCGCGCCTCGAAGTCCTCCATGAAGATGTCAGCAACAACAGGCGATACTGGAGAGCCCATTGCTACACCGTCTACTTGTATGTAGTATTTCTCATCCCATAACAGATAGCCAGTTGTTAAGCAGTGTTTCAATATTTCTGCATATTCCTCAGGCACGTTGTTCTCTATTAGCTTCCTTCTAGTTATTTCAATACAGTCATGTGCCGGTAAGTATGTGAATAATGACTGTACATCAAAACTAACCATAGTTTCCTTGTCAGAGAGATGTAGGTGTTTTATTTCACTGACAAAATGGTAGGAATCCTTTACATGCGCTCTCGTCTTGCCTCTGAGTGGCGAGAGAATCTTCGCAATGTGTTGAGCCAATTTGTAGGTTGGTGCCCCTATTTGACTGGCTATAGGGCGCAGTGGAGCATTTTCCTTGTGTATTTTTGGTAGACCATACAATTGAGGAGGTTTTGCACACGATGGTATTAAGTATTTCACGTCCAGATTCAGTTGTTCGGAGTATTTTTTCACAATGTCACTCGTTTGCTTGAGTATTTTGTTGGTAGGGTCCGTCTTAACCAATTTATATGTACTTTCATCCGACAAAAGATTTTCCATTTTTTGTTTATAATCGGACGTGTCCAACACTACCGTTGCATTTCCTTTATCTGCTCGGAGTACTGTTAGTTCAGGTCTAGCTCGTAGGTTTTTCAGTGCAAAATACTCGGGTTTTGGTAGATTCCTTCTCGGCACTTTCGACTGGCGCAATACAGCAGAAACGTCCTGACGTATGGCCTCGAAATCTTCCTTACTCACATTGTTCTTGACTAGACAATCCTCAACGTTGCAAATAATGGTCTCATACGGTATTCTGGATGGAGTTATCGCATAATTTAAACCTCTACATAATACATTTTCGGTGTTTTGATCTAACGTGTGTTTTGACAGATTGACAACTGTTTGTCTATGGTCGGCGGACGGTAGCGTGTGATTGGTCCGTGCAAAAACGTTCTGTTTCATTTTGTACTGGTCATTTGATTATTGTTGTAATTTAAAAAAAAAAATATTTTGTTACGTTTACACGCGTAATATTTTGATGTTTCTCTGTTATTTATTGCATTGATGCATTGTTCAAAATCAAATGGAGTTATCAATCTGTATATTTCGTTAGACAAATTCTCAACATTTCTATTTATTCTGCGTAAGTCAGCTCGGTGTTCGTGGATCTTTTGTATGAGTAACTTTTGGCTTGCCTGTTTTAAGATCTTAGCGCTCCCACGTATGTCCTTCTTGGCTGATATCTTGCAGCATGTAGGGATGAGATCGTGATCCCGGCATCTCTTCAAGAAATTTAAAGATGTTATGTATCTTGCGCGCTTGGTTTGTAGATCTTCTAACCGGCGTATTTTTGTTGCGGTTTCCAGTCCGTACTGGTTAACATAGTATCTTCTTGGGTTTACGCGAATGTTACACATTGAAATTAAACTACAGTTTACGGATTTTATCGCGATGTATTGGTTTCATTGAGTTATTACATTTGAAACTAATGATCTAGAAACTACATTTTTAATTTATTACTAGCCGACGTTTCGAATTCTTTACAGGATTCATGTTCACGGCAGACTGAGGTGATATTTGTCTTTGTCTTGAATTTCAAAGTTATCTCAAAGTACCCGAACATTTTTCAACTATTGGTGTTACTATCTACGCAGAATGTGCTCACTGTGTCTTGATGTCTTCTGGTGACTTTGTCCTTCTTGGGTTTCATTAGCCTGATAACAGGGTCCCAAGCTGGAGGAACATTCCAACCATCTTCCCTATTGAAATTAGGATGTTTTTTAATTTCAATAGCTTCACGTATCATTCTTGGCATAAAGCGATGTTCTTTTGCGAGTATCTGTGGTTTATCAAATGGCAGGTAATGGTTGGTTCCTTGTTCTACATGTTCACACACAGCAGACTTCGTCGAGCGTTTGTGTTTAATGTCAGCTATATGTTCTTTTAGTCGAATGCCTATGCTTCTCTTGGTTTGTCCAATGTATGAGAGCCCACACTCACAGTCTATCTTGTAAACCCCGCGCCAACGTCACAGATCCCCGAAGTACAAGCCAGCCACAGTAGAGAGACAACCTGCTGTCCTCCCATACATCAAGGGCGTGACCGACAAGATTGGTTATATCTTGAAGCGAGCTTCTATCAAAACTTTCTACAAGCCGCCAACGAAGATAAGCCAATTATTACCATCTGTCAAGAGTCAGTTACCCTTATAAGAGGTCGGGGTTTACAAGATAGACTGTGAGTGTGGGCTCTCATACATTGGACAAACCAAGAGAAGCATAGGCATTCGACTAAAAGAACATATAGCTGACATTAAACACAAACGCTCGACGAAGTCTGCTGTGTGTGAACATGTAGAACAAGGAACCAACCAGTACCTGCGATTTGATAAACCACAGATACTCGCAAAAGAACATCGCTTTATGCCAAGAATGATACGTGAAGCTATTGAAATTAAAAAACATCCTAATTTCAATAGGGAAGATGGTTGGAATGTTCCTCCAGCTTGGGACCCTGTTATCAGGCTAGTGAAACCCAAGAAGGACAAAGTCACCAGAAGACATCAAGACACAGTGAGCACATTCTGCGTAGATAGTAACACCAATAGTTGAAAAATGTTCGGGTACTTTGAGATAACTTTGAAATTCAAGACAAAGACAAATATCACCTCAGTCTGCCGTGAACATGAATCCTGTAAAGAATTCGAAACGTCGGCTAGTAATAAATTAAAAATGTAGTTTCTAGATCATTAGTTTCAAATGTAATAACTCAGTGAAACCAATACATCGCGATAAAATCCGTAAACTGTAGTTTAATTTCAATTTCTCGTAATCTTTATAGCACATGCTTTTATCTTGCTTACTTACTAAATATTTAAGTAGTCTTATTTGGATGCTTTTTATGTCTTTTAAGTAAGTGATAAAGGTTCGTCCATGTACAATCAGTCCATAGCTAATCAATGAGTCTGCAAGGGCATAGTATACCATTCTTAGTGTATCTGTGTTTAACACTCTCTTAAGCTGGTAGAACTTGCCCAAAACAGATCTCAATCTAGCGCACGCGTCAGATACATGCATAGCCCAATTGAAGTTCTTATCAATCCTTAATCCTAAGTATTTAAAACTATCAACGTATTGCAGAGCAGAACATGTACAATTAAGTTTATTATCATTTAGGCATTCGTATGTGTGTCCTATTATGGTAAGATTATTACTGTTTATGTTTTTTGCGCTCTGGTTGTATGGAGAATGTAGATGCATGCATTTCGTTTTGTTAAAATTGAATATAATACCATTGTCATGCGCCCATTTCGTTATATGTTCAAAATCTGACTGTATATTTGTTTGTACCTGTGATATATCTTTAGAGGCATAAAGGATACACATATCGTCTGCGTACATGAACACGCTGCAGTTAGCTACTACGTTTGATACACTGTTCACATGCTTAATATACCCTACCGGCCCCAATATTGAGCCGGTCGGCACGCCTAAGCTCACAGCGGCGTCTTCCCCAGTCACTCCACCGACAAGAGTACGTATCTTTCTATTTACCAGATAGTTTCTAAACCAGTAATTGGTGGGGCCGCGTATGCCACATTCATCCATGGCCTGCAATAGTATACTATGGTCCAGAGTGTCGAACGCTTTTTTATAATCAATAAAAAGTGCTATCAGCTGTTTCCCCGAGTCCAAGCTTTCATTAACGTAGTCTGCAAAGTTCGTCAAAGCAGTGATAGTGCTCTTGCCCATTCTAAAACCGTATTGGGTGTCAGTGAGTATACTATTTGTCTCAAGGAAATTCCTTGAGACAAATAATTTGTCCAACAACAATTTTTTCGATGATTTTGTCTATCACTGATAATATGGCTATTGGCCTATAGTTAACATATTCCAGATGGTTGTCGGACTTATAAATCGGGCGTATTATGGCGCTTTTTAGCTGGTCTGGGTATACGCTGTTCTTTAGGCACATGTTGATAAAGTTAGCCAATATAGGACTAATTTGTTTTCGCAAGTATTTAATATCATACTCGTATGCCATCCAAGCCAGGTGATTTTCTGCTAGATAACTTATTAATTACTGTTTCTACATCGCACGGATTTACTGGACAAAATCTAAAGCTCACGTCACATAGGCGCACGTATTTCTCCCGGTCTAAAACTTTATACTACATATATGCTTATTATTTTGTATTTCCTGAGTAAAAGTTTGAGTAAAATTGGTACATATATTCCTAATATTTTCTGTTTTACCTAGGTGGTTCATAATAACATTGTCTAAACTAGTTTTTTGTCGGCCCAGCCACAAATTGATATTTTCCCATATCTTTCTAAAATCCCCCTTACATTTAATTATTTCTGATTGTCTATATTTATTTTTAGCCTCATTTATCATTTTATTTACCTTATTCCTAAATTTAGTGTATTCTAAACGTTTGTTCATATTTTTAGGTTCTGCTTTCCATACTCTAAACAAGTGATTTCTGCGCAATAACATTACATATAAATTTTGATCTATCCATGGCTTCCTTTTTCTTTTACCCTGCTGCTTACGTACAGTTATAGTACTCTCCTGATAAATCCGTTCGAAAATTTCACATAATGAATTAAATAATATAATAGGACATGTCAATACATACAGTTGAGTTCAGTCGTATTCCATAAACACGCCGCTTTTGTTATTCGACATTAAACTATCCAAATAATGTTCATTATTATTACTCAATTCCAAGGACACACCAACTGCATAGTGATCGGACACCTGCGTTTCAAAGACGAATGACGTCGCTCCGCACTCGCTGCGTCCCGCTCGCACCCACACGTGATCCAAGCACGATGTCTCGCTCCTTCCGTCCGCTATCGCTTCGCGCGTTGATTCCGTACTCGGTATAACAGACTGCAGGCCATATTCACACAGGGTGATTTTGTAGTGTGTTGTCGTTGGATTTGTCACGCCGTTTAATGTGTTTATATTCGTATCGCCGATCACAATAATGTTTTCTGATCCGGGGATACTTTTTATGATTGTCTCCAATTCGTGTATGAATATAACTTTGTTTTTCTGCGGCGGTCTGTACAAAGCAATTATATGCGTTTTACTCTTGTGCCCAGTTGTTAGCTGTCCATGAAGGGTTTCAAAAGATCCAGTGTTCATTCTTTGAGCCTCGAAGGTGAGCTTATCCTTTGTATATATTAATATACCCCCTCCCCTAGTTGTTTCTCTGGTTAATATATGTGTTTTGTATCCTTGTATTTGGTAGAAGTCAATTTCATCCTTTTTATATTATTATATTATTTCACTTAATATCAGAATGTCTATTATGTAGTAACTTTCTTCTAATAGTATGAGTATTTCATTAAAATGTTTCCTTAGTGATCGTATATTAAGGTGCATTATGTGTGTATATCTATTCATTTCTAATAAATCTTTACGTAATGTTTTCATTTCGTGGTATCTTTTGTATGTGACTTCCTTGAAAAAATCATCTTGTATGCAATCGAATTTTATAACAAAAATTCACCTAGTGTGTATTGATCGTGCCAGCTGCACCTGCATTACTCGGAATTTTGTAATTCGTGCAATCCGTTCAAATCATTCTCCCATTTTATATTGTAAATTCGTTTCTCCTCGCTATTTTTTTTAACTAAAATATTGCCATTTTAAACCCAGATATATTGAAAGCCTTTTGGTTTCAATTTATTTCTCACTGTCCATAAGAGTTGGCGTTTGAACTTTGGTAGGGCTTCGTTTATAAATATTTGGTTGGTTGTTGCCATTGCGGTACACTTTACTGTTAGTTCTCTTCTTATTTTTCTTCGCAAGCATCCAAGTTTTTCGTGCGCTTTTGCATTTCAAGGTGGCAATTACAACTTTAGGCCTGGTATCGTCAGATTTTTGTTGTCCTACCCTCACTGCGTCCTCGATATCATCTGGGTCCACGTTCAGTATTTGTGCTATGCCTTGAACAACAGATTTAATATTTTCACTATCGTGTACCTCCAACCCGTGTATTTCAATTGCCTTTTCTTTATCCTTAAGCTCTAACTCTTGTACTCTTTCTTCCAGCGCCTTGTTACATTTGTCTAAGTAAATGTTTCTCTGTTCTAACGCTTTGATCCTCTTTTGAGACTCTTCTTTGTATTCTACAAGAGATTGGTACATCTCCGCATAGAACTCGACACTGTTAGTTAGATCACTTAGCTTTTTCTCTACGCTATACAATACTTCTAATTTTTTATTGATTTCCATCAAAACCTTTTCACGTGATGCTTCTGTTGGATTTAATGTTAATTGCGGTGATGGTGTAGGGCTTTTTATCAATTTCTGGCATTCATCACATATTGATGTTTGCAAGAATTGCTTGTAGTTTTGCATACATTTTTGTGATAATGTGCTTCACACGCACCTTTGCACTTCACAACATCATCTTTGGTGATGGATAAGAATAATTTGCACTTCTTACACTGAACCATTATTATACTTCTATCTAATATATCTCAGTAAGTAGGTTAGTACAGCGCGGTAGTGTTTAACACGACCGTCTACGGAGCGCGCGCGCAGGCGGCGGCGTGTAGTAGGTATCCGAATACCTACTTTCATATTCCAAAATGTTTTATTGTGGTAGTTGATTTGCATGCTAACGATCGATGGGTAAATCACATAGGTCATAATTCAAACACTCATTAGGTATTTATCTGATAACTCACATTCACTGAATTATCGATCACCTAAAAGTACTTAGGTACTTACATTTTATCCGTTAAGTACCTAGGTATTTATTTTATTAGTAGGCACCTACCTTTTATGCAATGCTTTGAATTTACCTAACACTAATTGAACTGAGATTTGAACTTAATATCTCAAGTACCCATCCCAGGTCAATTCGGTCGCTTTTGTCTGATTCTGTACGTCATGGTATGAGACCGTTTGCTATTTTAGCGTGGTTTTGCTTTACACGTGTAAATGACAATGTACCTACTACATTTATTTGGTACAATAATAATATCAAGAGGACCCCAACTGCAGCACGGATCGTTTAACAAAACTAGATTCAATCTTTGAAGAAATAAAGCCCAAATTAGTTTCAAGAGAGCCGCGTCGCCGCGGCGTCGGTACCTTTGAGCACTTTGAGGAACATGATACAGCCGATACCGACGGACGTCACCATTGGAATTAAACCTTATGTTACTGATACAAAGTCTAAATTAGCTCTTTAGTAGATATCTTTGAATTCGTTAGGTAGTAATAGCATAGTAAGTACAAAAATAATAGTAGGATAGCTTCATACAAATTGGCCACCGTCGGTTTGAATGTACGCGTGAGTCGCTGGCGCCGTGTACGCACGCACACAATCTCATAGACGAGCGCAGCCCGGCGCGGCCTCAGTACAGATTGCGCCGCGCGTCTAAGGACGCAAGAGTACTATTCTTTTTTTACTATGGTAATAGGCATAGGTTTAAGTTTATAAAGTACAAAGGTAAAATACTCTTAGTGGCTCAGTGTCTACTCGCCGACTGTCGCGCGCGGAAAGATGACGTTTCTCAGCGCGCTGACGCGCTCGAGTCAACACCCCGCTCATCGAGCACCAGTGCCTCCACAGACCTCTGAGAAACGACGGTTTTTGTTTGCCGAAGAGGCCGGCAAGTAACGACACACACGATAGTCCCACATCGCGGCCACCTTTTGTACAACCGCGCTGTGTCCGTTCTCCGAGAACGTAGCCACAGCGTCGTGGTTAGGTGGTTGACGCGCCGATGCACTACATTGCCATCTACTGCACGGATGCAGAAAAAATCTGGAAAATCAACAATTGCCCTCACGGAGGGCAAGCCGACCGTCATCGCCAGCTCGCGAGGCCGCCGCGGCGCCGGCGCCTGGCGCCAGCGCATCATAGCGCCCGCGAAGATGGCGATGACGGCGACGCAGCGACGACACCGCTGCCCCACCTACGCCAACAACGCCGCCGCCACAGTTCACACTGAAAACCCGCCGCTGGCTTACACATGGCTCACCGGACTTACCGTTTTACAGGGAAAACTGCCGGCGGGGTCAGTCAGGTCTCGCTAGAGGCGTGAAGACTACCCGGACGCTTCTGAGTCTGATTTCTGAGCACACTTCGTGTCACCCTGATTGTAATAGTTTATGTAACTGGATTGGACTGGTTTACGTTCCTAATAAATTACGGTTTTACTTCCCTGTTTATTTGCTAACAATTAACTGCTAAATACTAGCTTAGTGCAATGTTTATTAGTTGATATTATTTACCTACCTTACTAATGAATGTGTAGTGTAATGTTATCTTCAAATAGGCGTCAGTGAGTGCCGTGGGAGTCGTGGACGTCAACTCGAAACATCTACGTTGCAGTCCGTCTCACTTTACTGTTAGCGCATCGTAAATTGTTATTTTTCTCCGGATTGTGTAGATACGTACCTACTTATTTATGTGTTGGTGTTATTTTATTAAACTGACTGCATATCTTTGTTTAAACTAGTAGGTACCTACCTACTACTTAATGGTAAGTTTACTATTATGAAGTTCTAATCATTAAATACACCGAGTGTTGTGGGTTTGATACCTACGCGAGACAACATTTGTATGATCCACCTAAGTATAAATTATTGTATGGAGTCTGTTCTTTGCGTTCTTTAATTGCGATAGAACCCATCATGGATCCCCTTCCGCTACTTTTTATTGAGCTTGGGGAAGGTGGAGGGCGTATGTGGCACGGCACTCCCCCTAGACGGTCGAAGGAGCGTGTTCCTCGATTGACCCTCATGACGATGTCAATATCACGGGTCTACTTACGTTCTTACCGTGAGTAAGGACGTAAGTAGACCTGTGATATTCTAAAGTCCCGGGATACAGGATTTATTCCTTGAGCGGTAATTGTTTTTGAAAAGAGTTGTCCTTTTAAAAATAAAGTAACCAAAATTTTATTTTTGTGTCATACTACCTACATTATCTTTCAATTTGTTTATATGCAAACTCAGATCTTCAGGGCTTCATCGTCATCATCATCGTCCTAGCGTTATCCCGGTTACATCCAGGACTTTCGTCTTGGAGTCCAGTGTCCGCTTTCTAGTCTAACCAGATTTGACTGAGTATTAGCTTTTCCACAGAGCGACTGCCGTCTGACCTCCGCAACCCGAAGGTATGGATAACCATATTCCATGGTAAACCAAGTTAGTCTAAAGACCAGTACCAGTTTATTTGAGGGTACTGACTCCCCGTAACGACAAACACTCTCCTCAACAGTGGTATCCTTCAGGATTCTATTACCTATTAATTCTATTAAAATATCGTCGGCTTTCGCCACTTTCCGTGTCAAAGGGTATGCCGCCTTTTTAAAGTACCTAGTGCAATTTTACCGTCAAGCGAGCCGCCGTACTCAAAGGGACCGCTCTAGTGATGTTTACAATCAACAGATAAAATCGATTTATTTAATTTTAACATGACATGTAACAGACTGGTAAAGATAGCCTAATGGCGATACCAACGGACTGCCATGCAGAGGGTATCTGGTTCGAATCCACGGTGCGCATCAATAATAATACATAATTAGTTAAAATAAGACTTTTCGAAGTTACGTGCGTAATAAATTGTTAATAAACGCTTGCCACGTGTCTCGGAAGAGGACGTCGGATAAACAGTCATGAAAATTCTTGACAGTCGTTACGGGGAGTCAGTACCCTCAAATAAACTGATACTGGTCTAAACCATTGAATGGTTTTATTTAATAACAATACATAAAAACATGCAATTACACAAAGCTAACATTTTAGGGGTTTACCTACCGATATTGTATCATGTAAACAATAACAATTGTATAAAATATCGATAAAAACATTACTCCAGTGAATGTTATCATCGGTTACATCTCTAATTATTTATTTGATTTACGAACAATTTGCCTACTTGACCACTCAGTCTTTCGCGAGCATTTCTTTTGTTTAGACTTCCGGATCTCTTTAAATTGTGAAATAGTAAATTCTGTAGGTATGTCGTATTCAAACCCTGAATATTTTAACATGTTGATGTGTTTAGGTAGGAGTGAATTCTCGTAGGGAGTACGAGGAACGGTATGTTAGACCACGGGGTCTACCCGTGCCGTCGGAACGCGCGTTTCGACGGCTTCAATTCGGTGTTCGCATCGTTGCAGCTTTTCAAAGTGCTAGGAGTGTTAAGCCCAGGAGTGTTAAGTAGTGTGTGTTCAGCGATGGTGCAAAGGTGCCGTAAGTGTCTGGACGTGAGCGGAGGACATGTGGAGAATAAAAAACAACAACCTACTTACGTAAGATTAAACCAATTAAAAATTTGTTATAAACATAGGTTAGTGTACCGTCACGTCATAGCCATAGCTACGTTAGTACTATTTATTCTGTGCCATAGCGCGACTTGGCTTGCCGATCGTAATAGGTCGCCAAAGTTAGCAACGCTTGCAAAAGCCTTTTCTTAGATGGGTGACCGCGTGTGACATTACATGAGTGCGCTACCGGGTTCCAACTGCACGTAAAGCCGAATCAAACAATCGTTGGCCATCTCGTAGGCCTTCGGGCAGTCTGAAAACACTGACATCAGAGTTGGCAAGGCACTCGCACAAAACAAACAGACAACCTAAATACCGCGTTTTGTTTTACCTACACCATCGAACCAAGAGATCAGCTAGCTGTTGCATCAAGTGCATAAAATCTGTTATACCTAAAATAATACTTGGCACGTGTAAAGGACGATGACTCGCGACGGCGGCTTTTGTCAAAGGAGGCGGTCGGGTGGCCTATGCACTCAAAGCCGTCAAATCTTTATGAACTTTTGGTAAATACCTAGCTATTATCTATCTGATATGATATTATTTAAAATTAATTAAATTTACACAAATACCCTATCATTTTACGCTACTCTACAAGGCTACAAGTACTACCTACATCCCCTTCATTGATCGGACGGAGGGTTATGAAACCCTGAATGGTTTAGACTAGATATGAGGGTACTGATTCCTCTAACGACTGTCAAAAATCTTCTGATGTTAGCCGGGACAGACGGCTTAACGTGCTCTCCCAGGCACGGAGGGTTTTTTTTTTTGTAGCCGGTCACCCATAAACTAGACGGTGCCAAACGCGCTTAACCTTGCAGGGGGTCTAGTACGAGTTTGCACTCGATCGTCACGGTGGACGATAGCCTAGTCGACGGGAACAATTTCCATACATTTTCTAAATGCGCCCCCTAGCGGTCTCTATCGATCGCTACTCTCCGTTAGGGGCGCTTTTACAAAATGTATGGAAATTGTTCCCACCGACTAGGTTATGGTCCACCGTGACGATCAAGTGCAAACTCGCACTAGGCCCTACTAGGTTCGAGCGGTTGCCACTTTGACACGGGGCCCTCTGGCCCAGGACTTCATTATCATAAAAATACTGGACTGCCAATTACTTAGTATAACAACGTAGTGCCTTCTTAACTAACGATGTTCTTAACAGAACACGTTTAGATTAATAAAAAATAATAAATCTCTTAGTTTTTTGTACGATGAAGTGACAAGACAATGCTAATTCTTAATGAAACATCTAATCTGTACTAAAGATAAAGTAGGTAACAAATAATCAAACATGTGTCAACAGGCGCCTATTTTTTATGTAAAAACAGCTGTTGTCGTGTGGTAGGTAGTTATGTTGACAGAGACTGATCCAGATGGCTAAGGTTTTGATAGATCGTTGTCAGAATCTTTAGTCATCATCATTTCAGCCAAAGGACGTCCACTGCTGGGCATGCTATGCCTCTCCCGATCTTGGGCCGCCCGCATCCAACCGCTTCCCGCAGAGACTGATCCAGATGGCTAAGGTTTTGATAGATCGTTGTCAGAATCTTTAATCATCATCATTTCAGCCAAAGGACGTCCACTGCTGGGCATGCTATGCCTCTCCCGATCTTGGGCCGCCCGCATCCAACCGCTTCCCGCGATCTTAACAAGATTGTCAGTCCAAGATTTAGTAATATCGTAAATAATCATTATTTTTTATGATAAAGTATCAATCATTTTAAAGAATACGATGGCACGAGTGAATAGTTTCGCCTCTTGCGCGGTTTGTACGCACTGCCGTCCTTTAACTAGAACCCCGTTAACCCTCAAATGATCGATTTTGAGTTTTGAATGCAATGTAATACAGTTTTAAATTCTCTATCTTTCTGTCTAAGAACCATTTCTCTATCACTTACGGTTAAAGAGATATTAAAACATGATTTACCGTTAAATGACAAAATATGCAACAAATGCTTAACTAAAACGTGACTATACCACGCTTCTAAGCTTAATGCTCGTTAAAGTATCTTGGTTTTAAAATTCGCCTAATATTATTTTCATTTTTTATAAGCTTAAACTACGTTAATTGAATTTTCTTGACTACAAATACACTAATAGCCTATAACTTCTTTATAGTTAAGGATCAATTTTGATAAAACAGGAATAAAAACAATGTTATAAACTATTTATGATAAAAACCTTATCTTAATTCTGATTAGACGACCATAACGGTATTTTTGCCAAGTAATCAATATTGCGATTTGCTCAAAACAATTCGTTAAGAAAAGCGTTATTTACTTCTAACATGGAATTTGTTCAAAAAAATATTAGTAATTCTTAACTTGATAACGGCTAGCCCACGTTCCCTAACTAGAAACACGTTATCCGTTTCTCGCACTTCATTAATTCCGGGAGTGTGCGGGGATGCCATATGCGTGGGAGGATGGGATATGCGCGCAGGGAGGTTTGCCATTCCGCTCGGAGAGTTTATAGCGTGCAAGCGTGCGTCATCGAATCGTGTTCCCGCAAAAACACAAATATGTTGGGGAACATTAAGAAGTAAAATTCGAATATTTTTGTGTAATACTTTATTAACATTATTTTCCTTAATATCTCCACCATGTTTGAGGGAAGAATAGCAGACCAACGAATTAGTCATATTTATAAAATTATTATGACTGCCTTGTTGGTTTGCTATTATCCCTCAGACTAACTAGGTGGAGTGACTACATTTGACGGGCAGGAACTGGATGAGAGTAGCCTCGGATCCACCATTGCAGTCAGTTAACCGGAAGATGGCGGTCAAACCACCCAAAGTAAGGCAAAAGTAAAAGGCAAGATACTATATAGGCAGCAGCATTAAGTATCAAAGACTTCCGCCACTACGATCGCCAATCCGTCTGCCAAGCGTGGCGATCAAAACAAAATCTCCCAAAAATGAGCAACACACGAAACAAACGGCTTCTATTCCCCGGCGGCCCCACTATTCCTGACTCAGATAGCGGCCATGGTAACGGCGGGGCAAGAGGTGCAATAAACCTCCGGCAGAGATTTGTCGCAATATTTCATTTCATTTCATTCATCACACTCCGATGAGGATGTAGAAGCTATGTATGAGGACATATCTCGGGCTATACATAGCTTCAAAACCCATTACACCGTTGTCATGGGAGATTTTAACGCAAAACTAGGCAAACGAGCGGTGATGAGCTGAGGGTGGAGCAATTTGGATATGGACACCGGAACTTGCGAGGCCACTTGCTGGCTAGCTTCATGGAGAAGGAAGGACTCTTCATGATGAATTCCTTTTTCAAAAAGCTAGAATGCCGCAAGTGGACCTGGATAAGACCAGATGATGCCACCAAAAATAAGATCGATTACATCATGTCAATGAAGAGGTTAATATTTAATGATGTTTCTGTGATCAGTTCGCATAAAACGGGCCGCGGTCACCGAATGGTAAGAGGCACATGAATATTAGTCCCAGCCTCGAACTGTCGAGATTGATGAAGTCTACGCGTGTTACTAGTGTTGTATTTGCGGAGATCGCGAATCAGAGGCTGAGAGATCTGTTTATTAAGCTGAGGCGGAGGAGCTAAGGCTCCTGGAAGATATCGAACTGGACAGCTATACACGACTACACGACCACCTGTTATTACTCCAGTCACTGACCCTAGAGCTGGATTGACCCGACACTATACCGAAGATAGAAGATGTCCGTGTGGTGCCGGATTAAGAATACGAATTGTCACCACCCCATATCATCCCATGGGCGTTGTAAGAGCCAACAGAGGGAGTATATCATGCAGAGAACAGCACTGTAAAAGAAAGAAAACTTGATACAAACCCTATACCAACCCGCTTGGCCAGCGTGGTATAGTAGGCCAATTCCTCCTTTCAAAGGAGAGGCCTAGTCCAGCAGTGGACTATTAAAGGCTGATGATGATGATACCGAAGATATCCCGGACATGACATCCCGTCAGCACGCACGGGATAAGAGTAGCCCTAAATCAACTCAAAACCAACAAGGCACCGGGTGATGACGGAATTACGTCAGAGCTTTTAAAGTTGTCGGCGCACCTGCCGGGGAAAACTTCGATAGTTATTAAATTCTGTCATACTCGAGGGCAAAACGCCACAGGCGTGACACAGTGTGGTGGTGCTTTTCGTCAAGAAAGGCGATAAAACCCTGTTGAAGAACTATAGACCCATATCACTCCTGAGTCACGTCTATAAGTTGTTTTCAGGGGTCGTCACAAATCATCTCGAGACCAAGCTAGACGACTTCCAGCCTCCCGAACAAGCGGGTTTCCGTAAAGGCTATAGTATTTTAGACCACATACATACGCTGCGGCAGGTTAAGTCTGAGGAGTGTAACCAGCCTCTATACTTGGCGTTTGTGGACTATGAGCAAGCCTTCGATTCGATCAAAACCAGGGTGGTACTGGATTTTCGCCAATTGTACCATTGACGACTATCGATACGTCGAAGTGCCGAAGTGTTTGTTCGAAAACGCCACCATGTCAGTCGGCCTCCAGGACCAGATTTTAAAACCTATTTAACTATAGCGAGGGGTGAGGCAGGGAGATGTTATATCTCCGAAACGATCACCGCTGCGCTGGAAGACGTTTTCAAGGTTCTGGACTGTGAAGGACTCGGCATCACATAAACGGCGACTACTTACACCTTCTATTTGCTGATTATATCGTAGTCATGGCTCAGACCATGGAAGACCTCAGTACAATGCTCGATGGCCTCCGTAGAGCCTCCCAACAAGTAGGTCTTAAGATGAACATGGACAAGACGAAAATCACGTCTGACTTCCATGTCGTACCTGCTCCTATTCAGGTTGGGAACTCTACACTCGAAGTTGTCGACAAGTACGTATAACTGGGAAAATGATCCGATTGGGTAGGTCCAACTTCGAGAAAGAAGTCATTCGTCGAATCTAATACGGTTGGGAGGCGTTCGGGAAGTCACGGCATATCTTCACGTCTGATATCCCGCAGTGTCTCAAGATGAAAGTCCTTGACCAGTGTATGTTGCAAGTGATGATCTATGGAGCCGATACGTGGTCACTTACTTTAGGCCTTATCCGGAAGGTCCGGGTTACTCAGAGGGCAATGGAAAGAGCTATACTCGGTGTTTCCTTGCGAGATCGAAAAAGAAATGAGGAGATCCGCAGGAGAACCAAAGTTACCAGTGGCAACGGGCAGTGGCCGTTGGGGCAGGAGAGTTCTAGAGTGGCGACCACGCACCGGACGACGCAGCAGGAGTAGGCCTCCCACAACGACGATCTGTATAAGATTGCGTGAAGCGGTTGGATGCGGGCGGCTCGAAATCGAGTCTGTTTAAAGGACCTTGGGGGAGACTTATGTCCAGCAGTGGACGTCTCCAGGCTGACATGATGATGACTATGTGATTAAAAATATTATTACTGTCTATCATACGCAAATATACTATATTAAATAGCCACAATGGCAATAGGGCCTTAAAATATACTTTTTTACCTATACTACCTAATTGCTTAATAAGATTAGAAACATAATCAAGGCTGTGCATATAAATTTTACAAATTGCTGTATATGTTGATAATAAGTGAAATATATATGTTGATGATAAGGACATTTATTTAATTAAAACTTTTTAATTAAATTGATTCAATTATCATACTGCATTTTATTTAAATATCCAGTTTTTTGATATGTGATGCTTAGCTATAAAGACGTTAGTAACAATTGAAGTAAGAAATACCTGTTTTTAGCTTAGTAAGCAAGCATATATATTTTCATATCTTTTTTATTTTTCGCTTAAACTTAGCTTAAAAGGGTCATAGGTACTTTAGCCTCTTTTTACGTAAGGTACTAATGTATAAATATTAAGAAAGGCTTTAGCTACAAAACAGTTAATAGACTTAGCGCGTTTATAGTTAAGCATTTTAGGGTAAATTTATTGGAAATTAGAAACCTCATAAATTTAAAGAAAATTCTTAGCTAAAAGATCTCTAAGTGTAGGTTAACGAGACTTTAGTGCTGCAAAAAATGTCAAAAAAAATGTGTATTGCTTAACTAAACCAAAAAAATCCGTTTTTTTACCTAATTTTAAGTACATTTCTGAGCAGGCAATATCCTAAATGACGCTGGCGTATATTTGTTTAAATAATATTTAACAATCACTGATTTATGTATACTAGTTTTCTAGAAACAACAATTCCCGCGTTTTAACGTTTTTCTCCAAAATCACTTTTTGGGGTTAACGTGGTTTTAGTTAACGGACGGCAGCGCAGTAGTAAACTCGCAGTTGCGCCATCTACTGCCACTGACATTAAACGCCGCGGGTTTGACCTTACCGTGTCTCATAACTCTCATAAATCCAGCGGCTTCGCCGTGCCACAAGTAAAATACAAAAGTCCACCAATGTTATTCCTTAATGAAACATCTGTACTGTACTAAAGATAAAGTAGGGAACAAATAAGTAATCAAACATGTGTCAACAGGCGACTATTTTTAAAGTAAAATCAGCTGCTGTCGTGTGGTAGGTAGTTATGTTGACAGAGACCGATCCAAATAGCTAAGACGGTTTAGATAGATAGATTATTGTTAGAATCTGTAATAATCATTATTATTTCAGCCAAAGGACGTCCACTGCAGGGCATACCAACCGCTTCCCTCGATCTTAACAAGATTGTCGGTCCAAGATTTAGTAATATCGTAAATAATCATAATTTTTTATGATAAAATATCAATCATTTGAAAGAATAAGATGGCATGAGAGACTAGTTTCGCCTCCTGCGCGGTTTGTACGTAGTAGTAAACTCGCAGTAGCGCCATCTACTGCCACTGACATTAAACGCCGCGGGTTTGACCTTGCTGTGTCTCGATGACAGCTGACGCCACGCGACGCGAGGTGTGTCCTTTTAGAATTCGACATTTTAGTTGATGTAGTGTTTATTTTTTTACATTTTTTTTATTAAAACCCTTTCAGGCTGTTAACGTACTATTGTATGAAACCGAAGCAAAGCAAAAAAAAATTTTTTTTCTCAAAAAAAAACTAAAAAACAAAATATATGGTTAGGATCATTCTATATCACCAGCAGATCATGTGGTTCAAAGGAATTACACGACTTTTAAATCACCCTGTATAATGTAATTACCAGTTATAATATACTCATTAATATAACATTTCTAAATCCACTAATACAGTTTCGTTAATGTTACTTTCTAAGAAATTTTTTACCGTGTAATAATTTTTATGTAAAAATATATTGTATAATTGTTTTTTTAAATTATGTCAATGGTAGATTAATGAGGTTCCGTGAAAGGTGATTAAATATTCTGATATACATACAATTTACATATCTATTATATAGTTCCAATTTTATTTGTGGTAAAATTAATTTATATTTATGTCTAGAACGACTGTTTTCATAAGTCTCTAAATTTTTTAAATAATTTGTAGTTCTTTTTACAAAGATACATATTTCAAATATGTATATACAAGCAAGGTAATGATAAAATATTTAGTCCTTAAAATAATGGTTTACAACTATCTAGAGCGGACACTCCACTTATTGTATATCCTCCACATATAGGAATACAGAATAGGGTAAAAATACATACTTATAGGACTTCTCGATAAACAACATTAGTAGTTTGGCTCGCCGCAGCCAATATGTAAAGAGAGTCAGGACTGGTGACGCGGGTGCAAGCGACGTACAACTGCCCGTGTGAGAAGCAGCTCATCCTGAGGTCGACACCCGCTGCCCTCAGTGTCTTCCCCTGCGACTTTTTGATGGTCATCGCGAAGCAAACACTCATGGGGAACTGTACGCGCTTGAACTAGAATGGGAAGTTATGAGGTATGAGAGGAGTGGCTGGTATAAATACTGCCTCACTGACGCCACAACCCGTAAGAATTTCTGCCTCAATGGTGTGTCTGTGGAGCGAGATGACTTTAAGGCGGGTGCCGTTACACAAATTCGGAGGAGATAGGTTCCGAAGAAGCATAATCGGGACACCGACCTTCAGCTTGATGGTATGCGCTGGAAGTCTACTTGCTGACAGGGAGTTCAAAAATTCCACGGGATAATGTGTGGCGTCATCTTGCTCGATGATTCATTTCCTTCAATTTCCGAGAGAATGCATTCGTTAATTGCTGCAGCCTGATAATTTTTGGGCGTCAAAATGGCCCGCTCACACACCCAAGAATTATGCTGGTGCGGTATACGACTGATGTCCCCGTACACACAGCGAATTAGTTCTTCTAAGCTGGATACGACTCTACCGAGAGACTCTGGAAGCACAACCTGTCCACTTCTCTCCTATGATAGAGTGCCTTCGCGAAGACTAAGAAGGACATCGGAGAATTCTTGAGCACGTGCATCGAGCGGCACCTGTGCGAGAGCGCTGGGAACTCAACCTCGTCTCTCGCTGCGTGTACGTCGCTGACGCGCGAGGCTCAGCGTGGCGCTCCCGGTCACTTTCTAGTCGAGCTTCTCGCGCTTCAGCACTCTCGCGCGATCGAGCGGCATTAGGGCGGCTGCGCTGCAAACTCAGTCTTGTCTCTTGTTGCGTGTAGGTCTCTGACGCGTGAGACTCAGCATGGCGCTCCCGATCATTTATTAGCCGCATTTCGTATGCTTCTATACTTTCCAGAGACCGAAACGATGCATTTTGACTGCGCATAGTATCTAATCGGGACTGGTGCGAAGTACTACTTCCTCCACGAGTTCCCGCGAGTTTCCGCATTGTGTTCTCGAAGGGTAGCCTACCTTCCCTCTAGCTCAACGGCGGTTTCAAGAGATCGAGCTAACCGTTTCCTTCGAGAATGGCTTGAGGATTGGGATAGATTAGACCGTTTTCTAGGCATTATGATTATTTTAAATTTGAAAGGTAACAGAAAATAATTTACACACTGAAATTTATACACAGATAATGACAGCTAAGCAGTAGTCCGATTGAAGTTTATTTAAGTAATATTTATTTATTTCAGGAAAATGTTTTCACGTTAACCTTTAAGTTAAGTACTGACGTGGTTTATTGGTGTCATTATCATAAATGGTGACGTGACGTATCACAGATAACTAATCGAAATAGATCATATATATTTATTGATTTGTACATTATTTACTTGTATTATGATTCGTTTATTATTATTTTAGCAAGACAGTAAAAATCAGCAATATTTTCATATAAGATCAGTATTTATTTGGTTCAAATTATAAAACCCATATTTCGGTTACCTGAAAAAAACCTATCTATATAAAGCTATTTGGCATTTTGTTTGGAAAGTTTCTTTTACTTCAAATGTTAAGTCTTGGTTATACTATTGCTTAGGTAGCGATTGCTTTCGAAATTTCGACAAAAATTCTAAAAAATATATTTTTGGCTTCGGTATCAATTGTAGATCACATTATTATTTTAGCAAGACAGTAAAAATCAGCAATATTTTCATATAAGATCAGTATTTATTTGGTTCAAATTATAAAACCCATATTTCGGTCACCTGAAAAAAACCTATCTATATATAGAGCTGTATAAAGCTATTTGGCATTTTGTTTGGAAAGTTTCTTTTACTTCAAATGTTAAGTCTTGGTTATACTATTGCTTAGGTAGCGATTGCTTTCGAAATTTCGACAAAAATTCTAAAAAATATATTTTTGGCTTCGGTATCAATTGTAGATCACATTCCAAGTATTCTTTAAAAAAAAATCAATGTACAGTTTTGACTTTGCTACCATTTTATTATATGTATAGTCAATTTGTGATTTGAAATAACATCTGCATTTTCAGAACTATCTACGCTAAATATTTAGAAGCACAAAATAACAGGTTCCTAGAAAAACATTATCCTATCTAATACTAATATTTAAACCTGAAGAGTTTGTTTGTTTGCTTCAACGCGCTAATCTCAGGAACTACTGGGACGACAGAAAAATTTATTTCAGTGTTAGATAGCCAATTTATCGACGAAGGCTATAGGCTATATAACATCACTGTGTGAGCTACGGGAGCGGAGCAGTAGCCTTAAATAACGCGGGTGTAACCGCGCGCTCCTCTACTAGGTTAATAATTTATGTAAAAGTTTAATTATTTTCTTGAAGGACAGTAGTGTAATATTGGGGATTCTGTATCATTTGTTCTCGCTTCGCTCGAACTGCATGATACAGAATCCCCAATCGTTTTCACCGTATCGTATATACTTAACATTCACAAACAATAATATCAAGTTCGAATCGATCAATTTTATTTCTTCAATTTTCGCTCTTCTGGTTTTTGCTGTCGATCATTATATGCTTTAGCTGCTACTTCAATATCCGATCGATTAATATAATGTGTTCTGCACCACCGAGAGTGCCCAGTAATACCATACTGTTATAATTAACATTATGTTTAGCAATTTAATTATTTCTCTTAGTGATCAATAGTAGCTTTTAGTGAGTTTTATTATGAATGTGTGTACCTAATGAACCTCACTTCATGTAATATCAATGTAATCATGTTAACTATTTAAAAATAATTTATAGTGCCCAGTAATACCATACTGTTATAGTTAACATAATTTTTTAAGTTTAGCAATTATTTAGTGATCAATGGTAGCGTTACTTTTAGTGAGTTTTTATTATGAATGTGTGTACCTAATGAATTCCTCACTCCATGTAATATCAATGTAATCATGTTATCAATTTAAAAAATAAATGGATATGTTAATGAGTCTAGGAAACTATTAAGTAAAATAAAACAATGTATATTATCAATTTAAAAAAAGTTTATTATCAATGCACCATTTTTTTAAACACAAAACATTTTTTAAAGCAGATATTGAGTCATGATAAATACAATTGTACAAATCTTCAGAACACTTATAGCGATCATATAAACATAACAAATTAGGACAACATTTATCTTCTAAATTAATTAAATTATTAGTATTTAAAATATCCTTCAACCATAACATTTTTTCAAGACCTTTAACGTAAATACACTTATCTTTTAAAACATCTGCAATTAAATATTGATAATTTGAGTGAGGTATAAATCCTTCACCCCAGTATATTTTTCTGTTACGTTCAATCCAGCAAACTTGCCGTCTTTCTGATTTAGTCAAATCGTAAAAAGGAAATGGTGGTTTGATTAATAACACTTGTAGGTTTTTACTACACCATACAGCTATTTCTTTTAGTATAAATTCATTTGCTTCTGTTTTAAAGCCTTGAACGTCAACAATGGCCGTCATGATAGCCTACGCACGATGTTGCTTAGAGGTTTGTATTCCACAATTCGGTACTGAGCTACTAAATTTAGCCACAACATATATTTAATTTTTACATAAATATAAAGCATGCATACAAACATTGACTCATAACAATTACACATTTTTAAAAAGATAACATTTATTTATTTTTAGAAATACAACTTAACTTAAATAAAAACATTATCTTAAGACTACTCAGTATCACACAATTTCTTACTTATTTTTTTTATTAATGTTTCTGTGATATCCATTACATCATCATAAGGCTCCTCAACCACATATTGTGCACTTAAGCAAGCCTCGTTTTTTTTTATTTTTGTCTACATAATCTAATTCACGAATATCTATCTTAATTAGAAGACGTCCTTGCTTAGGACGATTTCTTCGAACAATGTACGAATTTGCCGATGACGTTAATAAACTTTGACGCTTTTTAGACGGTGACATTTTTTTTGACTTTGTAGAAAAGTTTGGTTCAATGTATGTTATGCCATCGTCTTGAGTGGAGAAATATGGGCTAGTAACCTGTAAAAAAATAAATCACACATAAATATATAATAATGTGGACGCGCACAATAAATGTTTATAAACATAAATACATTTTATGTAGTGCTTACCTGATCAGAGGATTTGTTCCGATGCTTTTCAAAACATTCATAATTTCCTTGAGAGTAAAAAATTGGGCAAGTGCGAGTCGGACTCGCGCACGAAGGGTTCCGTACCATCATCTATAAAAGAAAATCACGTTCGTTGTATGTATACTTAAATACTTTATAAGTTTCTACCTGTTTATTAAGATCGAGTAACAAATTGCTTAAAAATTACGTTTGTTGTATGGGAGCCCCCCTTTATTATTTACTTTTTTTTAATTTAATTATTTATTTTGAAAGGTAATATACAACTACATATTCTGTGAAAATTTAAAGCGTCTACCTGTTACAGTTAGTAATTTTGAGCAAAAAATACGAAAAAAAACACGTTTTTTGTATGGGACCCCCCCTTAATATTTACATTTTTTTATTTTTAGTATTTGTTGTAATAGCGGCAACCGAAATACATAATTTGTGAAAATTTCAGCTTTCTAGCTATCATGGTTTATGAGATACAGCCTGGTGACAGACAGACAGACAGACAGACAGACAGACAGACAGACAGACAGACAGCGGAGGCTTAGTAATAGGGTTCCGTTTTTTACCTTTTAGGTACGGAACCCTAAAAAATGGCTTGTTTTTTAACTGTCTACCATTCTCTGCCAAAGCATTGTCCTGCAATATAATAACATAAAAAATATAAATGAAAAGTTCATAACTATATGAATTTAACTATGAGGAATAAAATAATATTTATTAACCTCTTGTATTTCTGTCTGGTCAACTTCGTCCAAAGGACTTGGGATTTGAGAATCAACATTATCAAATACAAATCTGTTAAGTCCTCCAATGTTGAGAATGCTGGGGCTGTATGACATGGTTCTGAAAATAAAACTAAAGTAAGATATCTAATTATTCATATAATAATATAATATAATATTGTAATAACTAATAACATTAAAAACGTACTTACCAATAAAACTTGATTTCTCTGCTAGCAACAGGTCCTGTTTCGGCTGACTATGACAGCATAATGAAATAAGGAATGCAATTTTAAATCTGTATGATATTCAATACCAAATGAAATCAATTACCTATTAAAAATATAATATTGTAATACGAGAATACAAAATTCCTAACTTTCTAGACCTGTTCAAACATGTTAAATACTGTTATTTATACTTTATGATATGTATATCTAATTTAGTGTTAAAGTTATAGCTACCTATAAATATGTGTGTTAGACATTCATTACAGTAATTGTCAAAATGAAGTTGATCAAGCAACCCATATCTTTGAAAATTAATAATATAGATTTAAATGAAACTCCTCACCAGATCAGACATAGTCCTTTATTACCGAATACGATTCGATGTATAATGTGCGGTAAAAACAAACGTTATGATTAGTTTGTTGTTACATGAAAATGGTCTAAAATTTAAAAATCTTTATCTTTATTCCAAAACTTCATTTCAACCAAAGTATCGTTTCTTGAGTGAAGTATTAGGAAGAGTCTCGCAGATTAACTTCTACAAATTTAGCGATGATAAAGAGGTAATTTCTCCGAGTGAAGCTTTAACGAATTCTGTGTTTATTTTTGATGATGTTGCGTGTGAAAATCAAGTTAATATTCGCAATTATTTTTGTATGGGTAGACATAAACAAATAGATTGTTTCTATTTATCTCAAACCTATTCCAAAATTTAAAAACAACTGTTGCGTGACAATGTGAATTTTCTTATTATATTCAAACAAGATGATGTGAATTTAAAACATATTTATGAAGAGCATGTTACTTCTGATTTACAGTGGAAAGAGTTTAGAAATATTTGTCAAACTGTTTGGAGTAAACCTTATAATTTTCTACTTATTAATAAAGAATCGTCATTAAATAATGGAAGGTACAGACAGAACTTTGATATGTTTTTTAAATTTGACTGACTGTTTATATGTGTATATATATATATATATATATATATATATATATATATATATATATATGTATATATATATAAGTAATTAACATGGCAAATCAAATTCAGTATAATTTGTTCTTTAGCTGAATACAGTTGTTAATAAGTATAACATGGAGAAAAATATTAAAATAGAATTAATGAAGTCTGTAGACTCCATAAAGAATAAAATAAAACAAATGAAAAACCAGGAACACTCTACGAACTTATCACTTGAAAAAATGTTAAAACCTGTCACAGATCTCCTTAAAACTCTAGTTGATTCAAATAAAACATTAGAAAAAATACAAAATTTTGAAAATACACACTCTAATTTTGAAGACGTGGAATTAGGTGACATTAATACTAGCTCATCTACTAAGTTTGAAGAATGCTATGACCCAGAACTGAATTCTGTACTGAACGTTAAAAAGCCTCTCCAGACGGAATTACCGGATGATTTAGAAATATCATTAGAGGGTCGTGATATCCATGATATTTATGACCTAAACATACCATTTGGAATAAGGAGTGAAAACAAAAAAATATTAATGGGTAATTCAATAGTTTCGTTTTCTAAAATAGATAGTGCAAATAATGATAATACCATTTTAATTAAAGTTGGTGACAAAAGCTTCAATTTAACCCCTGGTTTAAAAGAACTTTTACTTCGAAGAAAACCTGATTTGAAACAAATATCGAGCAAAGATAAACTTGTCTATAAATATATGTTGCATTATACAAATGCACATAAGAGAGATTTCAATCCTAATGGGCAAATTAGAGGCAATAAAGGTATAAAATATCGTGAAATAATCAAACCATTGTTTTCTGAATCGTCAAACAATAATATTGTCACTAAATTTGGAGGAAGCTTACCAACGTTAAAGAAATACAAAAATAGCACTGACTTGGTATATTGGGACGATCCTAACGAACTGGTTGAAAGATTGAAACTATTAATTGCTTCCCGAGATGCTGGTAATACAAATCATGATAATGAAATTTTATCAATAATCCAAGAGTTAAAAGAAGCTGACATAATTAAATAATAAATAGTCCTAATAATATGCTTTTTATTCAGTATTGTAGCAGAATTCGAGACAAACATACCTACTGAGTTGTGAACATGAGCAAAGCTGACGTGGTAAACGAAATTCATAAAAATGCGAGAGTGAACTATCCGCGAAGACATGTTGTAATGAGAGATATAGATGACTTGTGGCAAGCAGACTTAATTGATTTGCAATCAATTTCAAAAGAAAATAAAAATTATAGATATATTCTTACCGTCATTGATTCATTTTCGAAATATGCTTGGGCCTTTCCTATGAGAAGTAAAAGCAAAGAAGATGTGTATAACTCTTTCAAAACTTTGTTGGATAAAGGGCGTGTTCCTAAAAATCTGCAAACCGATAATGGAACAGAATTTTATAATAACAAATTTCAGAAGCTTATGAAATCGTTTCATATTAACCATTATTCAACCTTCTCAACAAAAAAAGCTTCAATAGTCGAACGATTTATCAGAACATTGAAATCTAAAATCTATAAGGAATTTAGTTTAAAAGGCAATTACAATTGGGTAAATAATACCCTCAATGATGTTATTTACAAATACAATCACACTCACCATCGCACTATTAATGAAATCCCTGCTAATGTGAACAATATAAATAAAAAACTGATATTAGAAAGGTATTTAAAGTTGCCAAAAAATGATAATTTAAAAAGCAAGTACAAAGTAGATGATTATGTGCGTATCAGTAAATACAAAGGTACATTTGAAAAAGGTTATACTCCCAACTGGTCAACAGAAATATTTAAAATTCGTAAAATACAAAATACAACTCCTATAACTTACTTAATTGAAGACACTATCAGAGGTCTGCCTATTTTAGGAGCATTTTATACACAAGAACTTCAAAAAACAAAACATCCCAATATATATCTAGTCGAGAAAGTTCTTAGAAGAAAAGGTAACAGGGTTTTAGTAAAATGGTTAGGTTTGTCTTCAGCTGAAAGCAGTTGGATTGATAAATCGAATGTAATATTATAAATTAAATAACGTTAACAAACTCGAATCACATAACTATTTATTAAAGTATTCAAACCGGAATCATCAGTCTTATAATGTGTTTTGGAGAGAGTAGTCTTCTCAATTGGCTTATTAATAATTTACCATTTGAATTACACTTACCAGGATATAATTACTGTGGCCCAGGTACTAAATTAATAAAAAGACTAACGAAAGGAGATAACGGCGTAAATAAGTTGGACGAATACTGCAAAGATCACGATATTGCATATCACAAGTCATCAAACTTAAAGGATCGACATAAGGCTGATTTAATTTTGTTAAAAATGGCGAAAGAGCGAGCGGTTGCTTCCGATGCCAGTATAGCTGAAAAACTCGCGGCACGCTTAGTAAGTAAGGCTATGTCAGCTAAAATTAAAACTGGTTCTGGTTTGGACAAAAAGCATTCTCCAAAAATTACACCTGGAAAAGGGTTAAAAAGTAAATTAAAATCTGTTATTACAAAAGCAAAAAGGCATATCAAAAAATTAAAACCTAAGAGCAAGAAAATGGCAATAGAATTAGCTATTGCCGCTACTAGAGAATTGGCTGATGATTCATCGATTAAGCTCCCTCGCGTTATTCCTATTCCAAAAACTGGGGGAGTATTACTTTTGATTCCTATTTTTGCGTGATTATCAGCTGCGGGAGCTTTAGCAGGCGGTGCAGCTGGTATTGCTAAAACCATAAATTAATTCAAAATGGCTAAAAAGCTGTATGAAGAATCGAGAAGACATAATGAAAAAATGGAAGCTCTATGTATTGGGAAAGGACTACACCTTAAACCACATAAAGGCGGCCTTGGAATTTTCGTATCAAAAGAAAAAAACTAAGATATCGGCTACCCAAACGGGCCTTAACTAACTTTGACATTTTAAAGTACGGGAATAGAATTCCTTATTTTAGAGGTGTCTTTATGAGAGATGAGCTCCCTAAATGTCCTTATAAAAAAGAATGTGGAGTTATTAATTTGGATAGTTCAAAAAATCCTGGTTCTCATTGGGTAGCCTATGCAAAATATAATGATTATGTTGAGTATTTTGACAGTTATGGAAATCTTAAACCTCCGAAGGAATTTATAAAATATGTAGGTTCTAACATTCAATATAATTATGAAAATATACAACGTGATCACCCCTTCAATTGTGGACATTTATGTTTAAATTTCTTAAAGAATTTTTGGTATAATCATGAAATAAAATAAAAAGGATCATCTAAAAGAGTTCAGTATGCAAGCATGTCTACTACGGTTACCATCTCTGGAAATAAATCGGAACTGATTTCGTATTTTCAACCACCTCTTCATTTATCTGATCAGTACGAGTGCGGATTACTATACTTTTCAGTATTAAAAACAAGACCAAATGTGCCCGTTAATAACAGCAGTCTAACAGCTGTTATCAGAATTGAATGTGATCTTGTACACGGTTCATACTGCAACGGATTACCCACTCATTTTATTCATGAATTTATATCTGATACTGCTCCAAGTCACGGCTACATAGAAATACCTCAGAACGTTATTTACTTTCCAGTTAACAAAAATATAATTTCATCCATATCTGTTAGGATTGTAGATCAGTTTGGTTACCGTATTGACTTTGGTGAAGAAAATATTAAATTACGTCTTCATTTAAGAAAATCAAAATGATAGTATATTATAAAAACCCTTCAGTGAAAATAAAACGTCCTATTCCGTCAACGACCATAAAGGTGCACAGACGTAAGAAAAACGTGAAGAAATTGACTAAATCAAATAAAGATTTTCTTAAAGCTTTAGGGTTTAAAGTATGAGTATACTACAGATTACCGATTTACCACACTTTGATAGTTCGATCGAAAGTTATGAAATCCATTCATACAATCCCTACAATAACAGTTTTAGAGAAAACGATGAAATCAGAATCCCCATACACCAGCAAGATATATACGTGCTACCATCAGCCAGTTCCATCTACATCGAAGGTCAAGCAAAGCTGTTCGGTAAGGATGGGCATCAGATCAAGAAAGCTGTTACGTTTACTAATAACCCTGTTATGTACTTGTTCCAAGACATCAGGTACGAAATGAATGGAATTGAAATAGATCGTATAAAAAATTCTGGAATAACATCAACAATAAAGTCATACATCTCATTTAATGAAGCAGAAAGTAAAGTTTCTGCATTATGGGGTTGGAATTTAAACGGATTCCAAAGTGATGGACATTTTAGCGTTGTGGTGCCCTTGTATGCCGGAACGCAGATCTACGCGAGACACAATAGCTTTTTCATTGTGTCTGGCATTCCGGCATACAAGAGGTTAAATAAGATTTTAGGGTTTGCAGAGGATTACAATAAAATTGTGATAAATTGTAAACACGAACTTATATTGAATAGGAGTAATTCTAACTTAAATAGTATTATTCTTACTGATGAAGTCGTTCAGCTTCAAATAGATATACAGAGAATTCAATGGAGAGTACCACATATAAAAGTTTCCGATCGAGAACGTTTAATACTTTTAAAGCACTTAGAAAGAGATAAACCTATTCAGATGGCCTTTAGAAATTGGGATTTATATGAGTATCCTTTACTACCTAAGACCACAAAGCATTCTTGGTCAGTAAGGACTGCTTCTCAATTAGAAAAGCCTCGGTATGTAATTTTTTGCTTGCAAACTAATAGAAAAAATAATAGAACTAAAGACAGTTCGGTATTTGATCATTGTGAGGTGACAAATGTTACGCTCTTTTTAAATTCGCAATATTATCCTTATGAGCCTTTATCTTTAAAGTTTTGTGAGAACAAATATAGTATATTATATGAAATGTATGTGAAATTTCGCCAGTCGTATTACAACTCTCCGGTAAAACCGTTGCTTGATCTGCAGGATTTCAAACAAAAGGCCCCAGTCTTCATCTTAGACTGCTCGAGGCAAAACGATAGTTTAAAATATGGTCCAGTGGATGTAAGATTGGAATTTGAATGTTCAACACAAATACCAGATGAAACAACTGCATACTGTTTGATTATAAACGACCGACTTGTGGAATACAAACCTCTGAGCAACATCGTGCGTAGAATATCATGACTGCTATTGTAGACATCCAAGGCTTTAAAACAGAAGCAAATGAATTTATAATAAAAGAAATTGCTATATGGTGTAATCAAAGCCTGCAAGTGTTTTTAATCAAACCGCCATTTCCTTTTTACGATTTGACTAAATCGGAAAGACAACAAGTTTGCTGGATTGAGCGTAATAGAAAAATATACTGGAGCGAAGGATTTATACCTTACTCAAATTATCAATATTTAGTTTTAGATATCTTAAAAGATAAGTGTGTTTTCGTTAAAGGTCTTGAAAAAGTGTCATGGTTGAAAAATCTTTTAAATAGTGTTAATGTAATTAATTTAGAAGATAAAGGTTGTCCTAATTTGTTAACCCTATATGATCGCTATAAATATTCCGGAGATTTGTACAATTGTATCTATCATGACTCAATATGTGCATTAAAAAATGTTATGTGCTTAAAAAAATGGTGCTTTGATAATAAAAATTTTTTAAAAGATACAATATGGATTGTTTCATTTTACTAAATCGTTTCCTATACTCACTAACATACCCATTTAGTTTTAATATATACTATGATTGGAATATTACATGAATTGATACACATTCATAAGTACAATAAAAAACTCAGCAAAGAGAACAGTTACATTGGTCACTAAGACAAGGAGTTAAATTCCTAACCTGAAAACCTTAGAATAGGTGTTATTATTCTAAGCTGAAAACATAATGTTAATAATCTATATCGTGAATAAAACGGATCGCAGATAACAAAAGTAGGTATTATTGGAGGCGTCTGCGTCGCGAAACGAGCGAAGCGAGTTGAGTGACGCAGAAGTCAGAACACATTTATATTAATCGATCGAACACTACACGTGCAGTCAATCTGCTTTATCTCGATACGTCCGCATCACCTGGAATCCGAGTGACCGTGGGTTCAAGTTCCATGTAGGCGAAGTCAGAGGCAAAAGCTAGTTGTGGATAAAACAATTATATAATTCATAAGTACATACATTCATAGTCTTATGCCTGTAACCCTGAAGAGGTAGGCAAAAGTGTATTACTACGCCCACTTTTCGCCAGATATATTTAAGTCCCACGTAATAGGGAGGCGAGCCTATTGCCGTACCGGGCACATTTCTAGACTTCATGCTGTTACTGAGAATTTCCTAACAGAAAAACCCAATAACACTTTGACCGACCCGGGAATCGAACCCGGGAGCCACCCGATCCTACTTTCAACATTGTTAAGATTTTGCATTCATTCATTAAAATTAACAACGAGCTGTGCAAAGATAACAGTATGTACCTACATATAAATTATTATGAATGCATCGCTGTGCCCGAGCCGCACTGAGCGCGTCGAACGAACTTGAGAATGTTGTTTATATTATGTCATCCCAAGTAAAAACATTGTTACTATGCTACCAGTATTACGATGCATCGATGAATGAAATAATATTATACTTCTAATGCCAACCGTCCGTATCGCAGATCATGTTAGTAGTGTGATTTTTGGGGCGCTCTGCATTGCGAACGGAGAGAAGCGAGGTGAGTGATGCAGTAAGCAAATGAATTTATACTAAAAGAAATAGCTGTATGGTGTAATTAAAACCTACAAGTGTTTTTAATCAAACCACCATTTCCTTTTTACGATTTGACTAAATCAGAAAGACGGCAGGTTTGCTGGATTGAATGCCTGTAGTAGATGAAAATGAAATGCATAATTATTATTATTAAAAGAGTAATTAAATAATCTTATAAGAAATAAGTGATTCTTAATCTAACATTTATTGTATTTTAAAGTGCTATTTGTTTTAAGACTAAGATATATAAAACATCCATCAAGAATCCTAATTGTCTACTACTTAAATATATTATATATTAGAAGATTTTATTATCGTAATTATAAAAAATAAACGTTTGTACTGAGTTATTGATTATCTTGGATAATTCTATACACGTCATGGTAAGACAAAGTGGTCCAATATTTTATCACATCTTTGACGACACGTTTGGCGCATTGGCTAAGAGTATGACTCGCATCACAATGTAAATAGTAGGTTTATTAGACGCAGCAACTAATGAACCAACGTGTTGCGGGTTCGATTCCCGCACGGAACAAATGAGTATTGTTCCGGTTTGGATTTTGTTTTTATGTTTTTTTTACTTTATTTTTTTTTGTATTATAATCAATTATTATGTCTCCATAATACCTACTGTTGGCTACTTACTAAGAAAGAAAGAAAGAGAAAAACTATTTATTTGTCACAGACACAGAACAAGTATTACATATAAAAGAAAACATTGCAAGACATAAGATTAGTCTGTAACAAATATGTGCACTTGATGTGCACACTCAGCTATATTGTTGCATTGTGGTAGTGTCCACAACTCTATTATTGAGTTATAGTTGCTAGTAAAAGCTAACCTCTCATTATACGGAAGGCCTATGCATTCATTTGTACAAGATGTGCACCAAATCGTTTCGATGCAACGATGTGCCGTGATCGAACATGATATTGTTGTTTATTGTACTTATTTAAGTGCGCGCGATAATTTTTGCTTGGCTATGTCAGTTCGACACCATACCAGATTATGAAACACACAACAACCGATCGGACTGATCGCGTCGACTGAACACAGCAGTCTAACTTGAGAATGTTGTTACATTAGCATCTCAAACTAGAAACGACAGTAAGTTGTCCCATTGCATTGCTACTACAATGATATGTCGGTGAATGAAATACAATATTATATCGTGAATCAGACGGATCGCAGATAACAAAGGTATTATTGGGAGCGTCTGCTTCAGCTCACTTTGTTCTGAGTGATGCAGATCACATTTATATTAATCGATCTCGATTGTAAAATTGGGGCTTCTGTATCACGCAGCTCGAGCGGCGACGCGAGAGCAAGTAAAGTAGTAATAATTTACTTATTAGCAGTAGTTTTAGACCACCTTGCTGGTCTAGTGGTACAATTGTGACTGTTGAGCGTGGGGTTCTTGGCTCGATTCCCAGGTCAGGCAAAACGCTATTGGGTTTATCACCATTCATCGTCAGGAATCCTTCAGTAGCATCATTAACTAAGAACATGGGCATAAACCGCAGATGCAGCAATCACTTCTGCCTACCCCTTCGGAGGTATATCTACAGGTGTAATGTTGTGTTATGGTGTATGATATTATTTCATTGAAAATGATTAATATCCCAAACTTTCTCCTGTGTTATATGTTTACAAACATACAATATCACAGATCCTGAACACCTATCTTTAGGTTATATAAATATTTGAACCACGTGGGAATCGAACTAGTGAGAAAAACGTATGAAGTGATTCAGTATTTTGTCACATTTTCGACGACATGTTTGACGCATTGGATAAGAGCTCGGCTCTATGCATCACAATGTAAATATTAGTTTGTAAATGTACTGCTAGTAAATGCGCCAAGTGTCGCGGGTTCGATTCCCGCACGGAACAAATAAGTATTTGTTTCGGTCTGGATTTTGTTTTATTTAGCCATTCTTAATTATAAAATAATAATAGATACCTACTTTGAAAATTGAGCAAGTATGAGGCTAGATCTCGGTATCCTGGTATTTATTAATTTATTTACATACTTAATGATAATGTGGTATTATTGGTACAGTGGTTGAATCAATTTCTGCACTAAATGTCGTAGGTTCGATCCCTAATACCAAATACCTACCTAAAACTTGCCATCGGAAATCAAACCATGCACGGCTGTCGCCAACTCGCAATCTCTAGACCAAAGCATAAAAGACAAATAAATTCTTGATCAACTAATTGATACACACTGCATTGTTCTACTTATAAATATGACACTCGTCAAGTAATAAAATATAGATCAATGATGTTGATCGAACGAGTCGAACTTGATATTATTGTTTGTGAATGTTAAGTATATACGATACGGTGAAAACGATTGGGGATTCTGTATCATGCAGTTCGAGCGAAGCGAGAACAAATGATACAGAATCCCCAATATTACACTACTAAGGACTATGTACCATAGTGTCCCGCTCTTCCCACTCACGTAGAATATTTCAATTTACCTCACACATTTCGGATCACTAATGGTTATTTACTTACTAAAAAAAATATGCCATTTATGAGCAAAAACAAGTCTGTTAAATACAAGTGTATATTTTAGCAGTACAGTTGCGAAAACGATAAATTATGACTAACAACTATTTTTTTAAACTTAGTGTGGGTGCATCTTAGTATTTTTGTGATTCCTTTTTACAGAGATACTTTTTAAACATTAGCATAAATTTATGTGATAATTGTTTAATTACCGGAATGCTAATTCTAAATCAATGGCAATAAAAATATTTTAGTCAGTATGCTTTAGTTAACTTTAAACTGTCAAAAGTCCAACGCCGCGGATTTTATATTGTTCGATCGCAGTCCTTTCCCTGTTCCCAATAGTACACAGACTCGGAATAAAAAAGGAAGCACCACCAGGTGCTACCTTTTTATTCCAAGTCTGTTTACTATAGTAACCTTCCTCTCCTATCTACCTATCCTCCTTTTCCAACAATCAGGGACCTTCCTGATTTGATACAACCAATTCACTGGGAACAAATCCTTTGCGCGCATGCACTCAAAACATGAAAAAAACATTTTTCTCTTCTGCGATCGAACCCACCACACTCGACGCAGTGTTAACTGGCGAAGAGCCTATCCAAACCACTACGTCATCCATCCAATCAAATATAAGAATTGTGAAGAAAATTCTTGTAGAAGATTCATGAACGAATACTTACTCAGATTACTTAAGTCGTTTTCAAAACTAAACGACATGAAACTGCCAGACATTACTTTAAGGCGAGGTTGCAGTACTTTTTAAGATTTTTGAACGTCTGAAAGTCCCATGAACTATGATATTTTTAATGAATAAAAATTAAAATATAAAAGTTGAACATATCTTCTAGTAAATCGTAAAGATAGAAACACGATTTGGAATGATTGGCTCGATAAAAAAAAATGTCAAACATGGCACTAAATCACATTTTTAAACGTGTACTGCTTAGAGATTCCATAATGAATTTATATGAAAGTATTATCAATAGAAGCAGCTCTTTATTTTAAAATAAATGATAAAAACAGATTTCGTAATTTCGTTATCATTTTTCTCCAAGAAAAAAAATAGTCAAAATGTTGGCATTATATCGCTCGCCGGCCGTTCATCAGTGCCTGTCTAGGCGTGATTGAGGGCGGACGTACGTCGTTGCTCCGCAAAATCCCCCTCCACCCCCGCATGTACGTTTTCGCAAAAGTACAAAGTAATTCGTATTCTAAACTCAATCGTTCAAACCTTAGACATACTAAGTACGAAACCGTAGACAGGTTACTGACAAGGTAACATGACGAAGCTTACGAGTGGCACGCATCGCGAAAAGCGTACGCACACTAATATAAATATGACAAAACGACACACTAAGAATTAGATAAGAAGTGTAAGTGAGATAGCACATCTAATCGCAAGCGCGAAATAGAGATAAACATATACTCTCTGGACCGAAGCGCATTGTGACATCATGCTGACCGTTTCACAAACAATAATTTGACTCAGATGCGACATGATCACTTTGTCTGTCTTAAGTAAATTCAATTCGCCTCAAAGTAAATTTGATTAATTCATTTAAGGTAGGAAAATAAAAAGTCGATGTGATTTATTTATAACATTTATTAAAAAAAAAGTACATTTCATTCAATGGAAACCTAAAACAGTACGTTAATATAAAAACTGTGCGCTGCGGACCCACCGTAGCCCTGGCAATACCCCTGGGGGCATGGTGGGTCTTTTAAAGCTTAACCGTACTCCTGGCTGAAATGCTCGTAGTTTTATACCAACGTGCTACGTGGACATTAAACTGAACAGTGTTATCTCTCGTATGATAATGACTTACTACTTACGTTTTTGTATTTTTAGACAAGCGAAGACAAGCGCCAGTACGATGATATAGTGCAACAAGGAGATAAATTAGAGAATAAAACGTTTAGGTATTACTGCTAATGGTTATAATGCTTTGTATATTATAGGTATAATCTGTGGTACTGTTGAAGACCTGTCATCATCATCCTTGCGCTGTCGAATCATTCCCACTAGTTCTATTGAACAGTTCTATGATAGAACTAGTGATACTTTTTTTCCCACTAGTTCTATTAGCACAACTTGATGAGAAGAATAGAACTAATGGGAAACAGTTATAGGAAATTTACCACTAGTTCTATGTATGTTTTACAAGGGTAGTGTCACAAAATCGCGCTCACATATCCGAATAAATATGTATTTATAAAAATGTGTTAAACGAATGAACGTCTACAAAACAATTGAACATCTACAAAACAAATGAACGTCTACAAAACAAATGAACGTCTACAAAACAAATTACTACCAGAAAGTGATCAGCTATCGATAGTGATTGCAAAAAACAGGTGCATGCGATTTTCGACCTTATTGACAATTCATGACAAACTTTTTTTTTGTTTTTTTCTCGCTTTCTGGCAATATTAGGGTAATAAAATTATAAATTCTGACTAATGTCAATTAGGTTGAAAATCGCATGCACCTGTTTTCTGCAATCACTATCGATAGCTGATCACTTTCTGTAAGTCATTTGTTTTGTAGACGTTCATTTGTTTTGTAGGCGTTCATTTGTTTTGTAGACGTTCATTTGTTTTACACATTAAACAAATATATACCCTTGTAAAAACATACATAGAACTAAACTGGGACATTTCCTATTACTTATCCCATTAGTTCTGTTCTCCTCATCAAGTTGTGCTAATAGAATTAGGACAGTTCTATCACGGTAATAATATCTAACAGTATTGTAACTCCATACAAAAGCACGAAACTCGAGTTATACCTACGCGCCTCGAGTACCCATTAGACTGTGCGGGCTGTGCCTACAGTACCCACAGCCGCGATCGTGCCGCAGCTCGCATGCGGCGCGTCTGGTAGGTATATAACTCACGAAGACGGCCGAGTTACAATACTGTTAGATTATATTACCGTGGTTCTATCATAGAATTGTTCAATACTACTACCATATTACTATACTGGGAATGATCCCACAAAATAGTAGAACTTGAAATTAACGAACTGAAATTAATAAACTAATTACACAACAATATTATCTGGGAGTACGGTTAAGCTTGGAAAGACCCACCATACCCCCAGGGGTACTGCCAGGGGTACGGTGGGTTGGCAGCGAAAACTGTGCAGTACAATCTACTTAGTTGTTTAATACTAAAAGGAGAAAAACAAGAACAAATGAATGGACTCCGTCAATGTTTGTAACTTACGTATGATTTTGTATTTCTATAATAATAATATATTATGTTGATTCAGCCTCAAATCACTTTTATTACTTGACAAAAACACACATCAGTATTTTATTATTACGAATGTCCCATCCGGATACTTTGTTTTTTAGTCTTTGAACACGCACAATACTGCTTCTCTTTTACACTCGCTAAATGCCAATTTTTTTATTCACTCTATTATTTGTGATACTGAATTACTATAAATTGAAAATAAAAAGTTGTAATATTGTAATACCCATGAATGAGAAGTGATTCCATAACTTTTAGTCATTTTCCTACTATAGTTTGTGCAAAATCTCATTACACACGACGCCATTTTCAAATGTAACGTACACACACGCGAGTAAAAGAGCGAGCGCTTCCGACCGCAGCGCGTACGCGACTAAAGCCAAATGAGACATTTAGCCAGTTTTTAATGTGCCACTTTTGAAGTTCGCATAACTCAGCTACGGTTATTTTACGCTGCGCTGTGGCACACGCACACACGAAACCCCCCCTCCCCTCCCCCCGCTCACTCGCTGACGCCACCGCCGTGTTTTTGTTTTTGCGGGGGGTGAGGTCGAGCTACGCACTGTACTGCAACCTCGCCTTAAATATAAACAACTCTATCTTAACTTAAAAGTCTTTTCGGTTATTGGTTTTAAGCGTTCTTAAATGGATTTAAACTTGAATAAGATTAGATTTTTAAGTGCTTCGAAAGTACAAAGATAAAAAATACTTAAATTGTCTTGCCCATTTCACTTTGGTTATCATTTGACTGCATGGATGTTCGAAGGTTGCATAGTTGTTTAAGCGGTCGCCTCACCGTTTAGCAATGCACCGAGTGTAGTAGGTTCAATCCACAAATCGTTTTTTCGGTTCCAACCCAGGACCAATCTTTGTGTTACGATTACTTGATATATTTAATATTTATGTATGTATTTCATAATTTAAAAAACATATTTTTAGTAATCTGGCTAGCATAGTACCAGCTCTGCTTAGTTCAGGATCAGGTAAATAATAATAAATATTGCCTGCATTTTGCGTACATCACGAGTTGACATTCTGAGAGTTTCAGCAAAGGTACTTTTCTAACAGCTCTGACTCAGTCACAGTCTGTCAAGAAGATATCTGTTCATTTTATATTCCACTGTTTATAATATTATCCATATAAAATGTCATACACCTGTTACGAAATATTTGTAAATATCGTAATTCTATATGTCCAGATTCAATTTCACGAACTAAACGCCTTACACTACACCCACCTGCGAGGCCAGCGGGCAAGTATTCAGCCATTAGATTTCAGAAGATATTTCTTTGCCTGTATTTGATAGTGATTGATTGCGCGTCGCTTATTGAAAGGCATTCAATGCGAGAGCGAGCGTTTGACGCGGAGTAATGTCCCTTTCTTGAAGTTTTGTCGTCTATATAAAGGCAAATAATTGTAGTTGCAGATGTGACTCCGTTGATCGTTATTTCAGCGAATACTTAAATGAATGAGAACAATTTAACAGTAACACATATTTTGCTCATTTAATGAGGTCGCCAGTTTAATGTGAATTTCACTATTTACGCTGTAAAACCTTTTTAGGTGAGGGAATTTAACGTATGTATCTTAAATAGAAAATCCATGAATGTCTCAAAGAACATTGCCCATTTCAGGCCCAGTTTGGAACTCATGACAGCACAATAGAGTTTCAATTTGTTGTTGAATAATCTTTTTTATTTATAACTTAATTTATAGGCTTCACTAAAAGTGTGCCGAGAAACTTATTCAATAAATATGTTTTAAATGATGTGTTAGCGTTTAAATAGCCAAAACGTAATAGGTCAGAAGTTGCCAGTAAAGAAATCTTAATATTGAATCACTTCTTCTTAATCGATTTCACATTTTCTCTACTCAAAATGATTTTAGTTATTAGCAAATCTCTACTTTTTCCTTAAACTTTTATATGTGTGTATCTTAAGGTATGTATGCGATTAACTACAAAAAGTTCGATTTTAAACCAAATACATAGATTGATAACCTATGTTCGAAATCTATATCGATTACTTAATATCATTTAAAAACTGCAAAATGGTAACACTTTTTTGACTCTTAGTAAATGTCAATAATGTAATTTAAGTCATATTCAATTTATTTTATTTGTTATTTGCTCATGCGCATTGTAAATGTTTTTTTGTGTTTTTGGATCTCTTTTACCACTTCTGGCTTTTTCTTTTGGATTTCTACCCTTACCAAACGATTAACTCATTGCATTCTACTCAAAACTACAAAATACTCTAACAATCCTAAATAAAAGTGTGTACACGCCCAATGTTTTTGAGCCTATAAAATTACTTCTTGTAATAATATTTTGAAAGTGTGTGTGTGTATGACCTCTAATCAATCTCAAAATTCTAGTTTAACACACTTTTATCGAATGCAATAACAACTACTAAGATTTTTGACTGTCCACATCTGGGCTCTGGGTCTCTAAGAAAAATGGGCATTGCTTTTTGAACTCGATACATTCAAATCTCCAATAATAAAAATCTCTACTTTATAAATATTATTTTAATACCTAGAAAATAATGTCTTGCTGTCAAGAAACTAATAAACACTACTTAAAACAACGCTCGAAGTAACAGTTTTGTCACAGTAAATTGTTTAAGGACAGGTACAAATAGTTCATTTTTAGAAGTTGTTCCACAAATGGAGTCTCAAAAGTTTATGATACACTCAGCGACATAAATTGCATTTATTCAAACATAAGATTATATGGAATGACTAGACGAAACTCCCAAGTAGTTATTTTTTTGACAAGTTTATAAGCTTTTTTGTTGAATGATGAAGAACGATATGTGCTACTACTTAGAATCTTTTTTATTACTTTTTATTTTCATTGTCTATTTAACATAAGGCGTCCACACATGTGTTTATTTTATTGTATATAGGTTTTGATAACGGTCGGTAGGAGTAGTCACCATTAAACCAACATTTTAGTTACGAGGTTGTTTATTCATATACGACTTGTGCGAAATGTTTTCTCGAGTGGAAATCGAACTTACCACACTCGACGCAGTGCTAACTTGGCTATCCGAATCACTACGTCATACATCCAATCAAATATAATTCTGAAGAAAATTCTTGTAGAAGATACACGAAGGAATACCCACTCAAATTACTTAAGTTTTTATCAAAACTAAACGAGACGAAACTGCCAGACATTAATTTAAATATAAACAACTCCATCTAAACTTAAAAGTCTTTTAGCTAATTGACTTTAAGCGTTGTTAAATGGATTGAAACTTGAATAAGATTAGATTTTGTGTGTGTGCTTCGAAAGTTTTAAACGAAAGTACAAAGATCAAAAATACTTAAATTGTTTTGTCCATTTCTTTTTGGTTAATTTAACTGCATGGATGTTGGTAGGTTGCATAGTTGTTTAGGCGGTCGCCTCACAGTCACACAATTTGAATGGGAGATTTTAGCACCTGTATTATAAAACAGGATACCTACACGTTCAGCCACTCTTAAGCGTATTTTAAATTTCAGTAATTTATCTGTTCTACCTCTTAATGCTACACACCATTTCCCAAACTCTGCTCCTTCTCTTCTTGATCTTATTTTTCTTTCTTCATCTACCTTTGTTGCCAAGCATGGTCAATGCTCTGCCGACGCCTTCTCCTACCATGACTTGATCTATCTTTCCTATAAAATACGTCCACCCAAGGCAAAACCGAAAATCATTATGCAGCGCAGTTTCGGTGGAATGGATCGTTCGAAGCTCTGCGACGATGCCAGCAAGATTGATTGGTCTCCTTTGTTTACGACCGACTGTATAGATACTAAACTGCAAGTTTTTACAAACACATAAATGCAGCTGTACGATAAACATGCGTCAGTTCGTGCCATTAAATTAAAATATTTACCATGGCCTTGGCTGACTGAAGAGATCTAAAACATAATGTCCAAAAAGCCGCGGCCAAGGCGAGATATAAGTGCCGCCCGACCTCTGTCAACCTGGAAAAATACATAAGTGCAAGAAATCTCTGCAATAAGGTGTGTAGGAATGCACAATGCCAACACATTCACAACTCTGTTGAAAATGGAGATTCGGTTATAGTCTGGAAATTTCTTAGAACATTGGGTCTTCACATATGTTTCTCATTTAATAAGGTTGTCAGTTTAAGGTGCATTTCACTGTTTACACAACAGAACCTTTTTGATACTTTCAAATAGAGATAAAGTTACTATCAAAAGTGTATGCATTTTGTATTGAAATTCCACTTATGACTCAAGTTCGAATAAGAAACTATTTAGAAGAAGAAGAAGAAAAGCGTTTATTTCCACAACATACACATTATAATATGGCACAGATTATTGCATTTAAGTCTATTGAATTCTCCAACTATAAAACTGTCTCTACTTCATAAAATACTGTTGTACTATGTGAAAATAATGTCTTGCTGTCAAGAAACTAATAAACACTACTTAAAACAACGCTCGAAGTTTAACAATTTTATCAAAGTAAATTGTCTAAGGACAGGTACAAATATATTTTTACTTTTTTTATAGACTCATGCCTGTATCCCCGAAGGGGTAGGCAGAGGTGTAATATAACACCCACATTTCGCCATGAAGGTAGGTACAAATAGTTCATTTCTAAAAGTTGTTTCACAAATTGAGTCTCAAAAATTTATGATACACTCAGTGAAATAAATTGCATTTATTCAAACAAAAGATTATACGGAATTCAATAATCGAAATAAAGATAGATCTGTAGATTTTAGATTCGTTTTTGACAGTTTTTGACATAAGCTCCATACATAATATGTCAAACACGAATCTAAAATCTACAGATCTATCTATAGTTCGAATATTGAAAATGGCCCTAGATGAAACTCCCAAGTAGTTATCTTTTGACAAGTTTATAAGCTTTTTTTTGTGGAATGATGAAGAACGATACGTACTACTACTTAGTATGTTTTTTATTACTTTTTATTTTCATTGCCTATGTAACATAAGGCGTCTACACATGTGTTTATTTTATTTTATATAGGTTTTGATAAAGGTCGGTAGTAGTAGTTACCATTAAATTAAACTCAATCCAAAAAAGAATTAGCATCTGATTTGAGTCAAAATTGTGACGGTGTCAACTATTGTCTGTGCAGAAACAGCACTTTGATAAAAGTTTTTTGGTTAAAAAACTATAAGCTGAAAATCGGTTCTTAATGAATAATTTTTCCACCAATATTTTAGTAAAAAGGTGATGTTTATTCATTTAATATTTACCTTACCAAAATATAAGAAACCAGGAAAACAAATACATTTTTAACCCGTAAGAAGGCGCGCTATGAGCATTTTGCTCACGCATAAATTTATTCCTGAAATTTTCAACTTTAGCCCTACTGTGGCACTACTAACTTCCCAAAATTTCATCCCCTTTCCCCTGACGCAACACTCCCGCCAGTCATTGCCACCGTGACTGGGTGGTGATGGGTTTGAGTGCGGTGCCTCGTGAAGCGCGGCATTTTGCTCATCGCGCGCCCGTTCGTGTAAGTATTTTTTTTCTAAGTAACATACATACATACATAGACTCACGCCTGTTTCCCGGAGGGGTAGGCAGAGACTTCGGAACGCCATTTGCAACGATCCTGACATACCTCACTTGCTTCACTCACTCCCATCAAGTTTCTCATGCATGCTCTTCTGTTAAGGGTACTTCTGACTTGTCCTTTTTTCAGGATGTCTCCAATCTGGTCAGAGAACGTCCGCCTAGGTCTTCCCCTTTGTCCTGTTCCATTCACACTTGCCTTATATATCTTCTTTGTCAGTCTATCGTCATCCATCCTCTCCATGTGCCCAAACCATCTTAACATGCCTTTCTCAATGCTTGTCACTACATCTTCTTTTACCCCACACCACTCTCATATCACACAATTCTTTACTATATCGGTCAAAGACACACCACACATACTTCTCAGTGCTCTCATTTCTACAGCATTTATTTTACTTTCAAATCTCTTCTGCCATACCCAAATTTCACTACCATACATAAGGGTAGGCACTAACACACCTCTATGTACAGCCAAACGTGCCTTTTTGGACACGTTTTGACTGTTCATAAACGCTTTCAGAGGTCCATTCACACTATTACCTGCATTAACTCTCCTTTCAATATCTTCTTCATTCTTACCATCTCTTGTAAACAACGTACCTAAGTAAACAAACTCATTCACTTGTTCCACTCGCTGTCCATCGATCAAAACATTACAAGCCGTAACGCATTCCTCCTTTTCAAAAACCATAACTTACGTTTTTCTTACATTCACTTTCATTTCTTTCCTCTCTAACGCACCATGCATGATTGCTACCATCTCCTGCAACTCCTCCGCTGAAGATGCAAGTATTACCTGATCATCAGCATAAAGGAGGCATTTGACGAGTAACCCATTCATCCTTAATCCGCAGTCACTATGTTTTAAATCTTGCAAACAACTGTCTATGAAGAGGTTAAACAGCCACGGCGACGCTACACATCCCTGTCTAACACCTTTCTCGATAGTAAACCAGTCAGTGTATGCCCCGTTTATCCTCACACAAGCTCTAGAATCCTCATAAAGGGATTTCAGAGCTCGAATGAGGCTGCTGTCCACCCCATTCATTGACAGCACCGACCACATTTCATTCCTCACCACTTTATCGTAAGCCTTTTCCAAATCCACGAATGCGCAATAGACCTTTTGACCTTTGGCCAAAAACTTTTCGGCTATGCTTTGCAAGGAAAAAACCTGATCCGTGCATCCCATACCCTTTCGGAATCCCACTTGTACATCCATACAATTTGCCAACAATGCTGAGAAGGCTAATGCCTCTATAGTTTTTGCAATCTTGTTGCGAGCCTTTTCCTTTATAAAGAGGCACAACTACAGCTGTGGCCCAGTCATTAGGTACTCGGCCGGTACTCCAGCACAAGTTATATAACCGCTGCAACTGACCAACTATGATGCCCTGTCCAGCCTTCAGCATTTCGACTGTAATCCTATTATATCCTGCAGCCTTACCTACTTTCATACTTCCCAGTGCCTTCACAATCTCATACACGCCAATAACGCTTTCATCATTGCAATCGTTACCATTCATTTCAACTATCGGTGTCTCTATCACCGATCTTTCAAATAAACTTTCAAAATACTCTTTCCATCTCTATAGCACGCACGATTCATCATTTACTATCTTTCCATTCTCGTCTCTGATGGATGTGTGATCTGAGGATTGAGTTCTTCCTCGAACTGCACGAACGGATTTCCAGAAAAACTTAATGTTCCTCTGGAAATCGTCAGATAATCTGCAATCAAACTCATCTTTCTTTTCCTCTTTTTTCCTTTTAACCATTTCTTTCACTATTCTTTTTGACCCAACAAACTCCTTTCTTGCTTCATCTATGTCTACACTCGTTGTTTTTCCCATTCTTTCATTTGCTCTGGCAGCCAACCAATCTGACCAAGCTTTCTTCTTCTCTGACACTGCTGATTGTACATCCTTGTCCCACCATGTATTCTTAACCTTTCGTATTTTCCTTCTCTTGATCACACCACATACTTCAGACGCTACACATACTAACTCTTCTTTAAAGGCCTGCCATAATTCTTCCATATCATTTATGCAATCGAACCTCTCAAATGTTGCTATCAATCTTCGTTTATACTCATCTTTCACATCTTTCTCTTGTAGATTTTCTACCTTAATTCTTTCCAAGACCCTATTTTCATTACGCTCTCGGTGTCACCATCCTTTAAAGAGCCCACTTATCCGGCTCAACACCAAGAAGTGGTCTGTGTGGATGCCGATCCCTCGATATGCTCTTGTATCCAACACATTCTTTCTCAATCGTTCATCTACTATCACAAAATCAATCATACTTCTTCTAACATTTTTTGCCTCTCGCGTATACATATGTATCCTTCTAAGTAACAAAATTTATTTAATTGTTGACGTGACAACGTCTTATAAATTGGTTTGCCGGGTGACACTTCAAGAAACTGCGTTACGCTCCGCTCACGTTATGCGCTCACAATGAGAGCGAGTGAGAGGCACGCGTCCCGCCTAAGAGCGAGAGAGACAGACATAAAAAGTGAAAGGCACGCGTCTTTCATCCTTCTTCCTACTATACGAATGAATATTCACATTAAAATTATTTTACCACTCAAAGTCGTTGTCACGTAATACTTTCGCCCGTATACCGACTTTACAGGCAACCAACATTTTTTTTCGTACTTATTGTGCATAATTATTGATTAACTTAGTGGATATATTGTTTAAATATTTTATTCGTTTCTTATAGTAAACAAGGTCTACAATGGGTAATCGGCAAACCCCCTCAAAGGAGAAAGGGTGGTTTCGTCCCAAGTGTTGTAAAATCTTAAGACTTATATCAAATTAAAGGGTGTCCTCAGCTACGCCCGTACATTAACTGTTCCTGCCAGATCCCAAGGGAGTGTTGGGAAATCCCTTCTAAGTGCACCCCACGGTCTCCAATGAACAATATGGCATATTTCAGCTTCTTGTGCCCAGTAGTTTTGGCTGTAGCTTGTCTGTCAGTCAGTCAGTAGCGAAAGGATTTTATATATACAGATGAAAGATCCCAATGAGTGTATTTTTATGGCCATAATTCTATAACTGAAAATGATGTAGAAGTTAAAAAAATAAATCTTATGCGGTCTTATTTGAGCCAACACCTAAGAAATGACATGTAGAGAATCAAAATATGCATAGGAGCTATGCAAAACAAATGTTGTATCACTAGTAGATACCATTAAGATTAGGCGCACATTCTTACATTCGCAAAATGACATATTGACGCAAAATGCCACACTTTATTGGAAGTGTGGCATGCCACATTAGCAAAATGCGTTTATAAAAAGCAAGCAAAAAGCACGCATATTGAGCAGTATATCAGTGTTCACTGAGCATGTTAATTTTTTGTGCCATATGTGTTATTAAGGACACATAACTCAAGATCTTCAGGGAAAATTAAATCATTCCATTTTATTGCGACTTTATATTTTTTTAGTTTTTTTATGTAAAGTTAGTCAAATATTGAGGCCTAAGTGCAATATTTTTTTAGTTCGCACATAGGACTGAATGTTTTGATATTCACTATAAATAAAACACTTTATCTAATTATATAAAGACTTCTTATTTATTATAACGTGTAAATTTATAGTAAAAATTTAATTAACCTCAAAGAAAACGTCATTTAAAGTAGCGTGAGATTTTTGCTCACGCGCGCCTGCTCGTGTAACTTTTAGGGTGCGCCTTCTCATGGGTTAAACTGTAACAATAACACACAAACTAACATAAAGGCCGCTACACACAGTGCCGGCGGCACATAAAGCCGCCGGCCTGGCCGCACGTATGAGCCGCCGCGCCGGCATGACCTGTTGCAACCGGATGCCGGTTGCAACTTGCTACTTGTGTGTGGTCGTTCTATTAGGGTTGTCAACCATACTTTATAATAAAGTATCCTACTTTCTTTTGCAATTATACTTTATACTTTTGTATACAAATAAAGAATCCGGGACCTCCGATCATACGCTATCCACTGGACCACGGAGGCAATGTATACTTAAAATCATATCTCCGTCTTCGTCCCCGCCACTTCAGAAGTTCAGAATTAAAGAGTTCAGTGATGAATCCAAAGTGACGATAAGAAAGAAATAGAACGTCAATAATTAAAGTAATTAAAAACAAATTGTTTATTTTTTTTAATTTTTATCGTCAAACAAGCTATGAAAGCATTTAAGCATTTAAAGATAGAAAAGTTTGGCAACCCTACGTTATATACAACTGGAATGATGCCCGGCGGCTTTCTGCGGCCGATGCCGGCGGCACCGACGCCCGCCAAAGCCGGTGGCATGAGCCGCGCGACAAAAGCCGGCGGCCTGTGCCACCGGCACTGTGTGTAGCAGCCTTAATAAAATGTATTTTCATACAAATTAAACTTAAAACTAAACTACGAATAAAAAATGGGAACAAAAGAAAATACTATCTACCTATATTGAATCAAAAACTCCTCCACAACGTTCTTGTTGTCGCTTTTGTAACTAAACACGAATTGCTAGTCTCTTTTTTGACGTCGGTTAGAAACAGGCAGTTGTATCTTGATAATAATTATCGTCTCTGCAGTTTGAGCTAAATCGTTAAAATGCTCAGTAAAATTTCTGAAGCGGTGACACTCATTCGATTCGTAGTATCGTAAAATTTATATCTGTTAATAGATACTTTAATTGTATTCCGTGATGAGTCCACTTCAGAAGCGTAAAGCCACTCTGAAACGATAAAACGCCACCAAGTGGCGGCTTGCATTTTAATTTGCTATCCTATTTTTATGTCTATCGATCTAAAAACGGGGGAAAATCCACCACAGCTTTCCACTGACAACACATATACACAAAAACAGTACAGACCAGGTCAATAATAAAATAACTCTTGAACAGACCTAAAAAACTTTTCGTCCGAAAAACGCGAACGTATTTTCGGTATAACGCTTACAACTAAAATATCGAACTCTTCAATTATTCCAACTGTAGTTCGTTACAAATTAAAGTGTAGTTATACAGCACAATATTAACTGTTATTTTTTCCTTTTTTAATATTTTTTCATAAACCGATCGCTACGTAAAAGTTCGGTTCAAAATCGAAAACACATGTAGGTGCAAATGGAAAATTCAGTGCGTCAATCATAATGTTCGGCTTTAAATTCGGGCGCTTGGTACTTCATTCAAAAGTTTTATAAGTACTTACAGCTTTTTCGTTGTACTGTGATCAGAGAGATTCATTAAACTTATAATCAAAGTTTAGTTTGTTTAGGTAAAAAAGTTAGTTTATTTATAGTATTCGGAAGATAAAGAGAGTTGTGACTACTTATGAGATTGGAGATAAATAGAATACAAATACTTCAAATAGAATTTATTAAAAAAGTCTTTGATACGTTGTACTTTTATTCAATAATAAAATAAAAAAGCCGTTCAAAGTACGCTTTGTCTCAATCGTTGCAAAAGCAGTACAATAATTCTGCACTAAAGTGTAAAAACTGCCTCGTTGGTCTCGCGGCATAAATATGCGCGTGGGATTGGGCGGTCTCGGGTTCGATTCCCGGGTCGGGCACAGTGTTATTGGGTTTTCCGTTAGGAAATTCTCAGTAACAGCGCGGAGTCTGGTAATGTGCCCGGTACGGCAATAGGCTAGCCACCTATTACGTGGGACCTAAAAACTTATGGCGAAATGTGGGTGTAATACAACACCTCTGCCTACCCCTTCGGGGATACAGGCGTGAGACTATAAATAAATAAAGTGTAAAAAGCAATTAAAACGTTCACCATGCACCTATCGGTCCGCTGTGTACAATGAGTGTCAATTTAAATGGTCCACCCGAGACTTACTTTCCTCTACAACAATTTTCTTCGTTCACTAATAAATTCACTTTATCTAATCAACTACTAATGATGATTGCTTGCTTTCATTAAGGCTGTAACTATCTGTTAGTCAATTTTATTTTTTGTTTACGCTACTCGTATTAATAGTTTTCCAGGGTGTTATTTTCCAGTTTATTCCTTTTTATGTATGCATATACTTTGAAAGTTAGGTGACATTGCCCGTTTTAGATTAAATAAATGGCTCAACCAAACAGTTTATAATAAAATACCTACAAACGGAGCGACCTGAAATAAGTCAATTATTGTTTGTGGGCTAAAATAGATTTATAGGTCACATCTTTAATCGTCATCACAAAAATACTCCTATTTGGTATGCCGATGCCATAGATTAGCTGCACCATCCGTCCTTTTTGCACATCCTTAGTTTGACTTTGAAACTGGGACAAACGAACTATAGTTTGGTTTCGACCATGGATGAATTGTAAATGTATACATTTTAATAAAATCTACAACTAAACAATTTTTTATTCATGCTGCATTGCATAGCTCATCATTAAGTAAAGTGCATTCTTCGCCTAACCAGTTATCTATAACATTGCGTCGGATTTTGTTAGATAGTTAGTATACCAAATCAATAAGAAATGGTTTCAATACGCTTTCTACTTTGATCTTACGAGAAAAGTCTACACTTATACAGTCCTACAGATCTTTAAATTTGTTATTGACAAGAATTGTCTCTCAGGATTTTCTTTGTTTCGAGTATCCAAAATGTCAGCACTTGCTAATGTTCCCATATGTATTTTGCTTTCTTGCTTCTATTACGTATGGCGGTAAGACCGGCCATTGTCCATTTAAATAAATTATTTCTCTCTCTTTTGTGTCTGTTTCATGACGGTTCGTATGGCGTACAATAATAATTAAGCATTAGCTAATCTATGTTTGCGTAACAACGAGAGTTCAAAAATGTTTGGCGTGGATGCTGTATAGACACGTGGATTCAAGTAATAGTATATATTAAGGTGAATACTTACATTGGCTTGTTGGGAAAGATTTGTAATTTTGGATTTTTGTATGTTTGTTACGAATAAACTAAAAAGGTACTGGTTGGATTTTAAAAATTCTTTCACCATTGTAATGCGACATTATCCCTTATTAACATAGGATATATTTATTTATAGAAAATAATAGGGATCCTTACAAAAATAACAATAATGTAACCCAAGGCGTAAGAAAATATTCCAGAAAATGCCTTTTATGGCGTGCGCTGCTAAAACTATTAATGATACAGAAAAATAATATACTACATTATTAAAGTACTCATTATTACCTACAAAAAAAGTCCGCACTAGCATAGGTCTATCTCCTAAGGAAAATCCACACTAACCATTTTTATCAATAAAAAATTAGAAAAATATAATGGTTGTTTTGGAAGCTATTTTAAGCAATGCAGTATTACTTCTTATCCAATTAAATACGCTAGATATGGTGTGTATTTAATGCTCATAACAATTGTATTTTACAGTATATCATTATAATGAACATCTTAAAAGATATAGCAAAATAAAAATAATGCGTGAAAAAATAGATTAACCGCTCGCACACCGATATTCCGTCGGGACGAGTCTTTCTTGATGCGATTGATTATTTAAAATATATAATAATGAAATAAATCATATGATAACATAAATTAATCATATGCGTCAGATTTGTAGCCGATGGTCACCATGATGTATGAGGCGTATAATAAGAAAGGTATGAAAGTGACAAAACTAAAGTCATGATCATAGAGACGGAAGATAGTGTAACTGATTGTAACATATTGATAGGAGATGAAAAAGTGGAACATGTGAATGAGTTTGTGTATTTCGGGTCTTTGTTTACGAGAGATGGGAAATGTGAGGGAGATGTTGAAAGGAGAGTGAAAGCAGGACATTGTGTGAATGGCACCTTAGTTAGTTGCACGCGGGTCGTTGAGTCAAGCGCACGCGTTAGTCGAACCGGTCCGCGTATCGCAATGTTACGTTGTTATTTACAAGTACCCACATTTGTTAATAATGAGTGACAAAAGTAATATGAGTTAAATATCGAGTTTGCCTAAAAGTGACTGTAGTGATAATGAATCAGAAGAGATACAGCAAGATAAGGAGTTGGTTAATATGGAAGAAGTTGAGATGCAACGAAGCAAGAGAATAAGGAATGAAAGTGACGGGTGTGAAGGCTATGAGGATGATGAAGGCTTTATAACTATAAACAGAAGAGCTAAAAGATTGATTCGTAGTTTTTCTAGGGATGGAAATATGCAAAATCATGATGAAAAAGCGGGAACTAACAAATATGAAGTTTGTGTCACCTCTAATGAACCGCTACCCAAACAAATTGCCTAAGCAAAGATTTTGAAAGAACACAAAGTTACTAATATACAAAGAATCAAATATAAAAGCCGTTTCAAAGTTTTAATTTCATTTGATTCTCAAGCAAATGCTGATCTCCTAGTAAATTGCAAAGAAATACACAATTTGGGACTAAAATGCCAGTTGTCGTCTGAATTGAACCTATGTTATGGAGTAGTCAAGCAAATGGATTTGGAAATTGATGTAAAGGAGCTAGAAGAATCTTTAAGTTGTGAGTTCGACATTATATCCTTATTACGTCTCAAAAGATTAAATTATGAGGGAAAATGGGTGGAGAGTGAGGCGATTCGCATTGGTTTTAGAGGTTCTGTTTTACCTACTTATATATATGGATTTGGCTGCCGTTTTAAAGTTGAACCCTATACATTCCCGGTCTCACAATGCTCAGGGTGCTGGAAATATGGCCACGCAAAAAGGTATTGTCCAGCGAAAAAGATTTTTTGCCCAAAATGTGGCAAAAATCATATTCATTGCGAAACTACAGTATATAGATGTATCAACTGTGGAGGATCGCATATGGCTTTAGATAAAAGTTGTCCAGTTTTTCATAAAGAAAAAGCTATCCGTGACATTATGAGCAAGGAAAAATGTTCCTATAGAAAAGCCTTAATGACAGTTCAGGAATATAAAGATTCCATTATTGAAACTGAACCAATAACAAGACAACCTAATTTAAACTCTCAGTCAACAAGTTATCGAGACATATTACTATCAAACACATTACGTACTGAGCAAAATATAATCCAGGAGGAGGTTGAATTATCAGATAATGAAGTCTGCAACCAGAAGTTAAAGAAGAAGAACAAAAAAAGGAAAAAGAAACAACATAAGAAGAAAGACCTAAATAAGAGTGACCGTGAAACTGAAGTAGATATGGGTGAGATGATTCACGTGCGGATACACTATCAGAAGAGGAAAGTCAGCCAAGTCAATGTAATAGAATCAAAAATACATTCAGGAGAATATGCCGCAAAATGAAGGAAATTTTTTATACAGATAAAAATTTAGATGAGAAGATTGGTGAAGTATGGAAATTGTTATTTGACGAGATAGTTAATTTTATTGTTAAGACTGTAAGAGATGGAGAATTTATATCTAAAATTATCAAAACCATTTTCAATGGCTAATAATAGTTTAGATAGTGTTGTTATAAATTTTGGGCAGTGGAATTCACAAAGTTTAGTACCTAAGAAACAGATGTTTGAGTCATTATTAAGTCAGGAAAAAATATCAGTATGTCTAGTAAGCGAATCCTGGTTAGACCCTTAAGTTACGTTTAGTATAAGCAATTATAATATATATAGAAACGATAGGTAGATGGATACGGTGGTGTAGCGATATTAGTACACAAATCTATAAAGTCACATATACATTCAGTTAATTTAACTAATACAGGTATTGAAATTATTTGTGTAAGACTGTTTAATTGCAAATATGTAGATTATGTTGCCTCTGTATATTGTACATCTTCAGTTCACACAACACAACATGACTGGGAAAGTTTATTCTGCCATTTCAATAGTAGGTCTATAGTAGCTGGCGATTTTAACGGTCATATGACCAATTGGTCATACAAAAAAGACACTCGTGGATACCAATTATTAGATGCTTCCTTAGAACACAGTTTAATTCCTATTAACAATGGAGAGCCGACTAGACTTAAGTTGGTTAATGGGTTGTTGCAGAGTTCTTCCCCAGATGTAACGTTTGTTAGCTCCGACATTGTCATTTATTTTGAGTGGAATGTGACGAGAGAAAACCTCGGCAGCGACCATTTATTCATTAAATTCTCTTTAGAGTTCCTAGATACTCAGAAAGTAATTAGTCACCGTAATTTTAAGTTAGCCGACTGGAAAAAATATCGCAATATTGTAACACACGAGTTAAGTTCGGTTAACGTAATTGACAGTTGTAATAACAATAACATACAGAGTTATTACAATCAATTCATAGATATAGTGAACGAAGCTACGGATAGAAGCATCCCTATGACTAAAGTACCGGTGAACGCTAGATCCTCTTTCACGCCAAAGCCTTATTGGAATCCCCTACTATCCCAAGCCGTGGCCAAACGCCGTTTGGCATTGAAGAACTTTCGCCGAAACCCAACGCCTAATAATGACGATAAACTGAAAGAGCAAATAACAGAGTCTCGTCGACTTATACGAAGGACCAAATTTAATAACTGGACATCCTTTTGTAGTGAAATTGATGAAACGACTAGCGCTTCTGATATGTGGCATAAAATGCGTTGGGTTAAAGGTATTCGCAGTAATCATACACACCCCTCAACAGAGATGTCAAGGGATTTATTGCACTCACTAACACCCGATTTTGTAGAACAATCTGCGCCTATTTTTTATTCAGATAATAACTATTTGGAGCAAGAAATATCAATAGTGGAATTGAACAATTCCTTAAGAAAAAGAGATACTGCACCAGGAGAGGATAGAATCACATATTCCATGCTATATCAATTACCATCAGGTGGCAAACAATTTCTTCTTAAAATTTATAATGCTGTTCTTCAATTCTCTATAGTGCCAGAACAATGGAGACATATACAGATTTTGCCTATCCCTAAGCTAAACAACCATAACACGAATTTACCGAAGTTGAGACCTATTTCATTAATGTCCTGCGTATGCAAAGTATTCCATACTATAATAACTAAAAGGCTTGAATGGTATACAGAGCACAATAAACTGCTTTCAAAGAATACAACTGGCTTTAGGAAAGGACTGTCGTGTCTTGACTGTGTAGCTCGATTAGTGTCAGATATACAGACAGGATTTTCAAAGAACTATCCTACATTGGCATGTTTTGTAGATATCGAGATTGCCTACAATAATGTATGTGTAACACAATTAGTGCGTACTCTTGATAATCTAAATGTAGGTTCTAAGATATGTAGTTACATTTGGTCTTGCCTAAATAAGAGATATTTAAATATTAAACATGAGGATAGTTCCTGTAAGTATATTAGATGGACAAATAAAGAGATAGCTCAAGGTGACCCAATGTCTCCGCTTTTATTTAATATAATTACCTCTAATATATGCAGTAGTTTCGAACATGCCAGTGTGTTACAATATGCAGACGATTTTGTTATTTATACTCAACATAAAAATGTAAACAAATGTATCAATGATATTCAAGTTTCCCTTTCGATATTTAGCCAGCATATTAATAATATTGGGTTAGAACTTTCAGCTACTAAAACTAAATGCTGTTTATTTAGTAGGGGTAGAAGGAGGGATCAAATCAATATCACAGCCAGTAATGTCATATTAGAGCAGGTAGAAAGTATTAGGTATTTGGGAATTTGGTTAGATAGATCTTTATTATGGGGCAAAAATATTAATGAAATCAGAGAGAGATGTTTAAAGTTAGTAAATTTGCTTAAAATTTTGTCAGGAAAATCATGGGGAATTCATCCAAAACACATAAGAAGGCTTTATTTATCTCTAGTTCGCAGTAGAATAGATTTTGGTAGCTATCTTTACGGCAATGCAGCTAAGACACATTTAGTAAAATTAGACAGAATCCAAAACATTGCATTGCGTGTAATTGGTGGGTATATTAGAACGACACCAATACACGTGATGGAATCAGAGTTAGCTGTGCCACCTTTATACATAAGACGCAGATATTTAGCTACAAAATATGGCTTAAAATTGTTATCTTCTGCTAATCATTTATTAACACAAGCATTGAAGATACTTGAACAACTGTGTGGAACTAGGTATTGGAATAACAAAGTTAAACCGTTATTGGTATCGGTTTATTCCGAAATAAAATCAGAGGCAAATATAATCACAAAAAACACTTTTCTTATGTACTCACTTAACAAGTGGATGTCCAATTTTAATGTAGATTTCATTCAATTTAACATAGAAAACAGGCCCTTGTCTAAGAAACATTATGATGATACGAATATAATTAAAGTTAATGTACTAAATTATTTAAATGATCAATATAAGGGTTGGCATCCAATATTTTCAGATGGGTCGAAATCTGAGCACGGTTTAGGTGCAGCGTATTATGATCCAATATATAATATAAAAGAAAAATATAACTTGTGTACTGGTAATAATAATAAACTTTCCATTATGTTTGTGGAACTATTTGCAGTCTCAGAGGCGATTTCATACGTGGAGGCCAAGGGATTTGAAAAGTCAGTAATATTTACTGACTCTAAGAGTGGATTGCAGCATCTGGCTTGATGTGCCTCTGATGGCAGAGGTGCTTCGATAGCCTATGCCATTTTAAAAAAGATTCAGAATATGATTTCTGCGGGCTTTACTTTGAGACTTCAATGGATTCCAGCTCATATAGGTATTACTGGTAACGAGGAGGTAGATAAGCTAGCTAAGGAGGCTGTAATGAGTGGTACAGAGACATTTGTTTTTTCTGAGTGTAGTGACATTCTATTAAAGTACAAAGGGCTTATGCAGGACACCTGGGAGTCAGAGTTTAACAGTATTTCCACTAACAAAGGGGTGTGGTATAAAGCTGTTCAGAGCAAGCCATTTCAGATACCATGGTTTGTTAATATAAAACTATGTAGAAGACTAATTGTTATAGCTTGTAGATTGAGATCAGGTCACATGCCATTAAATAAATTTAAGTTTCTGGTTAGGAAAACGGATTCACCCAATTGCTTGACGTGTCATGTTGCTGAAGATGTATATCATTTACTAACAGAGTGTGCACGGACAGATAATATGAGAGCTCAATTAAAATCTCAGTTTAAACTAAATGAATATGATGTTGGAATATTTCTAAGTATTTTGTCTAATCCTACGTCGGAAGCAGCTGTGGTCCTATATAAATTAATAGATAAGTTAACTAATAGTAATAATAATATCTAAGTGTAGCAGAGTGTAATACACAAGTTATTTTAAGATTATACATATACTTTCTGTATTAAGTTATAAGTTTATAAAACTGACATAGTCAACAATGGCTCAAAGTCCTTTAAAAATAAAGAAAAAAAAACAAAAAAAAAAGTACATTATTAGTAATGGTATGGACATGTCGGCAGGGCCAAATTAAAAGTACCCATAATAGTTGCGCATGCATGATGAGATTAATGAATTTCGAGGAAGCGAAAGAGGCATGTTCAAACCTAAACATGTGGCGTTCCATAGCCTACACTAATGGGAGACAGGCTTGACTATATAGATAGATAGAAATAATCATAACTTCAGGCCTTTTAACCCTGAAGTGGAAGGCAGAGGTGTATTACACACCCACACTTCGCCAGTTATATTTCGGTCCCAATGTAATAGGGGGCGAGCCTATTGGCATCTACTGGGCACTTTATTAAGCTAACGATAATTAACATTTTAATAACACACATAACTTCGAAAAGACAGAGGTATGTGCCCGGGGCAATAGAAAGATATTTAAAAAACAAATGTCCACCCGTGCGAAGCCGAGGCGGGCTGCTTGTAGTACTTATAAATTAAATTAGTTCTGCGTGTGTGTTACATGTGACAGTTGCAGGGTAAGCTTAATATCGAACCTGCTCGTCCAAGCTACACATAAAGACGATTGGACTGGCCCTTGGCCTAACAGATAGGAAAACTTAGTTCATATTGTATTCTACGAGTGAAAGGTTTTTGTTAAACTAAACATCCAATATAAGCGGCCAGGGACGCAGGCACTATTTTGCTATTACTTAAATACTACTTATAAAGTTTATACCTACCGCAATTTATGTTGACAGCATATACTTCTAGATCTAACTGATAGTTGGGAACACATATAATTGTACAGTCCCCCTATAAGAGTTCGAGCCATCTGCTGAGAGTAGACTTTTTCAGAGAAGTCTACTCTCGATAACACATACCTGCAGAATGCAGCGCTCATTTTTCTACAGATTCGCTATTATACTGGACAGGTTTGGGGACTGCGGTACGTCGTGTACTCGCAGCAATTACGTGACGTGCGCTTTTCGCAATGCTAGTCACATGTTGAAGAACAAATAAGAAACATATACGTTAGACAAACGCTAAAGTAATCAAAGCTTAGGAAAATATCTCTGTTATTGATAAAGTCTGTGCGTACTTGTTCCTAACCACCGATATGATTTCTTTCTGTTGTAACGGTGAAAACCTTATTGTGGATCGTCATTCATCGAGAGGATGATTCGAGTTCGAACTGGTGAAACAGGTGTATGAGACACCCCTTTAACGAATGCGGGGTCTATTAAAAAAAAACACATGAATCTATATGGTAGCGTAAGATTCAACAAACCAAACAAGGTAATCAAAAAGTAAAGTTTCAGTTTTCAAACCTTAACAAAAATCAAATGGATCTCGCCAAGATTGAATAAGACCACCGGATATTAAAACGATTGAACGCCGTAGCTGACTGACAGCACTACTAACAAAAGTAACCTAATATCAACCCGACCTGTTTTAAGAGCTAAGTTCAAACCGTGTTTGGAATTTTAAGTACTTTCTGTTAATTTGGATTCAATTGGACGTGTATTTTTCTTGTTGAATAATACAGGCCTGGGGGCTTATTCACTATGACCATTTTGAAGCCTTAACGTGTTTTAACGTGCTAGTTACCCACGTCGGCACGTTATTGGCTTAAACGGTATTCACTATGCCAACTTCAAGTTTGACAAGCACGGTAGCGCACGTTTCGGGCACGGTTTTAGCTGTCAAAATTCCGTGAGCTAAGAGGTCACGTAACATGCACGTAACGCGTTTATTATAAAACGATAGAGGATAAATAAGTACTAAGTTTATTTGTTTTATATTATTTTCAGTGTCCGTTAGTGGCTAAATACTAAGTTTATTTGCTTTTTTATTTACCAGTGTCCGTGTCAAAGTTATTTAATTAAATATTATGTTTTATGAAAATTGACGCCTGTCGCTGGCGCCAGCGTCTCACTCGTCTTCGGATAAATAATAAATCCATTATGATTTATTAGATTCTGTTAGAATTGGGCTATTTGCTGCACTAACCGCACTTATATTTTTTATATTGTAGCGCGACTGCAACTGTCATGTCTGTCATCAATGTCATCATTATGTTTTCGTTCAAAAATTGACTTAAGTACAAAAGATGAACTAAACTTTGAAGCTCAATTTTTATTTTGAGATTGTTCCTGGCGAAATTGAACTAAAATAATATAATTTAAGTTTTATTAACCTTTTTTATTTGTACTGTAGCTTATACTGAAAATTACAAGTTAGTAAAATAATATTTATAAAATCGAAATTGAGCCGGCAAACCGGCATTAAGATTTATGAACGAATGTTGTGAAATTGATAACTAGGCATAGACAAGCTGTCCTATGGCATACTGAATACAATATTTTGATTGACGTGGTACGTCACGTTACTGAATCACGTTTACGTCTAGTGCGCGTCACGACGACACACGTCTTGAGCATGGTATTTCAGTGGCCACAGTGAATAAGCCCCCTGTTTATAAACTGTCACGTTATGTTCTGGCGTTTGCTGAGTTTTGAGAGCTGGACATTATCCCTTCGGTGTTAATGCATAGTCACACTGAAATTGAGCTGTCGATCATTACTGAAACAATCACGTATCCTTTATTTCATAGTATCACTCTTGCGACCATTGGAACATTATTGCAGCATCATCATCTTCCTAGCGTTATCCCAGTTACAATGAGAGTCCAATTAATAGTCTAACCGGAATTGCCTGAGTGTTAGCTTTTCCACAGACTTTCTGTCAGAACATCGCAACCCAAAGGGATATCAATATTATATAGTTTAGATTAGTGTTCGTTTCTTCTGAGATACTTACTCTCGATAATGACTGTCATCCTCCTTCATTTTCATAAGAGCCGAGACTGAAGGTTTAAAGTGCTCTCCGAGGTACGGGGCAACCGATAATAAACAATTCAATACGGACATAACTGTGAAAATTCGGTAGTGCGTGCCGTGGATTCAGACCCTCTCCATGTTGCTGTTGGTATCTTCACTAGGCTACAACTGCGTTAACTTTAATTATTAATTATATAGAGCGTGCTGAAAAAAATTTTTTTAAGACTTTTGTTCTACATAATATATTATATTTTTTCGCTTACAAGGTTGCAATTAAAGTAACAGCGTGGTCTAGTATGCGCTACGAACCCCTCCGTGGGATCTCCACCTTGTCGTGGTGGGGGGGCTCAGTAACCGTGGATTGGTCACCCGCGGTGAAGCTAAGAGGGATCCAGGAGGGGACGCTCCGCGTGGGCTTGGAGGGGCCTGCGCAGGATGCGTCCAACGGTGCGGGTGCGGGGGACAGTTCTGTCTGTCCCTCGCAGTCGGTTGCGGTTGCGGGAGGAGAGGCGTGTCGGTGTTGCGTTGCCGCGCGCCCTATCTCCCGCGACCAAATGGGGGCGCACCATTCGATGCGTCGCGGTGGGGCCGCAGAGGAAGAGGAGATGCGGTGTTGCGTTGCCGTCCTCCCTATCCTCTGCGGCCGCTGGGCGTTTTGGCGGCGGAGTCCAACACCTTAATCCATCGCCAAGGGGGTTTTGTTTGGGGCCCGCCTGACCATCTGGCTGGCCAATACCCGTCGGAGGCTCTTATTCCCCCAAGAGTCGGAGATCCGAAGGGACTTTCCACCTCGTAAAACAAAAAAAAAAAAAAAAGTATGCGCTACGAAACCTACCAACAGCTACGTGGCTGTAGCAGTTCGTAGCTCTTATTGTAGCAATTAGCAGCTGTTTTTTCAGTTACACAGTTTTTGATCTCGAATATTACCGTTTATTATGCTTTAGAAGATTTCATAGGGTTCCCGCCAAGAACTTAGGGTCCCAAGCCAACCTCCCCTGCAAGTGGTGCACCTGCCGATCAACGGACGAGGCTCTGGCAAACAAAATATCCCGATAAGCGGCAATAGGCTCGCCACCTATTACGTGGGATCAAAACACAGGCGAAAAGTGGGCGTTTAATATGCCTCTGCCTACCCCTTCGGGGAAACAGGCGTGAGTCTATGTATGTATGTATGTATGTAGAAGATTTCACACGTTTAATTAGTTTTTTTACTAACACAAGTATTTTTGTTATAATGGATATATTAACTATTATATTCTGTATTTTTATTACAGTTTTGTCCAAAAAAGTCACAAAAAATATTAAATTGGTTTCAAGTTCAAACAAGTTGTCCGTTAAACCAGGGGCTGTTAAATACATTGCCAAACTCAGAGTACAATGTAAAAGTTTAACAATAAATCAATTTTGAACACACCCTCGCCGATATTTCACGTTACCTATTAATACAAAAGTTTTGTTTAGGTAAACTAAGCGAAGTTTGACAACAACTTAAGATTTCGTTCGTAATTCTCTTCATATGAACACCTAGTTAAATAGGTTGGTTGTCAAATTGTATTTGGAGGTGACTCTGAAAACGTGATATTTAATTATATATTTGGCAGTTTATTATCCTGTGCGTCTTTATTTAAATGCATGTAAGGTGATATGTCATTTAGCGCGTCCGATGGTGAGTAATAATATTAAAGACTTAAATATTATTTACAATTTATCATGTTCATGCTAAAGCCTCACTTTAAATAAGCAGCTCATCATATCATTTTATTGGCTTTACATAAATTAAATTACGTGGGACCTAAAAGTTCATGGCGAAATGTGGGTGTAATATTACACCACTGCCTACCCCTTCGGAGATACAGGCGCGAGTCTATAAAACAATAAAATAAATTAAAAACGTTTCCTAGTAGAATAATAGTAAGGTTGATATAATTATACTAGTAGTAATATAACTACTCACAAGTATTGTGTGACCTTTTGTGAGACTTAATAGAACATACGATTTCATTAAAAACTGCAAACTTATTTAACCCACATAACGTCTAAAGTATGTGGTTACTACTAATCCTAAAACAAACCATGTACTTGGCCTCCAGTTGACAAGAATAAGGTTTCACGTTGACTTCCTCCAACTAAATAATATGCACATCTCATAAGATTGATGCGATTTTTCATACAATAACCAGGGTCTCCGCTAAGAAGGTCGGGAATAATTCATTCGTACGAGTCTCATGTCGCTATATCGAATTCTTAAAGAGATTTACTGCTACAGCCCGCCACGCATAAATATCACACATGATATATATTAATGCAGTAGGTTTAGAAGACGTAAGGATGCGCTTGAAATTTAGTATAGCGTAATATAAAATAGACTGGTTGTTATATTTGGGTGTCGTACACTGTAAAACCTAAAAGTTGAAGTTCCAATGCCGAAATGCGTTTTCGCAAAGTTCTAATAGTATTGGAGTCGCACAATGTTCGATCCAGAAAACGAATTTCGGCATTGGAACTTCAACTTTTAGGTTTTACAGTGTACGACACCCAAATATAACAACCAGTCTATTTTATATTACGCTATACTAAATTTCAAGCGCATCCTTACGTCTTCTAAACCTACTGCATTAATATATATCATGTGTGATATTTATGCGTGGCGGGCTGTAGCAGTAAATCTCTTTAAGAATTCGATATAGCGACCTGAGACTCGTACGAATGAATTATTCCCGACCTTCTTAGCGGAGACCCTGGTTATTGTATGAAAAATCGCATCAATCTTATGAGATGTGCATATTATTTAGTTGGAGGAAGTCAACGTGAAACCTTATTCTTGTCAACTGGAGGCCAAGTACATGGTTTGTTTTAGGATTAGTAGTAACCACATACTTTAGACGTTATGTGGGTTAAATAAGTTTGCAGTTTTTAATGAAATCGTATGTTCTATTAAGTCTCACAAAAGGTCACACAATACTTGTGAGTAGTTATATTACTACTAGTATAATTATATCAACCTTACTATTATTCTACTAGGAAACGTTTTTAATTTATTTTATTGTTTTATAGACTCGCGCCTGTATCTCCGAAGGGGTAGGCAGTGGTGTAATATTACACCCACATTTCGCCATGAACTTTTAGGTCCCACGTAATTTAATTTATGTAAAGCCAATAAAATGATATGATGAGCTGCTTATTTAAAGTGAGGCTTTAGCATGAACATGATAAATTGTAAATAATATTTAAGTCTTTAATATTATTACTCACCATCGGACGCGCTAAATGACATATCACCTTACATGCATTTAAATAAAGTCGCACAGGATAATAAACTGCCAAATATATAATTAAATATCACGTTTTCAGAGTCACCTCCAAATACAATTTGACAACCAACCTATTTAACTAGGTGTTCATATGAAGAGAATTACGAACGAAATCTTAAGTTGTTGTCAAACTTCGCTTAGTTTACCTAAACAAAACTTTTGTATTAATAGGTAACGTGAAATATCGGCGAGGGTGTGTTCAAAATTGATTTATTGTTAAACTTTTACATTGTGCTCTGAGTTTGGCAATGTATTTAACAGCCCCTGGTTTAACGGACAAATTGTTTGAACTTGAAACCAATTTAATATTTTTTGCGACTAACATGGACAAAACTGTAATAAAAATACAGAATATAATAGTTAATACATCCATTATAACAAAAATACTTGTGTTAGTAAAAAAACTAATTAAACGTGTGAAATCTTCTACATACATACATACATACATACATAGACTCACGCCTGTTTCCCCGAAGGGGTAGGCAGAGGCATATTAAACGCCCACTTTTCGCCTGTGTTTTGATCCCACGTAATAGGTGGCGAGCCTATTGCCGCTTATCGGGATATTTTGTTTGCCAGAGCCTCGTCCGTTGATCGGCAGGTGCACCACTTGCAGGGGAGGTTGGCTTGGGACCCTAAGTTCTTGGCGGGAACCCTATGAAATCTTCTAAAGCATAATAAACGGTAATATTCGAAATCAAAAACTGTGTAACTGAAAAAACAGCTGCTAGTTGCTACTATAAGAGCTACGAACTGCTACAGCCACGTAGCTGTTGGTAGGTTTCGTAGCGCATACTTTTTTTTTTTTTTTTGTTTAATGAGGTGGAAAATCCCTTCGGATCTCTGACTCTTGGGGGAAATAAGAGCCGGAGTATGTGGTGTTTCCACTAAAAACCACCTCGACTTCCGCCATGTACCCGTGTGTCGGAGGGTGGGGCATCACCAAAGCACTCGTCGCCACCCTCCGACGGGTATTGGCCAGCCAGATGGTCAGGCGGGCCCCAAACAAAACCCCCTTGGCGACGGATTAAGGTGTTGGACTCCGCCGCCAAAACGCCCAGCGGCCGCAGAGGATAGGGAGGACGGCAACGCAACACCGCATCTCCTCTTCCTCTGCGGCCCCACCGCGACGCATCGAATGGTGCGCCCCCATTTGGTCACGGGAGATAGGGCGCGCGGCAACGCAACACCGACACGCCTCTCCTCCCGCGACCGCAACCGACTGCGAGGGACAGACAGAACTGTCCCCCGCACCCGCACCGTTGGACGCATCCTGCGCAGGCCCCTCCAAGCCCACGTGGAGCGTCCCCTCCTGGATCCCTCTTAGCTTCACCGCGGGTGACCAATCCACGGTTACTGAGCCCCCCCACCACGACAAGGTGGAGATCCCACGGGGGGGTTCGTAGCGCATACTAGACCACGCTGTTACTTTAATTGCAACCTTGTAAGCGAAAAAATATAATATATTATGTAGAACAAAAGTCTTAAAAAAATTTTTTTCAGCACGCTCTATATAATTAATAATTAAAGTTAACGCAGTTGTAGCCTAGTGAAGATACCAACAGCAACATGGAGAGGGTCTGAATCCACGGCACGCACTACCGAATTTTCACAGTTATGTCCGTATTGAATTGTTTATTATCGGTTGCCCCGTACCTCGGAGAGCACTTTAAACCTTCAGTCTCGGCTCTTATGAAAATGAAGGAGGATGACAGTCATTATCGAGAGTAAGTATCTCAGAAGAAACGAATACTAATCTAAACTATATAATATTGATATCCCTTTGGGTTGCGATGTTCTGACAGAAAGTCTGTGGAAAAGCTAACACTCAGTCAATTCCGGTTAGACTATTAATTGGACTCTCATTGTAACTGGGATAACGCTAGGAAGATGATGATGCTGCAATAATGTTCCAATGGTCGCAAGAGTGATACTATGAAATAAAGGATACGTGATTGTTTCAGTAATGATCGACAGCTCAATTTCAGTGTGACTATGCATTAACACCGAAGGGATAATGTCCAGCTCTCAAAACTCAGCAAACGCCAGAACATAACGTGACAGTTTATAAACAGGCCTGTATTATTCAACAAGAAAAATACACGTCCAATTGAATCCAAATTAACAGAAAGTACTTAAAATTCCAAACACGGTTTGAACTTAGCTCTTAAAACAGGTCGGGTTGATATTAGGTTACTTTTGTTAGTAGTGCTGTCAGTCAGCTACGGCGTTCAATCGTTTTAATATCCGGTGGTCTTATTCAATCTTGGCGAGATCCATTTGATTTTTGTTAAGGTTTGAAAACTGAAACTTTACTTTTTGATTACCTTGTTTGGTTTGTTGAATCTTACGCTACCATATAGATTCATGTGTTTTTTTTTTTTAATAGACCCCGCATTCGTTAAAGGGGTGTCTCATACACCTGTTTCACCAGTTCGAACTCGAATCATCCTCTCGATGAATGACGATCCACAATAAGGTTTTCACCGTTACAACAGAAAGAAATCATATCGGTGGTTAGGAACAAGTACACACAGACTTTATCAATAACAGAGATATTTTCCTAAGCTTTGATTACTTTAGCGTTTGTCTAACGTATATGTTTCTTATTTGTTCTTCAACATGTGACTAGCATTGCGAAAAGCGCACGTCACGTAATTGCTGCGAGTTCACGACGAATCCCAGTCCCAAAACCTGTCCAGTAAAATAGCGAATCTGTAGAAAAATGAGCGCTGCATTCTGCAGGTATGCGTTTACGAGAGTAGACTTCTCTGAAAAAGTCTTCTCTCGGCAGATGGGAGGAACTATTATAGGAGGGCTGTACAATTATCTGTGTTCCCAACTATTAGTTAGATCCAGAAGTATATGCTGCCAACATAAATTGCGGTAGGTATATACTTTATAAGTAGTATTTAAGTAATAGCAAAATAGTGCCTGCGTCCCGGGCTGCTTATATTGGATGTTTAGTTTAACAAAAACCTTTCACTCGTAAGATACTCAAACTCAGAGTACAATGTACAAGTTTAACAATAAATCAATTTTGAACTACTCTCACCGATATTTCACGTTACCTATTTTATACCAAAGTTTTGTTTAGGTAAACTAAACGAAGTTTGACAACAACTTAAGATTTCGTTCATATGAACACCAAGTTAAATAGGTTGGTTGTCAAACTGTATTTGGAGGTGACTTTGAAAACGTGATATTTAATTATATATTTGGCAGTTTATTATTCTGTACGTCTTTATTTAAATGCATGTAAGGTGGTATGTCATTTAGCGCGACTGATGGTGATGCTATGGCCACACTACCGTGATATGCCAATAATTTATTTATTTATTTATTTTTATTGCTTAATACATAAGTATATATCGGGGAGATGGGCCTCGTTAGCCTTGGTTGGCAACCTGTCTAGGAGAAGGAAAACTCCGAATTTAAACCAACTTTCAGGGAGCATACCCGAAACAAAACCCCGATCTAAGGTGTGAACCGACCCGTGCCGAGGGATTCGTGGCCAGAGGGCAAGCTGGCCGTAAACGGAGGGTGCCTGTGTTGGTGGTCACAGGGCACAGCTGATATTCCGCCTTACCCCCGTAAAGGGCTCTGCGGGGATGGACCGTCTAGATCCCTAAATCTCGTGGGAACGCTATGGGAACAAAAACTTATTCTTCTCCATACGGCGGCGATGGGGTTCGCAACCCGTCACGTCTCGTTTCCCGCGAGGGCGAAAAGCGGCCTACGGAAAGCAGGTTTGCAACATTGAATGTTGGTGGAGGAATGAATGGCAAATTGGATGAAGTATGTCAGATGATGGATGATAGAAAGATTGATGTTCTTTGTGTGAATGAAACAAAAAGAAAAGGGTGTGACACCACCAAGCGTGGTGCATATACGGCGTATTGGTCTGGGGTAGATAGTACCACCAGAGCCTGTAAGGGAGTTGGTGTAGTACTGTCTGCGCGAATGAATGAGTGCGTAAAAGAGTTTGAATGTGTAAATGCTAGGCTACTGTGGATGAGAATGAAAGTAGGACTTACTCGTGACAGTTCAACTTTATTTGACACGACAATGATGAGCTTACCGGATTCCACATTAAATTCTAGTCAAACTCTGATTGACTTACAAGAAAAACTTAAACAGCCTCTAAAGAATTACAAAGCGCACACGAAGAAATTGAAAACCTAAACTCGGAGAATTACAGGCTCAAGGTAGATTTAGATAAATATATGAAGCTGGTAGAAACATTCAAGAAGGTAACTATTACAGACACTTTAACTACACTGTCAGGACGCAAGCAACGGAAGCCAAAAGTAAATAAAACCTTAACACCTGCCGTAAAATATTCGCAAGAATTTGAAAAAACTCAGCAACACAGTTCTGAAGAACCTACAAAATTATTAGAAACAGAAAAAACGTCTGATGAAAAAAATAAGCAATCGATCACGATCACACCAATCAATAATAATAAGAACAATTGCAATTCTGTTACTAGGAAATTGGACGAAATAACTAGCGCCGCAAGAAATTTAATGACTGACCTAACTACTGATTCGGGAAAAAAAAACACCTACTGCACAGCATACAAAGAATGGGTCGAATAACACTCAACAAAAACATAATAAGGAAGCATATAAACGGAAGATTATTATTTTAGCCGACGAACAGGGGCGCCGCATTCAAAACAATTTGCAATATCTATTAGGTGATAACTTTAGGGTCACCTGTTTCTGGAAGCCGCAAGCGCATATGCAGGAAGTTTTACTTATGGAGAATACTCTACTGAGTACTTACGATAAAAATGATTTTGTAATCGTTCTGGCTGGCATAAATGATAAGAACCCAAGTTCATTGCAATATTGTTTAGATAGCTTCTTAAATAATGTTAGTAAAACAAATGTATTGATTTCAGAAGTGCCACATAACAGAAACTTAAATGAAAAAAAACTTTATTATACCCTAAAGTTTCTATGTTCTCGCTACTCGAATACAACTTATTTAGACATGAACTACTCTACATATTTGCCTAACTACAGTAGGTTGCCTTTATATATATCTCAACGATTACTGAAAGAAATTCTTAGCTCGGTTTATAGAATGAATTACGATTTTTATATTAGACAGCAAAAATATCACTTAGCGCAGAATAGTAAAATGATAAACGCTAGCACACAAACGGATTTCGAAGAGATTAAAGACAGGCGACAAATTGAAAAGTTGTCTATTTCGAAAGCTGATACAAACATTGTTGTGCATACACACGAGGATTCTGAGTTTTTTCTAAAATGAGTTTAACATCATACATCAAAACATTGCAGGGTTAATTAACAAATCGGACCGACTAACTGTATGTATAGATGAATTATATAACAACGGTACTATAATAGATGTTATCTGTGTAACTGAACATTTTGTAAAAACTGGCTGTGAATATTTCATGTCTATCCCAAATTTTTGCATAGCTGCATTCTTTTCAAGAGATGTAAAGCGCGGAGGGACAAGTATATTTGTCAGGCAGGGAATACAATACCGAGAACTTACAGATGTGTCCAAACAATCGGTTGCAGGTATTTTCGAGTGTTGTGCCATAGAAATAATAGCGCATGAGATGATCATTGTCTGTATTTATCGGGTGCCTAATTGTAATTATCAGGTATTTTATGAAAAGCTGGATAACATACTGTCTAAAGTTAATTTACTTACAAACAAAAAGTTGATACTATGTGGCGATTTTAATATTGACGTTCTGAGGAGAAATAATATAACTATGGAATTTGAATACTTCTTACTAAGTTACAATCTTAAATTATCGCTATACAAACCCACTAGACTAGCCAGTAACACATGTATAGATAATTTTGCATATAATCCCCGAATGAAGTGTAAAGCTAAGATAATAGACTTCGCATTGTTAGACCATACGTCCCAAATATTGACAGTGCCTGTTAATAAAACATGTAAATTAAAATACTGGAGAACAATTAAACAAGACATTTGTAAAGAAAATTTAAAATTATTCAAAAATCAATTACAGCGCTTATCTTTTAGAGAAGTTTATAATGAAAACGAAACAAACAAGGCTTACGATATTTTTATGGATATTGTTTAAAATAGAATTAGTTTTATTATAAGTCAAATCGATTAGATCGATTGAGTAACATTTTGTTTAGTCTATTGAAAATTTCTAACAATGGTCACACTGAACTGTCACTTCCGTTCGCGCCTTGAAAAATTAACACGCCGTTTGCACTCTCGCGTGCCTTGTACCTAATTAATTAATTGATCACCCTTTGAATTAACGCGAATTGAGTCAACTTGTAATTAACTTAATACGTAATTGCCGCTTTTGACTTCCGGCAAAGTTTGTTGTAAATTGATGACATATTGAACATTTGTGAAAAGTTTTGTGAACCGCAAACGTGCATCGTGGTCTGGAGAAGGACTTCGCCGAATTGTACACTGGTATCTATTCGATTCTCTTGTTATTTTGGCCAAAATTATGAGTTAATCCTATAAGTCCACTTCAAGAACATCACCAGGAGATATAAGGTAAAATTTTCATATAACTACATTATAATTTGTCATCGCTGAGAATCTCAGCAATATATGTCGGACATTTGATTGCTTTAGGACAACTGGATGAATATAAATTAGCTTCCACTGTGCCTAAAACCATTTTCCAGTAAGCCTACGGTAATTCTAGACATAATTTTGGTGCAGAGCTGTAGTTGAAATTTAGCCGCTGTTGCATTACTGAGTATAAACTCAGATTGGTATGAGCTTGTATCTTATCACCTTGTAGACAGTATTGTAGTGTTTGTCAGGTCAGTTATTGTCTAAAATACATAATATTTCATTGTATAAGTTGACCTAGATAATTTGAAACACATTGTCACATAACCTCAATCAGTAATTGTTGATTTGTATTGTTGAAAAATCTAACTTAAATTTGTTGTTGCATTAATAAGTCACTTTGATTGGATACATATCAGTTATATGTATCAATTGATTTAGTTTATTGCATATATTGATATATTAAGTTTGAACCTTACATTGCTAAACCTTGTTATAATATATAGATAATATTGTTAGGTAACACATATTCTGTGTGTAATTACAGTTGTATATATCATAAATAACACAGTTAGTGTGTCTGTTGCAAATAATTAATTAATTAATTTGAAGTTTCAACTTTTAATTTGTTATAAGTTATAACTTTTGATAACTTTGACTTTGTTTGTGTCAATATATATTGAAACTATTAATTTTGTTGGACAGTAGATACCTGTCACTTGCCTGCACTTGCAGTAAACAGGCTAATTCTTTGTTGGTTTCAAGGAATTAAGAAAAATTAAGTTTTGATTGTTAATATTATTTAACGCTTGTCCGGGCTCTTTTGAATTTTGATTATGTCAGCTATCAAGGACTTGCGTGCGGCTGCTGGTGCTATTGCATCAGATTTGCGCTGGTTTGCCTCGGCCAGTGCTTTAGTGAACCGGCCTGATCGCCAGCAGGCCTTACTTCAAAGGTACGAGCGGATCGATGATCGCCTGGCAAGTGTGGAACAGCAGTTCCGCACTTTCAGCGCTTGCTGTCTCGAAGTGTCAGTCACTGATTTCACTGCTGACCAGCGAAATAAGGTCAGCGAAGACTATGCCCAGGTCTTAGACCTGTATGATGCTGTCTCCAATACTGCGAGACAACTAGTTGCCGATAGGGAAGGGCAACACGGCCTGAAGCAGGAGCTTACTAGGTCAGCACCGGGGCTGGTGAGTAGGCTCCCTACTTTGGACCTCCCCCATTTTGATGGCTGCCTAGGAAGCTACCTGGGCTTCATTAATTTGTTCGACAGCCTGGTCAATGACAGGGCTGACCTTCGGCCAGCACAAAATTGGTATATTTAATGTCGGTTCTGGATGGGGAGGCTATGGGCCTCATCCAGCATCTGCCCGTGTCTGACGAGGCGTACCAGACGGCTCGGGACCTAATTACCCGTAGGTACCATAATAAGCGTGGCCTCGCCGATACGCACATCGAGCAGATTTTGGGTTTGCCGACGCTCACCCGGGTTGGGTTGCGCACCCAACTGTTGAACCCGCTCTTGGTGGCCATCAACGCACTTAAGTGCCTTGACCTGCCCGTAGACCAATGGTCCTATTTATTGGTGCACATTGTGTTAAAGAAGCTGCCTGCCGACCTGAGGTCGCGTTTTGAACAGCGCTTTGGTGGGGATAGCGCGACCCATCTGCCCCCCTTTGCTGACCTGGAGAGGTTCCTGGTGGATGAGTGCCGGGTCTTGGACAACTCCGGTGGTGATACGCCGGCTAAGACGCAGCCGCCCAAGATCAAGGAGCAGGCTCGCGTTCACACCCGAGCCAGTGTTGACCGGCGCCCTCCTCGCTTTGCAGTCACGCAGAGCCCAGTGGAGTGCTCTTACTGCAAGGTCACGGGGCACAGAACGGCCAGTTGCAGGGCATTTTTGGACCTTCATGTCGCCTCTCGTAGGCGCATCGCGAATGCCCGCCGCCTTTGCTTCTCTTGCTTGGGGTCCCACTACCAGCGAGACTGCCCAAACTCTCGCCCCTGTCCTCACTGTGGAGGACAGCATTTGGACATTCTCTGTATGAATGCCAGAGAGGTTGGCCGCTTGTCCAACCAGCCGACGCCGCGCACGGGCGGGTGTTTTGAAGGTGGCAGCCGAGGGTCACCGGCGCGTAGCCGAGGGTCGCCTCGCTCAATTGATCGCCACTCGCCCCGCTTGGAGAACCGTAGCGTGCGCACGCCTCCTCTCTCTCGCGCACCTGAATGTGCTGTTCAGCGTCACCAGCACCATGACTGCTGCCCCAGATATTCCCCTCCTTTGGCGGAGCGTCTCCGCCTTGACTCGCGCCCACCTCGTTTTGGGCGGGTGCGTCACTATGACCACCCACAGATGGCGCGCGGATCGAGTCATCGCCTTTTTGAGGACTTCAAGCCGCACCCTCATTTTGACTTGCCTGGTCCTGGCCAACGGTCGCCGCCCAGGCAACAATAGGTCATTGACATAGGGGTCAATGACCCCTGCCCTATAACGCCAACCTCCCCCATTGAGACCGTTATCCTACCAAAGGTTGCTGTTCGGGTCTGGGGACCCACGGGGACCTCTGTTGTTGTCCGTGCTATATTGGACACAGGTTCACAAGGTTGCATTGTTTCCACTTATTTGGTAGGGCAGGTTAAATTAAATATGGGTTTATTTCCAAATTGTATACGGGGCATAGGTGACGTAGCCTCTAATGTTGAAGGGCAAGTTAAGGTTTTGTTTGGCCCTGTTGAATCTTCACACCCGAGGATTAAAACCTTGGCTATTGTGCTGAAGAATATTTTGGGCATGCATCCACAGAAGCAGCTACCTGCTGCTGTGGTGAATTTGACATCGGGATTGGAACTGGCAGACCCCAAATTTGACACACCGGGACAAATCGACTTGTTGATTGGATCTGATGTCCTCGGTGGAATTTTGATTGGTGGGAAACGGGTCTTGGTGCCAAATGGTTTGACTGCCATCCCGACCATATTTGGATTTGCTTTGATGGGACCTGTACCTAGGGACTCCCCTCCACCTGAACTTGATAATTTGTTGGCTGTAGGCTCTGTTCTCTCTGATGCGGTTCAGAAGTTTTGGGAAGTAGAGGAGCCCTCTCAAGCTGCCCGTTTGAATCCAGAACATGAGGAGTGCGAGCTGTTCTTCCAGAACAACACGGGTCGACTCCGTTCTGGTCGGATTATTACGAGGCTACCCTTCTTGTCTGTTTGGCCTCCGCTTGGTGAGTCACGACCTTTAGCCGAAAAGAGATTGTTGGCTATGGAGCGCCGCATGGGTCGTGATCCGGAGCTCAGACAGAAGTACATTGAGTTCATGAGAGAATATGAACAATTGGGACACATGTCCATGTCAACTTTGGATTGGCGTTCGGTGGAGCATTACTTTCGCCCGCATCATGCGGTATTGAAGCCATCGACTGGCAAGCTGCGCACAGTGTTTTATGGTTCTGCGCAGACTTCAACAGGCGTATCCTTGAACCAGTGCTTGCATTCTGGTCCCAAGTTGGTCAAGGACCCTTGTGACGTCATCACCAGCTTCCGACGACATCAGGTTGTCTTTGTGGCCGACATAAAAATGATGTTCAAGCAGATGATTATCCACTCTGATGACCGTCGCTTCCAGCTGATCCTTTGGAGAGAGTCTCCTCGCGATCCCATGGTCGTCTACGAGCTCAATACTAATACGTACGGGTTAAGATCAAGCCCCTACTTGGCAATACGTTCTCTTTGGGAGCTCGCAGACCGCGAAGGCTAACGTTTCCCACGAGCCTCCGCCATCTTGAAAGACGATATTTACGTCGATGACATTTGTTCAGGCGCCTCCACAGCGGACAAGGCGATCCTCCTGCGGGACGAATTGATAGGTATTTTGGCCTCCGCTGGTTATGAGTTGCGCAAATGGATTTCCAACTCACCAGCGCTTTTGGAAGGCTTGCCAGAGGATCATCAGCAAGATCCACATCTATTTGAGATTGTTGACAACCCCGCCATGATGGCTGTTCTCGGCGTTCAGTACAGACCAGTCCAAGACATCTTTACATATAACGTAGACTTGAAATTGCCGTGTTCTTGGACTAAACGTTTCGTATTGTCTACTGTCGCCAGAACCTTTGATCCGAATGGTTGGATCTGTCCAATTATATTTTGAGCAAAATGCTTATTGCAGAAGCTTTGGACAGAAGGATTGACCTGGGACGAACCTCTACACGGTACTCTTGTTGAGGAATGGACCTCCTTTGTATCCTCACTTCCTGCCGTCAACGAGATCTCCTTGCCTCGTCCCATCCTTCCTCCCGGGAAGTACAAGGCCACCCTTCACGGGTTTTGTGATGCCTCGGAACGTGGTCACGCGGCTGTGGTGTACTTGCGCATAGTCAGTGCCTCAGGTCAGGTGAGAGTTTCCCTGATCATGGCGAAGAGCAAGGTGGCACCCCTTCGGACATCTCTGACCATTCCGAAATTGGAGCTCTCGGGAGCAGCACTACTTGTACGCTTATTGAACCACGTGTCCAGTACTTTGGGTAAAAGCATTTGTATTAATGGGACTTACGCCTGGGCAGACAGCCAAATTGTTCTTTGTTGGTTGAAGGCTTCTGTCCACACCTTGGAGGTATTTGTCGCTAACCGTGTTTCCCAAATCCAGAAATCCGAAGTCAAACTTGTTTGGAGACACGTGCCAGGTGAGCTCTACCCCGCTGATTGTGCCTCGCGCGGATGCTTGACGCCTAGTTTGATAGGTCATTCGCTGTGGTGGGGTCCGGAATGGTTGAATCGACCAGAAATTGATTGGCCTCGAACGCCAGTTTTGTATACTTCAAATTTGCCGGGTCTACGAACACTCGCTCTTGAGAAGGTGGAATGCGCCTTCGACCCCGATTTTTTGTTAAATCGTTACAGCTCCCTCGACAAGTTGTTACCTAAGGACGGTCATTTGGTACGCTTGTTGGTAACTGACCGTCACCTTAAAAATTCGCATGCTGGTTGTAATGCTTTGTTGGCCATTTTGCAACGCGAGTTTTGGATCTTGTCTGCCCGAAGAATTATTCGGAGTGTAGTTTTTCGCTGCATCCCTTGCTATAAGCTCAAGGCTTCTACCATGCAGCCCTTGATGGGGGACTTACCGGCAGATCGCATTACTGAAAGCTGGACGTTTGACGGTGTTGGCACGGACTTCGCTGGTCCCTTTTTGGTGAAAACGTCGACACTTCGAAACAGCAAGACTGTTAAGGCCTACTTGTGCGTTTTTGTTTGCCTCTCCACAAAGGCCGTACATTTGGAACTGGTCTCCTCGCTTACGACCGAGGCGTTTGTAGCCACATTTGACAGATTTGTATCCCGCAGAGGGCTGCCTTCCTTGATCCGTTCTGACTGCGGCACTAACTTCAAGGGCACGTATAATTATTTGAATGAGGTTGTTAATTTCCTTGAAACCAACAAGGCTGATATAGGTGATAGGCTTGCCCGACGTGGGATAAATTGGTTGTTTTCCCCACCAAATTGTCCACACTGGGGTGGTATATTTGAGGCCGCCGTAAAATCGGCCAAAACACACTTGCGCAGGACAATCGGTGAATCTGTCCTTACCTTTGAGGAACTCGCAACTGTGTTTTGTAAGATCAAGGCCGTTTTGAACTCTCGGCCGTTGTGCCCGATCTCCTCAGATCCGAATGATTTGGAGGCCCTTACGCCGGGCCATTTTTTGATTGGTCGCCCACTTGTCGCCTTGCCTGAGTACCCCTATATTGATACGAGACCTGGTCGTCTTTCGCGTTTTGAATTGGTACGCCAGATTACTCAGAGCTTTTGGAAACGCTGGAATTTGGAATATTTGCACATACTCCAGCAACGCGTTAAGTGGACCGACAAGACCGATCCACCCAAGATTGGTGACCTCGTTTTGATCAAGGCCAACCTTCCGCCACTCAGATGGCGCAGGGGGCGCATCCTTCGTTTGGTAACTGGGGCTGATGGAGTTCCCCGATTTGCTGAGGTCTTGGTGGACGGTTCGATTCTGAGGAGAGCGGTTGCAACATTGTCACGTCTATGAGCGGGTGGATGTTTGAAATAGAATTAGTTTTATTATAAGTCAAATCGATTAGATCGATTGAGTAACATTTTGTTTAGTCTATTGAACATTTCTGACAATAGTCACACTGAAAACTGTCACTTCCGTTCGCGCCTTGAAAAATTACCACGCCGTTTGCACTCTCGCGTGCCTTGTACCTAATTAATAAATTGATCGCCCTTTGAATTAACGCGAATTGAGTCAACTTGTAATTAACTTAATACGTAATTGCCGCTTTTGACTTCCGGCAAAGTTTGTTGTAAATTGATGACATATTGAACATTTGTGAAAAGTTTTGTGAACCGCAAACGTGCATCGTGGTCTGGAGAAGGACTTCGCCGAATTGTACACTGGTATCTATTCGATTCTCTTGTTATTTTGGCCAAAATTATAAGTTAAGCCTATAGCTCCACTTCAAGAACATCACCAGGAGATATAAGGTAAAATTTTCATATAACTACATTATAATTTGTCATCGCTGAGAATCTCAGCAATATATGTCGGACATTTGATTGCTTTAGGACAACTGGATGAATATAAATTAGCTTCCACTGTGCCTACAACCAATTCCCAGTAAGCCTACCGTAATTCTAGACAGATATTTTTACCTTACTTTATAAACTTTGTTTTCCTGAAAAAATAATTACGATAAAAACTAACAAAAAATCAAAATGGATATCGCGTGGTATAAAAAAATGTAGTCAAACACAAAGACGATTGCTTTGGAATTGTAGACTGAAACCTACCTTGAAAAATAAAAATTATTTCAGAGAATACAGTTTACAATAATCGATTTTAAACTTTCGCGATTTGTATTCATCATACAATTTTTTTATTATTTAGCGGGTCTTAGTCGCGATAATTTATTTATTTCAAGGCATAAATACCTCTGTTATTCTCCTACGTTTCTACCGGCTTGCAGCGGTTGTGGTCGCGGAGGGACTGGATTGTATGATGAATACAGTTTACGTTACAAAAAAATTATAAAACTGACTCAAAAAGCGCAAAATAATCACTTCATAAATACGTCACAAAATAAATCAAAAGCCACTTGGCAAATAATTAATAAAAATAATTTTTATATGGCACAAAACCAAATTATAAGTGTTAACCTAAATAATTCAGTAATTACCCACCCGAAGGATATAGCAGATGCATTTAATAATTATTTTATATATGACATTGAAAATAATATTAACTCTGACATTCCTAATAGTATTGGTTCTGACATTTACAATGGTATTGGTTCTGACATTTCTAATAATATTATTTCTGACATTTCTAATAGTATTGATCCTGACATTTCTAATAGTATTAATTCTGACATTTCTAATGGTATTGATTCTGACATTTCTAATGGTATTAATTTTGACATTTCTAATAATAATTCTGATAATAAAAAATCTAATAATAATAATTGTAATAGTAAAAATTCTTATAATAATAATTCTAATAATCGTAATAATTTTAATAATATGACATTGCAATCATTATTTATATTACCCGTTACAAATGATGACATTACACAAATAATCAAGAGCCTTAAAAATACAAATACTGTCGGTTATGATGGCGTATGTACAAAGGTGATAAAGTTTGCAAAAGAAGTGATAGCTCCGCCGTTGACACATATCATAAATTTAAGTATTACAGAAGGTACATATCCAAATAGCTTAAAAAAGGTTATAGTTAGGCCTCTTCATAAAAAAGACAAAAAAACGGAAATGAAAAACTATAGACCGGTAGCTAAAATTCTAGTATTCTCGAAAATCTTTGAAAAGGTAATAGGTATATAACTCAATTTATGGTTTCTTTGAGAAATATGATTTATTTTGCAAGGAACAAAAAGGTTTTCGAAAAAATAGCACAATAAATATGGCTATACACGATCTATTAAATAATGTTATGACTTCTGTAGACAAAAAGATACCAGTTTGTGCCATATACACCGATATGACAAAGGCATTTGACTATGTCAACCATAAAACTTTGCTTGCTAAATTGCATGGGTATGGCATAAGGGGAAACGTCTTTAACCTGTTCGAATCATATTTACGTAACAGGTCACAAAGCACCGAAATTACTAGAGTGTGTTTAAGAACGAAATTAGAAAAAAAATACATATCAGAGCCTCGGAATGTGAAATATGGAGTACCGCAAGGTAGCGTGCTTGGACCGTTATTATTTATCATCTATATAAATGACCTTCCAAATGTAACAAGTCATAAAATGGTTCTCTTTGCAGACGACAGTAATTGCGTAATAAAAGGCTCTAATTTGACCGAATATCAAAAGGACATTAATGACTGCCTTCATAACATTATAAACTGGTTCGATAATAACAATCTAAAAATTTACCTAACAAAAACTAAAATAATGCATTTTCACCAACGCTGTGAACCACCAAAAATTAAGATAACATATAAAGACGACATAATTGAGGAAGTAAATAAGACAAAATTTCTAGGTATAACGATAGATTATAAGCTCACTGGGAAGCCGCAGATAGAAGAAGTATGTAAAAAACTAAATAAATGTGCATATGCACTTCTTCAGCTATCAAAAATAGTTAGTCAAGAAGCTTTAGTAACGGCGTATCATTGATTAGTAGCTTCAGTTTTAAGATATGCAATTATCTTCTGGGGTCAGTCCACAGATCGCGAATTAATATTCAAAATGCAGAAAAGGTGTATTCGTTGTATGTGTCATCTAAAGATCACCAACAGCTGTGTACCATATTTCAAATCGCTAAAAATATTGACGTTACCAGCGCTATATATATTAGAAACAGCTCTTTTTGTTAAAAAAAAATATGAAGTTGTTTGTTAAGGTATCTGAGGTGCGACGGGCTCCGATACGAAATCAATACGTTGATAAACTTTACAATGTGACTTGTAAGACAGCATTAATGCAGAAGAGCTTCTTTGGCATGGCACCGAAGATTTACAACAAACTACCCAATAGAATAAAAGACCTGTCTACACTAGAATTTAAGAAATCTGTATTTAATTTATTAATTCATAAATGTTATTATTCTATTAATGACTATTTAAATGATGTACTAATTTATTATAATTTCTATAATGAATTGTGTAAAAATTTAATCACCTTGAATATTGCTTAATTTTATACGTATTTGATGCTCAATTTTATATTTGTATGTCCTACGACAAAACATGGCGCACTATACTAATTTTAAGACCACTGTAATTGTATCTACCTATGTTCAACAAATAAATACTGATTCTGATTCTGATTCTCGTCTCTTTATTGTGGGGGTGTACGCCCCGATCAATATAGTTACGGGTATGTCACAACATGAGCAAGACGAAAGGCAGGAGTTTTGGGAGAGTTTAAGAGAGATTTTGAGGAACTGCAAGGATAATGAAAGATTGATCTTGTTAGGTGATTTCAATGGATGGGTGGGAGTAAAGCGAGATGGATTTGAAAGGGTGTTAGGTGCATTTGGTGATGAGAGTGTGAACGAAAATGGAAAAGCACTGCTTGAGATTTGTTTGGAGTGGAGCCTTTGTGTGACAAACACCATTTTTGATCATAAAAGGATACATATGTATACGCGAGAGGCGAAAAATGTTAGAAGAAGTATGATTGATTTTGTGATAGTAGATGAACGATTGAGAAAGAATGTGTTGGATACAAGAGCATATCGAGGGATCGGCATCCACACAGACCACTTCTTGGTGTTGAACCGGATAAGTGGGCTCTTTAAAGGATGGCGACACCGAGAGCGTAATGAAAATAGGGTCTTGGAAAGAATAAAAGTAGAAAATCTACAAGAGAAAGATGTGAAAGATGAGTATAAACGAAGATTGATAGCAAGATTTGAGAGATTCGATGGCATAAATGATATAGAAGAATTATGGCAGGCCTTTAAAGAAGAGGTAGTATGTGTAGCGTCTGAAGTATGTGGTATGATAAAGAGAAGGAAAATACGAAAAGTTAAGAATACATGGTGGGACAAGGATGTACAATCAGCAGTGTCAGAGAAGAAAAAAGCTTGGTCAGATTGGTTGGCTGCCAGAGCAAATGAAATAATGGGAAAAACAACGAGTGTAGACATAGATGAAGCAAAAAAGGAGTTTGTTAGGTCAAAAAGAATAGTGAAATAAATGGTTAAAAGGAAAAAAGAGGAAAAGAAAGATGAGTTTGATATATATTATCTGACGATTTCCAGAGGAACATTGAGTTTTTCTGGAAATTCGTTCGTGCAGTTCGAGGAAGAACTCAATCTTCAGAACACACATCCATCAGAGACGAGAATGGAAGTATAGTAAATGGTGTATTGTGCGTGCTGAAGAGATGGAAAGAGTATTTTGAAAGTTTATTCGAAAGAACGGTGATAGAGACACCGATAGCTGAAGTGAATTGTAATGATAGCAATGATGAAAGCGTTATTGGCGTGGATGAGATCGTGAAGGCACTGGGAAGTATGAAAGTAGGTAAGGCTGCAGGATATGATAGGATTACAGTCGAAATACTGAAGGCTGGACAGGGCATCATAGTTGGTCAGTTGCAGCGGTTATATAACTTGTGTTGGAACACCGGCCGAGTACCTAATGACTGGACCACAGCTGTAGTTGTGCCTCTTTATAAAGGAAAAGGCTCGCAACAAGACTGCAAAAACTATAGAGGCATTAGCCTTCTCAGCATTGTTGGCAAATTGTATGCTAGGTACTACTAAGGTACTTATTGAAAGAGTTATGGAAGTAACCGACAAGAAAATATGGGATGTACAAGCGGGATTCCGAAAGGGTATGGGTTGCACGGATCAGGTTTTTTCCTTGCGAAGCATAGCCGGAAAATTTTTGGCCAAAGGTCAAAACGTCTATTGCGCATTCGTGGATTTGGAAAAGGCTTACGATAAAGTGGTGAGGAATGAAATGTGGTCGGTGCTGTCAATGAATAGGGTGGACAGCAGCCTCATTCGAGCTCTGAAATCGCTTTATGAGGATTCTAGAGCTTGTGTGAGGATAATCGGGGCATACACTGACTGGTTTACCATCGATAAAGGTGTTAGACAGGGATGTTTAGCGTCGCCGTGGCTGTTTACCCTTTATGGACAGTTGTTTGCAAGATTTAAAACATAGTGACTGCGGATTAAGGATGAATGGGTTACTCGTCAAATTCCTCCTTTATGCTGATGATCAGGTTATACTTGCATCTGCAACGGAGGAGTTGCAGGTTGGTGATGGTAACAATTATGCATCGTGCGTTAGAAAGGAAAGGAATGAACGTGAATGTAAGTAAAACGAAAGTTATGGTTTTTGAAAAGGAGGAATGCGTTACGGCTTGTAATGTTTTGATCGATGGACAGCGAGTGGAACAAGTGAATGAGTTTGTTTACTTAGGTACGTTGTTTACAAGAGATGGTAAGAATGAAGCAGATATTGAAAGGAGAGTTAATGCAGGTAATTGTGTGAATGGAGCTCTGAAGGCGTTTATGAACAGTCAAAACGTGTCCAAAAAGGCACGTTTGGCTGTACATAGAGGTGTGTTAGTGCCTACCCTTATGTATGGTAGTGAAAGTAGGGTATGGCAGAAGAGATTTGAAAGTAGAATAAATGCTGTAGAAATGAGAGCACTGAGAAGTATGTGTGGTGTGTCTTTGACCGACAGAGTAAAGAATTGTGTGATACGAGAGTGGTGTGGGGTAAAAGAAGATGTAGTGACAAGCATAGAGAAAGGCAAGTTAAGATGGTTTGGGCACATGGAGAGGATGGATGACGATAGACTGACAAAGAAAATATATCAGGCTAGTGTGAATAGGACAGGACAAAGGGGAAGACCTAGGAGAACGTTCTCTGACCAGATTAGAGACATCCTGAAAAAAGGACAAGTCAGAAGTACCCTTAACAGAAGAGCATGCATGAGAAACTTGATGGGAGTGAGTGAAGCAAGTGAGGTATGTCAGGATCGTTGCAAATGGCGTTCCGTAGTCTCTGCCTACCCCTCCGGGAAAAAGGCGTGAGTCTATGTATGTATGTATATTACAACAATACACCATGCTATTACTGAAGCTGTGTTACGATACATACGTGAATTCGATATCAGAGTCTCAGCTGGTTGTCTCAATTACAAAAAGAAGTAATTATTTATCAATTTCCTGAATGAGCTGGGTTTGGTATTAAATAAATCTATATCAAGTTTAGAGGCCACTTTATTAAATGATCTAGCACTGCGTAGCAGGAAGGAATTCTGTCGATAGTTGGTTGTTGCGAAGTTAATATTTAATGGGGAACGCTGTTTGAGTCCTAACTGATTAGTGCGCAATTCTATTGCAGTTAGAAGCGTTGGACAGTCAATGGAGCTGGTCGCAATGTTCATCAAGTAACAAATATTGTTAACTGTGCGTCTGAGTTCAAGGGGCATGAAATGATACCGCTTGCATCGCTCATTATAATCCGCTGAGCATTGTTACGCTTTAAAATCGAGATACCTCAGGAACCGCCTTTGTATACCCTCAATACGAGCTATATACATTTGATATCGCGGATTCCATACTTGACAGGCATATTCTAGATGAATTCGTACATACGACCAATACAATATCTTCACACTTTCTAAAGAGCGAAAATCGGCCGAAGATATTATAATAAAACCACGTGCCTTGGATGCCCTATTAACGATATAGTCAATATACCTGTCAAATAGAAGTTTGCTATCAAAGATAACCCCAAGATCCCTAATCACGTTACACTGGCAAATGTGTTGATCGTGCAGCTTTTAACCAGATCCGATGGTCGATTTCTGGCATGTATATGTTACATAGGAACACTTAGTTATATTTAGACGCAGGTTATTACGTGTACAGTAATCAGCGAATCGATTGAGATCACTCTGCAACAGCTCAGTATCAGAGACGTCACGAATAGTCTTAAGAACCTTCATGTCGTCTGCATTTAATAATACAGAAGAACTCCTAAAACATGATGATATATCAGTGATGAACATGACGAACAACAAAGGTCCCAATAAAGATCCCTGGGGAACTCCGGATGGGATAGAACACCAAGATGATGTGTACCCGTTGAGTACCACCGCTTGGGAACGGTTATCAATATAAGAACAAAACCAGCGGAATAAATTCTCATGGATTCCGGCTGCAAGTATCTTCTCCAGGAGAACCTGATGGTCTATGCGATCAAAGCACTTGCTGTAGTCGGTGTAAATTACGTCTACCTGTATCCCTTGTTCCATACCTTTAGAGATGAAATCGTGAGTCAATATCAGGTTAGAGGTGGTTGATCGCTTGCGAAGAAAGCCATGCTGTTCCTCACCAAAACTATGTTGAACGGCTGTGTAAACTTCGTTATAAACGATTCGTTCTAGAATTTTAGAGATTATACACAGTTTTGATATCGGGCGATAATTTTCGACATTCGATTTGTCTCCTTTTTTAGGACGGGAGTTATAAAAGCTGACTTCCACATTTTTGGAACTACACCTTCGGTTAGCGATCTCTGAAATAATATGCAAATTGGAACGACTAAATTATCCGCTAAGTTCACAATAAACACAGGTGGAATTAGATCAGGGCCGCCAGACTTCGAGAGATCCAAACCTTTCATCAATTTAAGGACGCCATCTGGTGACACATCAATTGCACTAATAAAGTTAGTGTTACTACAACATTCCACAGACTGACTTGTATGAAAAGAGTTGCAATCAGGCTCTTGAAAAGTTGATTTAAAGTAATCGGCAAATAAATTACTGATGCCGTCACTAGTCACTCAGCGCAGATGTCACCGTAATGCATGACGTGTTAGGCAGTGTAGAAGAGATTTTTCTAGCTTTAATAAAATACCAGAATGCGCTAGGATTATCTGTGATAGAAGATTCTATTTTTTCTATATAAGTATCAAAACAGCTCCGTTCCAGCTGAACAGCCATACTACGCAAAGAAGAAAAGGACAAGATAGTCAGATAAATTCCCGTACAGTTTATATTTACGATGATACTTTTGTTTCTCCTTTAAGGCTTTTATTAATGCTGAGTTATACCAAGGGGGGTGCGATGAGTGTTTGACTGATTTTAATGGTATAAATGTGTCTCTAACCTCATACAATTTGTCGTAGAAAAGTGTAACAGCTTGATTCAAGGTTGGAGTATCCAATAAAAGCTGCCAGTCCACCTGATCACGTGCATGTCGAATTCCTTCGTAATCGCCCTGGTTAAAAATATATTTTGGGATAACATTTTCTTTCAATTTATGAAACTCGATAAACATTTATTATCAGCGGTTTGTGATGTAAATCAATGGGTACTACCAACGGTTCCAAGCATTCTTTAACAGTTACGGTATCATTTGAGAAAACCAGGTCTAAGAGTCTATCGTTAGCGTTACGTATATTACTAAATTGCGATAATGAAAAAGTAGATAATATGTTGAAGAATTCAGTTAGGTATTGACCAGAGTAGTTTGTAGGCGATAGGTCACTTCCACCGTCGTTGAACCTCCAAACCACCTGATTTCCAAAATTAAAGTCACCAAGAACGACAAACTTATCCGAGAGATGTGATAATATTAAATTATTGAGATTGGTGTAAAAAAATTGTAATTGAGTATTACTTCTGCAAGGAAAACACAGGTTACACACCTGTGTTTTCCTTGCAGAGGTAAAGAGCGCAGATATGCAAATTGTAACTTACTCACGGTTTAGACCTTTTTAACGTTTAACTAATCCAAATATCTTCAGCTGAACTTCGCCACTCAGGTTTATCCACGGCAATTAGATCATTTTTCACTGCAATCAGGACCCTGCCTCCTCGCGTCTGCGAAGTACTAGTATAATCGCGATCACGTTGCCAAACTAAATAGCGACTATCAAATAACTCACAATTGTACACACTATCCACTAACCAAGTTTCCGTAAAGATAATTATATCGTATGAATTTAACCGTATGTTTCTAAATAAACTTTGAGTTTTTGTACGCAAACCACGGACGTTTTGGTAATAAATATTAAGATTCGACACTTTTTGCACATATTACAACAGCATTACTAATTTCTACATTAATGGCGGCTCCACATTAGTGCCGTGAAGCTCCGTGAACAGGTGTGAACGTGAATGTGGATGGCTTTCGCGTTGTTCACGCGCGTTCGCGCCTGTTCCCCCACCAGAGTCGGTATATTGTCCCGCGACAAAGGATTTGCGCCTCCTTCGCGCAGGATTCACGCGTACACATCCACATTTGCGGCCCAGTGCCAGTTTTCTCCAGACTTCATAGGCGTATGGATGTGTGCAGTCGCAGCGCGCGTGCTAATAAAATGGAGTCACGTCTGAATATTTGGGATAACGAAACTAATATGTGCTATTTAGAGCATTACCACACGTAGAATGTACTGTAGGATGCAAGAAATCCGCTTCGTAAGAATAAAAAGGACTCCTTTTTATTCTAAGGCGTGTCATGAATGATGCCTGGACGCGGATTAGTACTCAAATGGATATTGAAATCAAAGAATTAAAAAATAAAAAATACTCTTTGCTATACAGTTATTTCTAATAACTCTCTTGTTTTGTACGTGTAAATAGTAATAAGTTGTCACAGCAAACATAGTAGCGGTCATAGCGGAATTGGCTTGCCATTTGTAGTAGATCGGTAAAGTTAAGCAACATTTGCACAATGTGCCACTAGGATGGGTGAACACATGTGCATCAGAGCATTACCGTGCTCCAGCCGGCACATAAAGGTGTCGGTCCCGGTTCTTATCTCAGGACAAGGATTGTTAGGCCATCTCGGAGGCATTTGGGCGGACTGAAAACTCTGACACCAGAGTTGGCCACACACTCACACGAAAGAGAAGAAAGAAAGAACAGCAAACATAGTTATTACGGTAGCAGCATCTACGTCCATTTCGCGGCGAGTTTCACAAAAGATTGTGAGCATCCCATGAATGTGGACGACACGACTTATGCCGTGAATCCGCGGCGTGAATTTGCGCGTGAATTCACGACACTAATGTGGAGCCGCCATAAGATATAACTCAGTTAACAATAACTCAGTTAACAATAAGTAGCAAAAAATATAATTAAATACGACATTTTTCCTTAAGTAAATTGTGAGGTAACAGGTAGTTAGCAAAAATAAATGATATTTGAACTGACACAGTAAGGCACAGTGACTATCAATACGCGGCATTCGAATATATTATGTACCTTTCTAACGAGTTATGAATAGTCCTAAAGGACAGCGTGAGGTGATAAAAAATGGGCCTTAAGTACATTATTTTAACTATTACTTTGCAAGAGCAAATGCAAATAGTGTAGTAGGTTAATTTTATAGTATTGTTGAGCGACACAGAACTGTGACACAGAAATTGATGGAATACGCAAGCAGCACACTTAGACCAGCTGTTCTCAAAGTTCGACTTCACGCATGATATTGTTATGAGTACATTTAACAAAATAACGACTTAATATTTTCTTGGGTTTACGCGAATGTTACACATTGAAATTAAACTACAGTTTACGGATTTAATCGCGTTATATTACTTTCACTGGTTATTTGTTATTACATTTACACCAAAAGATCTAGAAACTACATTTTTATTACTAGCCGACGTTTCGAATTCTTTACAGGATTCATGTTCACGGCAGACTGAGGTGATATTTGTCTTTGTCTTGAATTTAAAAGTTATCTCAAAGTACCCGAACATTTTTCAACTATTGGTGTTACTATCTACGCAGAATGTGCTCACTGTGTCTTGATGTCTTCTGGTGACTTTGTCCTTTTTGGGTTTCATTAGCCTGATAACAGGGTCCCAAGCTGGAGGTACATTCCAACCATCTTCCCTATTGAAATTAGGATGTTTTTTAATTTCAATAGCTTCACGTATCATTCTTGGAATAAAGCGGTGTTCTTTTGCGAGTATCTGTGGTTTATCAAATCGCAGGTAATGGTTGGTTCCTTGTTCTACATGTTCACACACAGCAGACTTCGTCGAGCGTTTGTGTTTAATGTCAGCTATATGTTCCTTTAGTCAAATGCCTATGCTTCTCTTGGTTTGTCTAATGTATGAGAGCCCACACTCACAGTCTATCTTGTAAACCTCGGCCTCTTGTAAGGGTAACTGACTCTTGACAGATGGTAATAATTGGCTTATCTTCGTTGGCGGCTTGTAGAAAGTTTTGATTGAAGCTCGCTTCAAGATGTAGCCAATCTTGTCGGTCACGCCCTTGATGTATGGGAGGACAGCAGGTTGTCTCTCTACTGTGGCTGGCTTGTTCTTCGGGGATCTGTGACGTTGGCGCGGTGGTCGGAGCTTGTTGTCTTGCAGAACTTGCTTGACATGTTGAAGCTCGGCGTCCAGGTGTTTCTTGTCACAGATCCCCCGGGCTCTCTGAAACAAAGACATTCCTACGGTAGCTAACTGTTTAGGATGGTGGTGAGATTCACCGTTTAAGTACCTATTTGTATGTGTCTTTTTCCTATACACAGTGTGGCTCAAAGAGTTGTTTTTGTTCCTGATAACAAGTACATCAAGGAAAGCTAAAGAATTGTTTGCCTCTAATTCCATTGTAAATTTGATGTTGTTATGAATAGAATTAAGATGGTCTAGGAATACATTAACACTATCTGTTGGTAAAATTGTAAAAGTGTCATCTACATACCGCTTGTAGAACCTCGGTGTGATGGTGGCAGTCTGCAGGGCTCGCGCCTCGAAGTCCTCCATGAAGATGTCAGCAACAACAGGCGATACTGGAGAGCCCATTGCCACACCGTCTACTTGTATGTAGTATTTCTCATCCCATAGCAGATAGCCGGTTGTTAAGCAGTGTTTTAATATTTCTGCATATTCCTCGGGCATGTTGTTCTCTATTAGCTTCCTTCTAGTTATTTCAATACAGTCATGTGCTGGTAAGCATGAAAATAATGACTGTACATCAAAACTAACCATAGTTTCCTTGTCAGAGAGACGTAGGTGTTTTATTTCACTGACAAAATGGTAGGAATCCTTTACATGCGCTCTCGTCTTGCCTCTGAGTGGCGAGAGAATCTTCGCAATGTGTTGAGCCAATCTGTAGGTTGGTGCCCCTATTTGACTGACTATAGGGCGCAGTGGAGCATTTTCTTTGTGTATTTTTGGTAGACCATACAATTGAGGAGGTTTTGCACACGATGTTATTAAGTATTTCACGTCCAGATTCAGTTGTTCGGAGTATTTCTTCACAATGTCACTCGTTTGCTTGAGTATTTTGTTGGTAGGGTCTGTCTTAACCAATTTATATGTACTTTCATCCGATAAAAGATTTTCCATTTTTCGTTTATAAGCGGACTGTTAGTTCAGGTCTAGCCCGTAGGTTCTTCAGTGCGAAATACTCTGGTTTTGGTAGATTCCTTCTCGGCACTGTCGACTGACGCAATACAGCAGAAACGTCCTGACGTATGGCCCCGAAATCTTCCTTACACACATTGTTCTTGACCAGACAATCCTCAACGTTGCAAATAATGGTCTCATACGGTATTCTGGATGGAGTTATCGCATAATTTAAACTTCTGCTTAATAATTTTTCGGTGTTTTGATCTAACGTGTGTTTTGACAGATTGACAACTGTTTGTCTATGATCGGCGGACGGTAGCGTGTGATTGGTCCGTGCAAAAACGTTCTGTTTCATTTTGTACTGGTCATTTGATTTTTGTTGTAATTTTTCAAGTTTTTCTATTTTGTTACGTTTACACGCGTATTATTTTGATGTTTCTCTGTTATTTATTGCATTGATGCATTTTTCAAAATCAAATGGAGTTATCAATCTGTATATTTCGTTAGACAAATTCTCAACATTTCTATTTATTCTGCGTAAGTCAGCACGGTGTTCGTGTATCTTTTGAATGAGTAACTTTTGACTTGCCTGTTTTAAGATCTTAGCGCTCCCACGTATGTCCTTCTTGGCTGATATTTTGCAGCATGTAGGGATGCATCTAGGCGTCGGGACGTGACGACCCCACCGCCCACTGGGAGAGTTAATCTGACGAGTAGATACGCATCAAAGTATCTCCCCCAGCGCAAGCAGTCAACCGAAAGATGGCGGTCAAACCATCCGAACCTGGCGGAAGAACATCCTAGATGCTAGATGGGCAGTAGCGTCCAGCTCTAAAGACTTCCGCCGCTGCGATCGCCAATACGCCTGCCAAGCGTGGCGATTATGGCAAATCCCCCCATCATGAACCACACCTATAAAAATCGGCCCCTAGTCCCCGGCGGCCCCGCTAGTCCTGGTTATGGTAGCGGCCATGGTAACGGCGGGGCAAGGGGTGCGCAGAATCTTCGGAAGAGATCGGGCTACCACCACCAACGACAATTGGCCCTGGCAACACTGAACACGCGCACACTGCGGACCGACGAGAAGATTGTCGAGCTGGAAGAAGAATTGAGCAAGTTGCGATGGAATATCTTAGGCCTATCCGAAGTCCGAAGACAGGGGGAGGACTCGATAGTTCTCAATTCCGGTAACTTGCTCTTCTACCGGGAGGGCGACCAACAGTCCCAAGGTGGTGTCGGGTTCATCGTCCACAAATCTCTCGTGACCAACGTGGTAAATATCGGGAGTGTGTCGAGCAGGGTAGCGTACCTTATACTCAGAATATCCAAGCGGTATTCGCTGAAGGTCATACAGGTATACGCTCCGACCTCGTTGCACCCCGATGAGGAGGTGGAAGCCATGTACGAGGATATATCTCGGGCTATACATGGCTACAAAACCCATTACACCGTGGTCATGGGAGATTTTAACGAGAAACTGGGCAAACGCGACGGTGATGAGCTGAGAGTGGGGCAATTTGGTTATGGGCATCGGAATTCCCGGGGTCACTTGCTGGCTAGCTTTATGGAGAAGGAAGGACTCTATATGATGAACTCCTTCTTCAAGAAGCGAGAATGCCGCAAGTGGACCTGGGTAAGTCCAGACGGTGCAACCAAAAATGAGATCGACTTTATCATGTCGACAAAGAGGCAGATATTCAATGATGTCTCCGTGATCAATTCACTTAAAGTGGGGAGCGTCACCGAATGGTAAGAGGCACATTGAATATCTGTACAAGCCTCGAACGGTCAAGGTTGATAAAGTCCACGCTCCGACCGGCACCGGTTCATATCCAAAACCCCGAGAGCTTTCAGCGCGAACTCAAGAACCGTTTCGAATGCCTGGGCGAATGCGTAGATGTGGACGAGTACAGTAACGGGTTTGTGGATGCTGTCCATAAAACAGGGGCTAAATTCTTTAAGCCCAAGAAAAGCAAGAGAACAAGCAAGATCTCGGATCCGACCCTCGAGCTGTTAGAGGAAAGGCGCAAGATGGTTCTGCTATCCTCCGACGACATGCCGAAATATCGGCACCTCAACAGACAGATCTCTAAGTCTCTGACTCGCGATCTCCGCCAATACAACACAAAACGTATTCGTGAGGCGATCGAGCAGAATAAGGGTTCCAAAGTGTTCCAGAGGGATCTGTCTGTTGGGCAGAGTCAGCTGACAAAGCTGAAGATGGAAGATGGCAGAATCGTATCGTCCAAGCCTGAGCTCTTGGAGGAGATCGAAAGGTTCTATGGACAGCTATACACGACAACGCAACAACCCACAAGCACTCCAGCGTCAGACTCTAGAGCTGGATTGACCCGACACTATACCGAAGATATCCCGGACGTCAGCATGCACGAGATTAGTGTGGCTCTCAAACAGCTCAAAAACAACAAGGCGCCGGGTGATGACGGAATTACGAGCGAGCTTCTGAAGGCCGGCGGTGCACCCGCTAGAGAAGCCCTCCGGAAGCTATTTAATTCCGTCATTCTCGAGGGTAAAACGCCACAGGCGTGGCACAGAGGTGTGGTGGTGCTTTTTTTTAAGAAAGGGGATAAAACCTTCTTAAAAAACTACAGACCCATCACACTTCTGAGCCACGTCTACAAGCTGTTTTCGAGGGTCATCACGAATCGTCTCGAGAGCAAGCTAGACGACTTCCAGCCTCCCGAACAAGCCAGTTTCCGTAAAGGCTATAGTACCATAGACCACATACATACGCTGCGGCAGGTTATACAGAAGTCCGAGGAGTATAACCAGCCCCTATGCTTGGCGTTTGTGGACTATGAGAAAGCCTTCCATTCGATCGAAACCTGGGCGGTGCTACAGTCTCTCCAACGGTGCCGGATTGACTACCGATATATTTATTTATTTAAACTATATGTACGATACACGATGTAAGTACAATGGCGGACTTAATGCCATCGAGGCATTTTCTCCCAGTCAACCATAGGGTGATACAGAGATAATTGTGGTAGGTGTACAAATTAGTTTAAAGAGTTGAGCAAATTAATAAATGTATATGACAAGTAACATAAATATACAATACATACATATTTTATACAATATGACTACATATACCTATACATTCTAGATAAATATATATTTAAATCATATAAATAATCACCTATATATAACTAAATATAATAAATAAATATATATATAATATATATATATATATATATATATATATATATATATATATATATATATATATATATATATATATATATATATATATTATATATATATATTTATTTATTATATTTAGTTATATATAGGTGATTATTTATATGATTTAAATATATATTTAGAGCGAAGATCTTTTGAATGAATCGAGCTTAAGTATTGAATATTAGACATTAGGTATACCGGAGAACTTGGGGAATGAAGAAGAGAAAAAAGAGTCGTGAGAGCGCGCAACCTTCAGCGCTGACGAATGGGCAACCAGCGAAGTTCGGAACGGAAAGCAGACACATGGCCATACTTGCGAAGATTAAAAATAAATCGAATGCAGTTATTGAGAAGACGGTCAAGTTTATCGAGAAGGTCTGCATTCAGGTCGAAATAACAAACATCACCATAATCGATGACCGGAAAGAGTAAAGTTTGCACCAGCGTTACCTTTGTCCTGACGGGAAGAAAATGTCTTAAGCGATAGAGAGTTCGCAGGGACCCAGTAATTCGCTTACTCACATTCGTGACTTGAGCTTGCCAACTAAGAGATTCGTCGATATGCAATCCTAGGTTTTTGACACTCGAAGTTACCTTTATTACAGTTCCATCAAATAAAATCGATGGAAGAGATAGTGCCTTAACTCTGCTCATCATACGATTACTTCCTATAATAATAGCCTGGCATTTTGAAGGGTTGACATGAAGTCCAAACCTATCGAACCAATGTTTAATAGCAGTCAAATCATTATTCACAGCGTCAATGGCAGCAGTGAGATTATCTACCGTGGCCTGAGAGTATAACTGCAAGTCATCAGCATACAAATGATACGTACACCGAAGGTCAAGGGTCAGGAGATTAATGAAAAGAGCAAAAAGAAGAGGAGATAAAATGCCGCCCTGTGAAACGCCAGAGTCGAGAACTCGCCAAGATGATAATGATTCATCAATGCGAACCGCCTGCTGACGCTCCCGAAGATAAGAGGAAAACCAATCCAGTGCATCAGATGAGACCATAAGATGGGAGAGGATGGATAGGAGAATATCGTGACTGACGGTATTAAAGGCGTTCGAAAAGTCAACCAAGACTAACACAGTAACCTTGGAATCCTCAACGCCCGCCCTAATATCGTCAGTCACTTTTAACAGGGTAGAGGTAGTGCTGTGTCCTGGCCTAAACCCTGACTGAAGAGGACTTAAAAAATTGTTGACATGTACAAAGTGAGATAATTGTTTATGGAAAAGCCTTTATCCGACCCTTAGGTCGGATAAAGGCTTTACGCCATAAGGAGGGAAAGACACAAGAATTTAAGGAAGAGTTAATAATGTGGGATACTGCAGGTAAGAGTTGGTCTAAAATTGGCATAACCATTTGTCGACCAATGCCATCGTATCCCACAGCCTTTGTTTTGATGGACAGGATAATCTTCTTGATCTCACCTGGTGCAACTGGAGAAAACTGAAATGGATCTATGTTAACCCGGTGCAAATTTGCCACGTATTCGACCGTCCGATCCCGGGTTAGATGACAAATTGAAGGAGTAGTGGCAAAATGACAATTAATATCATCCAAGCCGATATTATTCGGAAGGTCGAATTGCTGCTGTTTGCCGACGCCAAGTGTTCCAAGGAACTTCCAAGTAGCAGCTGGAGAGCTGGGGACAATATTTTCAAGAATATGGCGGCGTTTGGCGTTACGTACCATCTGGTTACACCGATTCCTTGCAGCTTTGAAAGAGGCCCAATTGTCGTCCGAACGATCTCTTTTATATTTGCGGAATGCTCGGTCCCTGCGTCTCATTGCCATTCTTACCCCTATGGTCATCCACGGGGCTGGAGGGCGTTTCAATTTAACCCTTCTAACTGGGGCATGGACATTATACAAGTTGACTAGTACATTATTGAAGATATCAACCTTGTCATCTACAGTGCCAGCCGCCAGCAAAGGCTCCCAATTTATATGAGAAGCATCTTCAACCAACTTATTTACATCCATCCGGGCAAAGTTACGCAGGTGCAACACTTTAGGCTTGGGTTTGGGTGGTTTGAGGATATACGACTGGAATATGAGGACATGGTGGGAAAAACCGGGAGCAGGATATTGGCCATGACAGGATATAAGGGAAGGGTTGGAGGTAAGAATTAAATCAAGCCAGGTGTCTTCCCCATTGTTGTTTTGGTGGGTAGCTTGAAGTGGTGAATTATGAAGACTGGCTGATTCAAAAATTTGGAGGAGCTTACGTGAACGAGGAGAGTGGGGAGTGAGGAGATCGGTATTAAAGTCACCCATTATTATGTGATGTGTATATTCCGACCCTAAAGATTCCAGAATCGCTTCGAAACTGGAGAAGTAGTCAACAGCTGGGGGACAATAGACAACACCCAAAATAGTTTTAACACCCTTGACAATAACCTCCAAAAAGAAATATTCCATCGAGGTGAAGGAGGTAGAAGATGTAGCAACAATTTTGAAAGGAAAGTCGCTACGAATGTAGATTGCAACACCACCACCCCTCCTGTCAACCCGATCATTCCGGATAAGAATAAATCCAGGCAGAGGATAAGTAGTGGAGAGCAGCTGTGGCTTAAACCAAGTCTCGGAGATCAGAACAGCGTGAACATTGACATTACTGAAGGCTTCTAACAGGTTGCTATAGTGGCTTGGCACGCTTTGAGCGTTTAAATGACATTCATTAAAATTTTGCGACTGATTAGACTTAACGTTAAATGTGTCACTCACAAATTCATCAAGAGTTCTATCGGGCACTGAACAAAAACTCTCATTAAATGATTCATTGGCAGAACAAAACGATATATCATCATCAGAACTCATTTGCAAAAAAAATAAAAAATATACTAAAATGAATACTATTATAAATATATATACGAAAATTAAATTAATATATATTATATACACAATTAAAAATAAATTTAAGATAAGAAGAAAACTGAAGCAATATACGTACCCAAGTACAAAGCTATTTATCTCTGTACCACCCGCCAGCTTACACACAAAATAAATATTTTATAGGGAAAGATAAACAAAATTATTAATCACTAAAACACTAAAATAAGATTGCTTGTACCTGTACCGAAAAGTAAAAAAAAGAAAAGTTAAATGTAACTAAACGCATATGACAGCAAAAAAGCTACAATACATACATCACTAATAAGTAATATCAAGTCAAGCAAATCACTAAACATAACATAATTAAATTAAATAATTAACTTTTCGAAATCTTTGCAAAAAAGAAAGTGTAACTAAAGTAAAAAGTTAACAGAGACGGACCGTAAAATAAAAACAATGAAACAGTTTAATTAACTAAACATTTGAGTCGGAAATATTCACCCAGTACATAATTTTACACAGCAATCATTATGTGAAATGGAACGTAGCATTGAAAAATAATATTTTGACTTATACAATATGACGTTTTTATAAAATGACATGATTGACATGACGTTTCTGACAGATAAACAACATAAGTGTGAAGTGAAATTAAGTGAGTGAATACATTTTACATTTTAAACTGCGGGTAAAATTTTGATTTTTCAATCCAAAGTTAAATTAATGAGTCACCGACACAAAAGTAAACATAAGTACAAACAACTACGGCGTAACATGAACTGTGACTTAAAACATTACACAAACAGTTAAATTTTACGTGGCACAGTTTTTACATTACTGGCGGCGCCAGCCGGTATCTTCTTGGACGCAGAAGAATTGTCGCCCGTCACCTTTGGATGCACAGACATCAACTGCTGCAGTTCATGAGAGGATGTAATCTTACTGCGCGTTCCATCCGGAGCCTTGACGACGATAGACCCATCCAGAGTCCAGCAGGAGCGCATCCCAAAATGCTGTCGAGCCTTAACAAATAACGACTGTCTGGCTTTGGTCAAGAACTCTTTGACCGAAATTTTCGAGCCCTTTAACGCCGTCTTGGCCCTCCATATAGCTGTCCTGAGATGAATATGGGAAAATCTTACCAAAATAGGCCTGTGATGCTCTTTGCTGGGTGTCCCGAGCCTGTGACAATTGATGATGGAAGTATCGGCTACATCCTTCAGAGACATCTTGGTTTTGAGGATGTCCATGACCAGCACGCGGCAGTCCTCCTTCTCAGATTCTGGGACTCCCAGAAATATAAGGTCCTTTCGCCTGTGCCTCGTTTCCATGTTATCCAGCATATTAGAGCACTCATCGATCTGCTTGCGGAGGAGACCAAGCAAACCAAACATGAGTTCCCGGAATGAGCGAAACTCCTCAGCCACCTTCGCTACCGTGTCCTTGGCGGGACCCGCTGACTGAATCTGGCTCTCCAAATCAGCCATTCTCCTCGTGAACGTTTCTTCCAAGCTCCTCTGTGCTGCTTCAATGTTACTGAGTTGAGACATAGTGTGTGAACGTTGATTTCAATATGTGAAAGTGCTTGTGCTGGCAGGTGTTATTAAATTAGCAATATATTATGCTACATAGACCGTACAACTGTGAGTACCAGTAATTTATATGTTTAAAAGCTTAATTAAAGTAAACTTTTTACGTAACGATGTAATTTTATAATTAAATAAGAAATTTAAAAAATCGCGCTCGTCTATCAGTTTTTAGCACCTACCGCCGAAAAAAAAAGAATAAAAATATCGAAGTGCTGAAGTGTTTGTATGAAAACGCCACTATGTCAGTCCGCCTCCAGGACCAGAGTTCGAAACCTATTCAACTCCAGCGAGGGGTGAGACGGGGGAATGTCGTATCCCCGAAACTGTTTACCACTGCGCTGGAGAATGTTTTCAAGCTTCTGGACTGGAATGGGCTCGGCATCGACATCAACGGCGAGTACATCACTCACCTTCGATTCGCAGACGATATCGTAGTCATGGCTGAGACCATGGAAGACCTAGGCACAATGCTCGATGGCCTCTGTAGAGTCTCTCAACAAGTAGGTATTAAGATGAACATGGACAAGACGAAAATCATGTCGAACGTCCATGTTGTACCTGCTCCTATTCAGGTTGGGAACTCTACGCTCGAAGTTGTCGACAAGTATATATATCTGGGACAAGTAGTCCAATTAGGTAGGTCCAACTTCGAGAAGGAGGTCAATCGTCGAATCCAACTCGGTTGGGCAGCGTTCGGGAAGCTACGACATATCTTCTCGTCCGATATCCCGCAGTGTCTCAAGACGAAAGTCTTTGACCAGTGTGTGTTGCCAGTGATGACTTACGGATCAGAGACGTGGTCGCTCACTATGGGCCTTATCGGAAGGCTCAAGGTCACTCAGAGGGCGATGGAGAGAGCTATGCTTGGAGTTTCCCTGCGAGATCGAATCAGAAATGAGGAGATCCGCAGTAGAACCAAAGTCGCCGACATAGCTCTCCGGATAGCCAAGCTGAAGTGGCAGTGGGCAGGGCACATAGCTCGAAGAACCGATGGCCGTTGGGGCAGAAAGGTTCTGGAGTGGCGGCCACGAACCGGACGACGCAGCAGAGGTAGGCCCCCCGCAAGGTGGACCGACGACCTCGTCAAGATCGCGGGAGGCGGTTGGATTCGGGCGGCTCAAGACCGGTCTGTGTGGAGAACCTTGGGGGAGGCCTATGTCCAGCAGTGGACGTCGTTTGGCTGATATGATGAAGTAGGGATGAGATCGTGATCACGGCATCTCTTCAAGAAATTTAAAGATGTTATGTATCTTGCGCGCTTGGTTTGTAGATCTTCTAGCCGGCGTATTTTGGTTGCTGTTTCCAGTCCGTACTGGTTAACATAATATTTTCTTGGTTTTATGCGAATGTTACACATTGAAATTAAACTACAGTTTACGGATTTTATCGCGTTATATTACTTTCACTGGTTATTTGTTATTACATTTAAACCGAAAGATCTAGTAACTACATTTTTATTACTAGCCGACGTTTCGAATTCTTTACAGGATTCATGTTCACGGCAGACTGAGGTGATATTTGTCTTTGTCTTGAATTTAAAAGTTATCTCAAAGTACCCGAACATTTTTCAACTATTGGTGTTACTATCTACGCAGAATGTGCTCACTGTGTCTTGATGTCTTCTGGTGACTTTGTCCTTTTTGGGTTTCATTAGCCTGATAACACGGTCCCAAGCTGGAGGTACATTCCAACCATCTTCCCTATTGAAATTAGGATGTTTTTTAATTTCAATAGCTTCACGTATCATTCTTGGAATAAAGCGGTGTTCTTTTGCGAGTATCTGTGGTTTATCAAATCGCAGGTAATGGTTGGTTCCTTGTTCTACATGTTCACACACAGCAGACTTCGTCGAGCGTTTGTGTTTAATGTCAGCTATATGTTCCTTTAGTCGAATGCCTATGCTTCTCTTGGTTTGTCCAATGTATGAGAGCCCACACTCACAGTCTATCTTGTAAACCCCGGCCTCTTGTAAGGGTAACTGACTCTTGACAGATGGTAATAATTGGCTTATCTTCGTTGGCGGCTTGTAGAAAGTTTTGATTGAAGCTCGCTTCAAGATGTAGCCAATCTTGTCGGTCACGCCCTTGATGTATGGGAGGACAGCAGGTTGTCTCTCTACTGTGGCTGGCTTGTTCTTCGGGGATCTGTGACGTTGGCGCGGTGGTCGGAGCTTGTTGTCTTGCAGAACTTGCTTGACATGTTGAAGCTCGGCGTCCAGGTGTTTCTTGTCACAGATCCCCCGGGCTCTCTGAAACAAAGACATTCCTACGGTAGCTAACTGTTAAGGATGGTGGTGAGATTCACCGTTTAAGTACCTATTTGTATGTGTCTTTTTCCACACTTTTTACAGTGTGGCTCAAAGAGTTGTTTTTGTTCCTGATAACAAGTACATCTAGGAAAGCTAAAGAATTGTTTGCCTCTAATTCCATTGTAAATTTGATGTTGTTATGAATAGAATTAAGATGGTCTAGGAATACATTAACACTATCTGTTGGTAAAATTGTAAAAGTGTCATCTACATACCGCTTGTAGAACCTCGGTGTGATGGTGGCAGTCTGCAGGGCTCGCGCCTCGAAGTCCTCCATGAAGATGTCAGCAACAACAGGCGATACTGGAGAGCCCATTGCCACACCGTCTACTTGTATGTAGTATTTCTCATCCCATAGCAGATAGCCGGTTGTTAAGCAGTGTTTTAATATTTCTGCATATTCTTCGGGCATGTTGTTCTCTATTAGCTTCCTTCTAGTATATATATATATGTAATATATATTTCAAAACAGTCATGTGCTGGTAAGCATGTAAATAATGACTGTACATCAAAACTAACCATAGTTTCCTTGTCAGAGAGACGTAGGTGTTTTATTTCACTGACAAAATGGTAGGAATCCTTTACATGCGCTCTCGTCTTACCTCTGAGTGGCGAGAGAATCTTCGCAATGTGTTGAGCCAATCTGTAGGTTGGTGCCCCTATTTGACTGACTATAGGGCGCAGTGGTAGAGTAATAACAAATAACCAGTGAAAGTAATATAACGCGATAAAATCCGTAAACTGTAGTTTAATTTCAAAAATAACGACTTTTGATAAGACACGGGGTGATAGGCTTGAATTTACTCTATTTTGACGAGATCTTTTTCCGATCTTACAGTTATGATGTGTGATCCATCTGATTGCCTTGCGTGAATTTTGGCATGTTTCACACAGACACATCGAAAATTTTTCACAGCAGCAGCTTTCTTGGTTTTCATCATTAGGGCTTTGTTCTGTACGGTGAGATGGTCATTGATATATATCCTGTGATTCCCGGGAATCTATAAATCCACTAGTAAGGGGATTGGTCTTAGACACAAGTCTCGCAGCTGCTATGAAGTCCTCCTTCACATATCTATTACAAAAGCTAGCGATGATCGTTTTCGTCCATTCTTTCTCACGAGTGGGAATACGCGTAACGAAGTTAATCTGTGCTTTCGTTATTGGGCATTGTATGTGTGACCCAATTTTTTGCAGTACTTCGATCAGGTTCTCGTTGTTAGCTTGGGGCACACCCTTTATCTCAACATTATTTAACCTGGCCCACTGCTCTCCTGAATTCGATTCCTGTTCTAGTTGTTCCAACCTCGTTTGTATGAGGTCTACCTGACTCTGAGCTTTCTCAACTTGTACCAGTCGATTTTCAAGGTCCTTCATTCTAGAGTAAAATTCCTTTAACTCTTTGTTGGTGTTATTAACTGAAGTTTTTAATTCCAGGAACTCAGCACGTAATGCAGTGATTTCATCCTTTAGGCAGTCCAACGGTACTAGTTTCTCGTTGAGCGCTCTAATCTCCTTCAGAACGAGTGATTCGGGTTCAATTCTTGGCGAGGATGGTTGACTAGCTTGTTTGCACTTAGGACAACGCCACGTAAGCTTCCTATTGCCTAACTTGTTGTAACCAGCTTCGCTAATCCCAGCGCAATGAAAATGCAGTTCTTGATTGCATGCAGTGCAGTGGGCACCATCCGCTAGCGGCTCGCTGCAGGCTCCACGCTTGTTTGTGTTCATAGTGGAATAAATATCGATTCTATTGCGGGTAACACGAATACGGCTTGAGAAACGCTGACTTTGTTGAATAACGCGATCAGTGCAGGTGTACAAAGGACCGGTCGGCACGCGGCTCAATCGATGACTAATTATTGCCATAACTTCAACAACGCCTAGGTGTAACCACGATTTATGGCCATAATTTTACAATGCCAATCAAAATGGCAAATGGCGGTAGACAATAGCTCCAGCGGCGGTCTTTTTTGCACATCAAAGAAGATTACCGCAGTAATTAATGCGTTTGCGGCCACACTACTGTTTGTCCAGTGTGCAACATGACTTCGAAGTCGACGCATGTATCTACCGATATGGAGTGGTCAAATGAAAAAGCGCTCGAGTTTTTGGAATTATTCCAATCCGAACTGTCTCTTTGGGATAACGGACAGAAAGCCCATAAAAATCGTAATGTACAAAAGCCCATAAAATGCTTGGCTTCGAATCAAACAAAATTTATCCTATAATATATTATATTTTAGTCTTGCTTTAGATTTGTAAAAATTTTAAAGATTTATGTTAAAATATTCCACACAGCTGCAGCTTCAACCTCCATCTTGAAAAATGATATTTTTACCGCCTAATTTATTGACATATCTGGGTAAACTCTAGTGTAACCACACGACTTCGCGCAGTAATTTAAACGGTAATTAAATGCTTTAATTATTGCGGTAACAGCCCGGTAGACGGTAAGGTACTGTGGCCGTAGCATGAGTAATAATATTAAAGACTTAAATATTATTTAAAATTTATCATGTTCATGCTAAAGCCTCACTTTAAATAAGCAGCTCATCATATCATTTTGTTGGTTTTACATAAATTAAATTACGTGGGACCTAAAAGTTCATGGCGAAATGTGGGTGTAATATTACACCACTGCCTACCCCTTCAGAGATACAGGCGCGAGTCTATACAATAATAAAATAAATAAAAAACGTTTCCTAGTAGAATAATAGTAAATTTGATATAATTATACTATTAGTAATATAACTACTCACAAGTATTGTGTGACCTTTTGTGAGACTTAATAGAACATACGATTTCATTAAAAACTGCAAACTTATTTAACCCACAACGTCTAAAGTATGTGGTTACTACTAATCCTAAAACAAATCATGTACTTGGCCTTCAGTTGACAAGAATAAGGTTTCACGTTGACTTCCTCCAACTAAATAATATGCACATCTCATAAGATTAATGCGATTTTTCATACAATAACCGGGGTCTCCGCTAAGAAGGTCGGGAATAATTCATTCGTACGAGTCTCAGGTCGCTATATCAAATTCTTAAAGAGATTTACTGCTACAGCCCGCCACGCATAAATATCATACATGATTTGTATTAATGCAGTAGGTTTAGAAGACGTAAGGATGCGCTTGAAATTTAGTATAGCGTAATATAAAATAGACTGGTTGTAATATTTGGGTATCGTAGACTGTTGAACCTAAAAGTTGAAGTTCCAATGCCGAAATACGTTTTCGCAAAGTTGTAATAGTATTGGAGTCGCACAACGATCGATCCTAATCCGTCAAAATACTGTCCGATGTCGTAGAACTAATTATATAATATGTCACGCACTACATCCGACATCCGTCATCCGATTTCTGTCTAATTCTGTGCGTGATTTCTAGAACAGTATTTTCACAGATTCCTATCAGACGTAGTGCGAAACCGCTCTAAGTATTTAAGTTTCAAGATATTTGCTATAATAACAAATACAAATTTTTGCACAGAGTACTTGACCGTTAGACTCATTCAATCAGTGTGAAGATGTACACACATTAAACCGCCTAAAAAGCAGTCGACTAATAATAATTGCTGACTTCGCATGGATCCATGTTGGCATCTATTTTCCTCACAAAGAAACAACACTGCCTCTGCATACCTTATGATATTTCATTTCACCAGATATAAACCTCCAATTCGATGTTATGTTGAAAACGCATCATAAGCGTGTATTTCACTAGAAGCCCGACTCGAACATTCCTATTTCGTGAATGTACACGCATTACACTCTAATAAACAGTACTAAATCAACCTTTAGTACAGTTTTCAGTTGCATTTCGCACTATTAGATACAACATACTTTCATTTAACGAATGATTAGTTAGTTGCCTGCGAATTGCCAATAAATGTCGTGCTAAATTGAAGTCGTTTTGCTACCGTCTACTCAGTCGTTAAGTTGTTCGAACATTCATAACAGTTGGATATGATTTTGAAATGCTCCAGTGTGACGAGAGTGTTAAAAGGTGCCAAGAGTAGCTTTAAACTGGCAACTTTAATAAAGAGCTGATGAATAGCAAAAGGTTTACCAGGAAGTCCAGCAAATTAAATACATAGGTCGAACCAAAGCCGAATTACTGCACGGTAAGAAGTCACCGATCCCAAAGACCTAAATATAAGCAAATACGATTTATTATTGATCATTTGAAGCAAAAATAACAAGTGCAACCAAAATAATGCCGTATGTTCGTATCGTTAATGAAAATGTATACCTTCAAAAGTCTTTTAATTAAAGAGTGTAAACAATGATTAACATTGCACCAGACATACTGATATATTCTAAAATTTATTTTTATTACTAGAATTGTTCTTAGTATTGCGTATGTATTTTTTTATATTTCTTGTTTGAAATAGAATTAGTTTTTATTATAAGTCAAATCGATTAGATCGATTGAGTAACATTTTGTTTAGTCTATTGAAAATTTCTGAAAATGGTCACACTGAACTGTCACTTCGGTCCTTCCCGCGTTGAAAAATTACCACGTTGTCGTCTCGTACGTAAAATAAATTGATCGCCCTTTGAATTAACGCGAATTGAATCAACTTGTAATTAACTTAATACGTAATTGCCGCTTTTGACTTCCGGCAAAGTTTGTTGTAAATTGATGACATATTGAACATTTGTGAAAAGTTTTGTGAACCGCAAACGTGCATCGTGGTCTGGAGAAGGACTTCGCCGAATTGTACACTGGTATCTATTCGATTCTCTTGTTATTTTGGCCAAAATTATAAGTTAATCCTATAGCTCCACTTCAAGAACATCACCAGGAGATATAAGGTAAAATTTTCATATAACTACATTATAATTTGTCATCGCTGAGAATCTCAGCAATATATGTCGGACATTTGATTGCTTTAGGACAACTGGATGAATATAAATTAGCTTCCACTGTGCCTACAACCAATTCCCAGTAAGCCTACGGTAATTCTAGACATAATTTTGGTGCAGAGCTGTAGTTGAAATTTAGCCGCTGTTGCATTACTGAGTATAAACTCAGATTGGTATGAGCTTGTATCTTATCACCTTGTAGACAGTATTGTAGTGTTTGTCAGGTCAGTTATTGTCTAAAATACATAATATTTAATTGTATAAGTTGACCTAGATAATTTGAAACACATTGTCACATAACCTCAATCAGTAATTGTTGATTTGTATTGTTGAAAAATCTAACTTAAATTTGTTGTTGCATTAATAAGTCAGTTTGTTTGGATACATAACAGCTGTATGTATCAATAAATTTAGTAAATTTAGTTTATTGCATATATTCATAAACATAACAACCAACTTGACCTTGCCACTTTGGCGGGTCACATTAATAAACTTTGTTTTGTTATAATATAAAGATAATATTGTTAGGTAACACATATTCTGTGCTTACTTCCTATTGTATATCATAAATAACACAGTTAGTCTGTCTGTTGCAAATAATTAATTAATTAAGTTGAAGTTTCTACTTTATTAATTTGTTATAAGTTATAACTTTAATAACTTTTGTGTTTGTTTCAATATACTGAAACCTTTAATTTTGTTGGGCAGTAAATACCTGTCACTTGCCTGCACTTGCAGTCAACAGGCTAATACTTTGTTGGTTTCAAAGAATTAAGAAAAATTAAGTTTTGATTGTTAATTTTATTTAGCGCTTGTCCGGGCTCTTTTGAATTTTGATTATGTCAGCTATCAAGGACTTGCGTGCGGCTGCTGGTGCTATTGCATCAGATTTGCGCTGGTTTGCCTCGGCCAATGCTTTAGTGAACCGGCCTGATCGCCAGCAGGCCTTACTTCAGAGGTACGAGCGGATTGACGATCGCCTGGCAAGTGTGGAACAGCAATTCCGCACTTTCAGCACTTGCTGTCTTGAAGTGTCAATCAATGATTTCATCGCTGACTAGCGAAATAAGGTCAGCGAAGACTATGCCCAGGTCTTAGACCTGTATGATGCTGTCTCCAATAGTGCGAGACAACTAGTTGCCGATAGGGAAGGGCAACCCGGCCTGAAGCAGGAGCTTCCTAGGTCAGCACCAGGGCTGGTGAGTAGGCTCCCTACCTTGGACCTCCCCCATTTTGATGGCTGCCTAGGAAGCTACCTGGGCTTCGTTAATTTGTTCGACAGCCTAGTCAATGATAGGGCTGACCTTCGGCCGGCACAAAAGTTGGCCTATCTAATGTCGGTTCTGGATGGGGAGGCTAAGGGCCTCATCCAGCATCTGCCCGTGTCTGACGAGGCGTACCAGACGGCTCGGGACCTAATCACCCGTAGGTACCATAATAAGCGTGGCCTCGCCGACACGCACATCGAGCAGATTTTGGGTTTGCCGACGCTCACCCGGGTCTCTGGGTTGCGCACCCAACTTTTGAACCCGCTTTTGGTGGCCATCAACGCACTTAAGTGCCTTGACCTGCCCGTGGACCAATGGTCCTATCTATTGGAGCACATTGTGCTGAAGAAGCTGCCTGCCGACCTGAGGTCGCATTTTGAACAGCGCTTCGGTGGGGATAGCGCGACCCATTTGCCCCCCTTTGCTGTCTGCCGATTGGATGAGTGCCGGGTCTTGTACAACTCCGGTGGTGATACGCCGGCTAAGACGCAGCCGCCCAAGGTCAAGGAGCAGGCTCGCGGTCACACCCGAGCCAATGTTGACCGGCGCCCTCCTCGCTTTGCGGTCACGCAGAGCCCAGCGGAGTGCTCCTACTGCAAGGTCACGGGGCACAGAACGGCCAGTTGTAGGGCATTCTTGGACCTACATGTCGCCTCTCGTAGGCGCATCGCGAATGCCCGCCGCCTTTGCTTCTCTTGTTTGGGGTCCCACTACCAGCGAGACTGCCCAAACTCTCGCCCCTGTCCTCACTGTGGAGGACAGCATTTGGACATTCTCTGCATGAATGCCAGAGAGGTAGGCCGCTTGTCTAACCAGCCGACGCCGCGCACGGGCGGGTGTCTTGAAGGTGGCAGCCGAGGCTCACCGGCGCGTAGCCAAGAGTCGCCTCGCTCAATTGATCGCCACTCACCCCGCTTGGAGAACCGTAGCGTGCGCACGCCTCCTTTCTCTCACGCACCTGAATGTGCGACCACCCAGAGTCACCAGCACCATGACTGCTGCCCCAGGTATTCCCCTCCTTTGGCGGAGCGTCCCCGCCTTGACTCGCGCCCACCTCGTTTTGGGCGGGTGCGTCATTATGACCCCCCACAGATTGCGCGCGGATCGAGTCATCGCGCTTTTGAGGACTTCAAGCCGCACCCTCATTTTGCCGCCGCCCAGGCAACAATAGGTCATTGACCCCTGCCCTATAACGCCAACCTCCCCCATTGAGACCGTTATCCTACCAACGGTTGCTGTTAGGGTCTGGGGACCCACGGGGACCTCTCTTGTTGTCCGTGCTATATTGGACACAGGTTCACAAGGTTGCATTGTTTCCACTTATTTGGTAGGGCAGGTTAAATTAAATTTGGGCTCTTTTCCAAATTGTGTACGGGGCATAGGGGACGTAGCCTCTAATGTTGAAGGGCAAGTTAAGGTTTTGTTTGGCCCTGTTGAATCTTCACACCCGAGGATTAAAACCTCGGCTATTGTGCTGAAGAATATTTTGGGCATGCACCCACAGAAGCAGCTATCTGCTGCTGTGGTGAATTTGACATCGGGATTGGAACTGGCAGACCCCAAATTTGACACACCGGGACAAATCGACCTGTTGATTGGATCTGATGTCCTCGGTGGAATTTTGATTGGTGGGATACGGGTCTTGGTGCCAAATGGTTTGACTGCCATCCCGACCATATTTGGATTTGCTTTGATGGGACCTGTACATAGGGAACCCCCGCCACCTGAACTTGATAATTTGTTGGCTGTAGGCTCCGCTCTCTCTGATGCGGTTCAGAGGTTTTGGGAGGTAGAGGAGCCGCCTCAAGCTGCTCGTTTGAATCCAGAACATGAGGAGTGCGAGCTGTTCTTCCAGAATAACACTGGTCGACTCCGTTCTGGTCGGATTATTACGAGGCTACCTTTTCTGTCTGTTCGGCCTCCGCTTGGTGAGTCACGACCTTTAGCCGAAAAGAGAATGTTGGCTATGGAGCGCCGCATGGGTCGTGATCCGGAGCTCAGACAGAAGTACATTGAGTTCATGAGGGAATATGAACTGTTGGGACACATGTCTGTGTCAAATTTGGATTGGCGTTCGGTGGAGCATTACTTTCTCCCGCATCATGCGGTATTGAAGCCATCGACTGGCAAGCTGCGCACAGTATTTGATGGTTCTGCGCAGACTTCAACAGGCGTATCCTTGAACCAGTGCTTGCATTCTGGTCCCAAGTTGGTCAAGGATCTTTGTGACGTCATCACCAGCTTCCGACGACATCAGGTTGTCTTTGTGGCCGACATAAAAATGATGTTCAGGCAGACGATTATCCACCCTGATGACCGTCACTTCCAGCTGATCCTTTGGAGAGAGTCTCCTCGTGATCCCATGGTCGTCTCCGAGCTCAATACTAATACGTACGGGTTAAGGTCAAGCCCCTACTTGGCAATACGTTCTCTTTGGGAGCTCGCAGACCGCGAAGGCTTACGTTTTCCAAGCGCCTCCGCCATCTTGAAAGACGATATTTACGTCGATGACATTTGCTCGGGCGCCTCCACAGCGGACGAGGCGATCCTCCTGCGGGACGAATTGATAGGTATTTTGGCCTCCGCTGGTTATGAGTTGCGCAAATGGATTTCCAACTCACCAGCGCTTTTGGAAGGCTTGCCAGAGGATCATCAGCAAGATCCACATCTATTTGAGATTGTTGACAACCGCGCCATGATGGCTGTTCTCGGCGTTCAGTACAGACCAGTCCAAGACATCTTTACGTATAACGTAGACTTGAAACTGCCTTGTTCTTGGACTAAACGTCTCGTATTGTCTACTGTCGCCAGAACCTTTGATCCGAACGGTTGGATCTGTCCAATTATTTTTTGGGCAAAATGCTTCTTGCAGAAGCTTTGGACAGCAGGATTGACCTGGGACGTACCTCTGCACGGCACTCTTGTTGAGGAATGGACCTCTTTTGTATCCTCACTTCCTGCCGTCAACGAGATCTCTTTGCATCGTCCTATCCTTCCTCCCGGGAAGTACAAGGCCACCCTTCACGGGTTTTGTGATGCCTCGGAACGTGGTCACGCGGCTGTGGTGTACTTGCGCACAGTCAGTGCCTCAGGTCAGGTGAGAGTTTCCCTGATCATGGCGAAGAGCAAGGTCGCACCCCTTCGGACATCTCTGACCATCCCAAAATTGGAGCTCTCGGGAGCAGCCCTACTTGTACGCTTGTTGAACCACGTGTCCAGTACTTTGGGTAAAAGCATTTGCATTAATGGGACCTACGCCTGGACAGACCGCCAAATTGTTCTTTGTTGGTTGAAAGCTTCGGTCCACACCTTGGAGGTATTTGTTGCTTATCGCGTTTCCCAAATCCAGAAATCCGAAGTCAAGCTTGTTTGGAGACACGTGCCAGGTGAGCTCAACCCCGCTGATTGTGCCTCGCGCGGATGCTTGACGCCTAGTTTGATAGGTCATTCGCTGTGGTGGGGTCCGGAATGGTTGAGTCGACCAGAAATTGATTGGCCTCGAACGCCAGTTTTGAATACTTCTAATTTGCCGGGTCTACGAACACTCGCTCTTGAGAAGGTAGAATGCGCCTTCGACCCCGATTTTTGTTGAATCGTTACAGCTCCCTCGACAAGTTGTTAGGTGTTACTGCTTGGATAAAGCGTTTTGTTTTTAATTTTAGCCACCCACAACAGAAACGTCTGACACCGTTTCTCTCACCACAGGAACGACAGGGGTCCCTCACCTTTTGGGTTCGTTCTGTACAATTGGCGCATTTTGAGAAGGAGATTGCTATCCTTAAGTCAGGGAGATCGAAATTATCGGGAGCTGTATCTAAATTGAACCCCTTTTTGGACGATACGGGTCTCTTGCGCGTTGGAGGGTGTCTCAAGAACGCCAACCTCCCTTACGGGGCACGTCACCCCCTGTTGTTACCTAAGGACGGTCATTTGGTACGCTTGTTGGTAACTGACCGTCACCTTAAAAATTCGCATGCTGGTTGTAATGCTTTGTTGGCCATTTTGCAACGCGAATTTTGGATCTTGTCTGCCCGAAGAGTTATTCGGAGTGTAGTCTTTCGCTGCATCCCTTGCTATAAGCTCAGGGCTTCTACCATGCAGCCCTTGATGGGAGACTTACCGGCAGATCGCGAAACTGAGAGCAGGACGTTTGACGGTGTTGGCACGGACTTCGCTGGTCCCTTTTTGGTAAAAACATCGACACTTCGAAACAGCAAGACTGTTAAGGCCTACTTGTGTGTTTTTGTTTGCCTCTCCACAAAGGCCGTACACTTGGAACTGGTCTTCTCGCTTACGACCGAGGCGTTTGTAGCCACATTTGACAGATTTGTATCCCGCAGGGGGCTGCCTTCCTTGATCCGTTCTGACTGCGGCACTAACTTCAAGGGCACCTATAATTATTTGAATGATGTTGTTAATTTCCTTGAAACCAAAAAAGCTGATATAGGTGATAGGCTTGCCCGACGTGGGATAAATTGGTTGTTTTCCTCACCAAATTGTCCACACTGGGGTGGTATTTTTGAAGCCGCTGTAAAATCGGCCAAAACACACTTGCGCAGGACAATCGGTGAGTCTGTCCTTACATTTGAGGAACTCGCAACTGTGTTTTGTAAGATTGAGGCCGTTTTGAACTCTCGGCCATTGTGCCCGATCTCCTCAGACCCGAATGATTTGGAGGCCCTTACGCCGGGCCATTTTTTGATTGGTCGCCCACTTGTCGCCTTGCCTGAGTACCCCTATATTGATACGAGACCTGGTCGTCTCTCGCGTTTTGAATTGGTACGCCAGATTACTCAGAGCTTTTGGAAACGCTGGAATTTGGAATATTTGCACATACTCCAGCAACGCGTTAAGTGGACCGACAAGACCGATCCACCTAAGATTGGTGACCTCGTTTTGATCAAGGAGGCTAACCTTCCGCCATTCAGATGGCGCAGGGGGCGCATCCTTCGTTTGGTAACTGGGGCTGATGGAATTCCCCGATTTGCTGAGGTCTTCGGACGGTTCGATTCTGAGGAGAGCGGTTGCAACATTGTCACGTCTTCCAACCGATTAGCGGACCGGTAGGCCGGTCCGGGGCGGGTGGATGTTTGAAATAGAATTAGTTTTTATTATAAGTCAAATCGATTAGATCGATTGAGTAACATTTTGTTTAGTCTATTGAAAATTTCTGACAATGGTCACACTGAACTGTCACTTCGGTCCTTCCCGCGTTGAAAAATGACCACGTTGTCGTCTCGTACGTAAAATAAATTGATCGCCCTTTGAATTAACGCGAATAGAATCAACTTGTAATTAACTTAATACGTAATTGCCGCTTTTGACTTCCGGCAAAGTTTGTTGTAAATTGATGACATATTGAACATTTGTGAAAAGTTTTGTGAACCGTAAACGTGCATCGTGGTCTGGAGAAGGACTTCGCCGAATTGTACACTGGTATCTATTGATTCTCTTGTTATTTTGGCCAAAATTATAAGTTAATCTATAGGTCCACTTCAAGAACATCACCAGGAGCTATAAGGTAAAATTTTCATATAACTACATTATAATTTGTCATCGCTGAGAATCTCAGCAAAATATGTCAGACATTTGATTGCTTTAGGACAACTGGATGAATATAAATTAGCTTCCACTGTGCCTACAACCAATTCCCAGTAAGCCTACGGTAATTCTAGACATTTCTATTTATAGCATTAGCTCTATCATGTTAAAAAAAATGTGTGTGTATAGTTAATAATAATAATAATAATAATAATAATAATAATAATAATAATAATACCTGGCAACACCGTAAAGTCAACAACCAAATTTTCTTGCATATTTTTATTTGAATTTATATTACAGTTTTACGATACAATTTATATATCTATACCACAACAAGAAGTTATAATACCTAAAATATACGGATTTACTTATAAAAGCCATAAAATTTAAGAAATAATATTATAGATAAATATACTGAAGATGACACCATATGTCAAAATGAAAAACACAAACAATAACAAATATAAAGGCAAGGAAATGTAATATAAATGTTGACCAGAGCCAGGAAAGCAGCTGCAGCACGATTAACACCTCCGGACTCGTCGCTCAGCTCCGCCTCACAGCCGCCGACACCAGCAACAGCATCGCCGGTAAGTGTTGAGGCGTCGAGCGCATCTAGCGACGAGTTTTTCTCCCCGCCGTCGTCGCCACCACCTGTCCGCCGGCGAGGGAGAGGCCGGCCACCGAATGGCTTAGGACCCCGAGGCTCATCGGTCTCGAACAGGGCCCCCGCTACCGGTGGTGATGTGCACCGCATGAGGTGGACTAGATCCATGAATGAGAATGTCATGCGGGCATATTATGTGGCTACAGAGGGTGGTACCAACCTTACGGCGTACCGTGATCGCATGCTGCCTCTGTTTCAGGACTTGGAACCGGCCGTCAACGTTTCGGCGCAGCGACTGTCGGATCAAGTGCGCGCAATCCAGCGCTGTCGTTTGCTGGATAACGATGCACTTGAGAGGCTACGCTCGGACTTGCAAGGTAACCCTCCCATTCCTCCTTCCACGCGTGAACGTGTAACGGCAGTGATAGTTGACACACTAAGGCCGCAAAGTGTTGAAGAAGTGGATGGTGGGGATATACAAGTAAGTGCCCAGTACATGGATAATGTAAGGAGTACTTTGGAATGTGCCATCAGGGAATATCGTTACGAGGCCTTAGTAAATAGGCCTCGAGTGCCGCGTTTGCCCACGCATAAGAAAAATTTAGCGCTGGTGTGTGCCCTGGATTCACTATTGTCTACATACCTAGACAATAGTGAAAATCTCAGTGATACACACTCAATTCTGTACTGTGCGGCTGTAGCGGCATGTCGGATAGCCAATGTCAAGATAGAAAAGAACATTGATATGGCTACCCGAAATAATGCTGTGCCGGCTTGGCAGTGCAGGATTGAGCGTCGTATCGCTGAGTCTAGGGCACTCATTGGCAAGCTGATCTGCTTCAGGTCGGGCAATACTCGCCCGAGAGTGATGCGTTTTGTGACCCGCGCCTTTGCAGGAACGGGTATTAGGCCACAAGAATACACGTCGCGGGTCACAGAACGCATCGACTTCCTGAAGCAGAAGATTTATGCGTGGGCAAATCGTATCAAACGCTATAAAAAACGTATAGGCAGATATTCCCAGAATCGCACATTCCAAAAAGATGAAAGGTGGGTTTATAGAAATTGGGAGCGACCCGGTCTAGGTGTGGATGATGGAGGTCTACCAGATGATGAAACTACAAATACGTTCTGGAGTAGCATCTGGTCGACCCCCGTTAGCCACACGGAGGGTGGTTGGTTTAGGGATGTCGAGCGATCATGTGCAGCAATCCCTAGTATGGATGCCGTAGCTATTACAGTTACGGATGTTAGTTGTGCAGTCCGTCCGTTACCAAACTGGAAAGCGGCAGGTCCGGACGGATTGCACAACTTTTGGTTGAAGTGGCTGCGTAGTGCACATGCTCGTTTTGCGTCCCAATTCCAATCATCTCTAGAATCAGGGACGCTGCCAATTTTCTTAACAACTGGCATTACCCACCTGCTCTTCAAAACAGGAAATACCACGGATCCAAAAAATTATAGACCTATAACCTGCCTACCGACGGTCTATAAACTTTTTACATCCATTTTGAGAACCAAACTGGCCAAACATATATATACTAACAAAATCATGTCCAGTTCTCAAAATGGATGTAAAAGTGGGTCACGTGGTACTAAAGAGCTACTCCTTATAGACATGACCATTAGCCAACAGGTTCGCCGTAGCCGAAAGGATCTAGCGACATGCTGGATAGATTATAAGAAGGCCTACGACTCTGTGCCACATACATGGCTCTTGAGAGTGCTAGAGTTGTACAAAGTGGATCCAACTCTATGCACTTTCCTGAAGATGTGTATGGGGCAGTGGAGTACGGTTCTTCGCTATCCAGGATGTCGACGGACTCTCGGATGCGGCGATCCTATAAAGATCCAACGAGGAATCTTCCAAGGTGACAGTTTGAGTCCCTTATGGTTTTGTCTAGCACTGAATCCTCTTAGCACTTTGCTCGAGAATTCGGGGCTAGGCTATCGGTTGCACAGCAGAGGTCAAGTAATATCTCACCTTCTTTTCATGGATGACTTAAAACTATTTGCCTCCTCTGACCTCCAGTTGACAGAGTTAATAAAGGTAACTGAAAACTTTAGTAAGTCTATCAAGATGGAGTTCGGTGTAGATAAATGTGCGGTCTTGCATGTAAAGAAGGGCAGGATTGTGGAATCTGATGGTATAGAACTATCAGATTTCACACAACTTAGATCTCTATCTGCAACCGAAACCTACAAATATCTAGGTATGTCGCAGGCACTAGGTATTGATGAGGCTGGCATGAAACAGGCGTTGCAGGAGCGCTTCTTTGGCCGTCTGAGAAAAATCTTAAATAGTTTTTTATCAGGCGGTAACAGGGTGCGCGCCTGTAACGGTTGGGCCATGCCAGTCTTAATGTACTCCTTCGGCATACTTAGATGGACTCAAACAGAACTTGATGCCTTGGATAGAAAAGTCCGTTGTCTATTGACTACATACCGGATGCATCACCCGCGGTCATCAGTAATGAGATTGTACATCCCGCGGAAGTGCGGGGGTCGCGGCTTCTTAAGTGCCAAGACCCTCCATAACCGCGAGGTGTGCAATCTCAGGGAATATTTTCTCAGCACTGACGCGGGTGTCCACCGTGATGTGGTCACTGTGGACAACGGGCTTACCCCGTTGGGTCTGGCTAAGGAAAACTGGCGCAAACCTGCCGTACTTGGTGTTGAGGAGCGCAAGGAGGTATGGAAAGGTAAAGAGCTGCATGGACGTTTTTATCGGGCCCTGCATGGACCCGATGTAGACTTACCAGCTTCTGTGTCCTGGCTACGTTTTGGCGATCTGTTCGCCGAAACAGAAGGTTTTGTCTTTGCGATTATGGACGAGGTTGTCATGACGAATAACTACCGGAAGTATATCCTGAGGGATGGGACGGTTGACATATGTCGGGTATGTCACCAGCCTGGTGAATCTCTCAGACATATAGTATCTGGTTGTTCTCGTCTTGCCAACGGCGAATATTTGCACAGGCACAACCAAGTAGCTAGGATCATCCATCAGCAACTTGCCTTAAAGTACAATCTTGTAGACTCTGAGATACCGTACTACAGGTATGTGCCCGACCCAGTTCTTGAAAATGGTCGTGCCACCATGTATTGGGATCGATCTATCATTACTGATAGAACTATTGTGGCTAACAAGCCAGATATAGTAGTGATAGATCGATCTAAGCGCCTTGCAATGATCATCGATGTCACCATTCCCCATGACGAGAATCTCGTGAAAGCCGAGAAAGATAAACAAATAAAATATTTGGATTTGGCTCACGAGATTGTCGATATGTGGGATGTGGACTCGGCGATCATTGTACCGATAGTCGTGTCAGTTAATGGTCTCATTGCCAAGAGCCTCGATCACCACCTCAAGAGGCTCGCGTTAGACGGTTGGATTAAGTCCTCTATACAGAAGGCAGTATTGCTGGCCACGGCTCGTATCGTCAGGAGGTTCCTCTCTCTGGAGCCCTAACCACCGGTAACTTGGTCCCTGAACCCGATACCGGTGAGCCCCGTAATTTTATTTTATATTTTTATATCATTTTTTCTAAATCACATAAAAATGTAAAATATAATTTATGAGAGAATGTTAAAATAAAGAGAATAATAATAATAACATAACCAGGTGGCAAACATCATTCATCAACAATTAGCACTCAAACATAAACTCACACAAGACACTAATACTCCTTATTACAAATACACACCACAAACCGTTTTAGAAAATTCCACACACAAACTTTACTACGATCGCGCCATACTCACTGATAGGACCATTCACTATAATAGACCAGACATAACTCTACAGGATAAAGTAAACAAAGTCACACACCTTATAGATATCGCAGTCCCTAACACACATAATTTGCAAAAAACTATAGCTGAGAAAATAAGTAAATATGCCGAGTTAAAAGAAGAAGTTACAAAAATTTGGAGACAAGATAAAGTTTATGTTGTACCCATAGTTGTTTCCACTACAGGCGTAATACCGAACCATCTTCACCATAGCCTCAAGCTGATTGACTTAAGGGACGCAATATATATCACACTTCAAAAAGCCGCAATCCTGAATACCTGTAGGATAGTCAGAAAATTCATGCAATGCGAAGAACACGAAAACATCTCACAAAACTCTATTCACCCTATATAAAATTCACCACGCACTACATTAACTTGGCTTTGGCCCGTTTATGTAGTTTAAACTAGCTCAAGAGCTAAGAAACACTCAATGTTCACCCAATAATAATAATAAATAAATCGTTCCACACCGCCAGATCATCGGCCACGTCTGCCACGACTGCCCACGCATAAAAAAAACCTAGCGCTGGCGTGCACCCTGGACTCAATGTTAGCTAATTATTTTAGTGACAGCCGGGACCTAACAGATACGCATTCAATTCTGTACTGCGGTGCTACTGCGGTATGTCGCGTAGCAGGGGTCAAGTTTATGAATGATTCTGTTACGCGACCAAAACCGAAAAAACCAGCATGGCAGTGCAGAATTGAACGACGTATCAATGAGACTAGGGTGCTCATCAGCAAGTTGATATGCTTCAGATCGGGTAATCAACGCCCGCGGGTGATGCGTTTCGTGAGACGTGCGTTTTTGGGGACTAATATTAGACCTCAAGAATATATTACACGTGTCACGGAGCGCATCGACTTTCTAAAGCAGAAAGTTTATGCGTGGGCAAGTCGTCTTCGCAGATACAAGAAGCGTGTGGAAAGGTATTCCCATAATCGTATGTTCCAAAGTGATCAAAAGTCTGTTTATAGAACTTGGGAACAATCAGACCAGTGTATGGGTGATGGCGATCGGCCGGAGGATGCCGAGGTTATAGCCTTCTGGCGTAAAATCTGGTCATCGCCTGTTGCCCATACAGAGGGTGATTGGATGTGTCAAGTAGAGCGAGCATGTGAACCTATAGAGAGAATGGAAGCTGTAAATATTGAAGCTGCAGACGTAGCCAATGCCATACGTCCGGCGTCAAACTGGAAGTCACCGGGGCCGGACGGACTACATAACTTTTGGCTAAAATGGCTTCGTAGTTCACATGCTTGCTTGGCTTCACAGTTTCAGTCATCCTTAGAGTCTGGATTGTTACCAAGTTTTATGACTAAAGGCATTACCCACTTGCTCTACAAGTCGGGTAGCACCGCGGATCCCACCAATTATAGGCCAATCACGTGCCTACCAACTATATACAAATTATTTACGTCCATTCTGACAAAGAAAATTAATGTACACATATCTGACAATAAGATCATGTCAGTATGTCAGAATGGATGTAAAAGTGGGGCCCGCGGTACTAAGGAGCTTCTCCTCATAGACATGGCCATTAGCCAACAGGCTCGCCGTAGCCGAAAGAGTCTGTCCACATGCTGGATAGACTACAAGAAGGCCTACGACTCTGTGCCTCATTCATGGCTTCTGAGGGTGCTGGAATTGTATAAAGTAGATACAAATCTATGCACCTTCATGAGGTCATGTATGGGGCAGTGGAGAACGGTTCTTCATTATCCAGGGTGTCGACAGGGTCTCGGAAACGGCGACCCTATTAAGATAGAGCGGGGTATCTTTCAAGGTGACAGTCTGAGTCCCTTGTGGTTTTGCCTAGCCTTGAATCCCCTTAGCACATTGCTGGGAGATTCGGGGCTTGGTTACAAGTTGCGCAGGAACGGTCAAAGTATATCCCACTTGTTATACATGGATGATCTGAAATTATTTTCATGCAGTGAGTCCCAACTGACAGCGCTACTGAGGGTCACTGAAAACTTCAGTAGTTCTATCAGGATGGAATTTGGTGTAGACAAATGTGCAGTTATGCATGTAAAACAAGGCAGGATAGTGGAATCTGATGGAGTACATCTATCAGATTTCACTCAGCTTAGATCGATCCTCGCAACTGATACCTACAAATACTTGGGTATGTCGCAAGCCTTGGGCATCAATGAGACAGACATGAAACAATCGTTGCGGGTGCGCTTCTTTGGTCGCCTGAAAAAGGTTCTGAAGAGTCTTCTTTCAGGCGGCAACAAGGTGCGCGCCTGTAACGGTTGGGTCATGCCACTCTTGATGTACTCTTTCGGCATACTCAAGTGGACTCAGACCGAACTGGATGAGATTGATAGGCGAGTCCGTTCACTGTTGACCACATTTCGAATGCTTCACCCACGTTCGTCTGTAATGAGGTTGTACATCCCGCGGAAGTGTGGGGGCCGAGGGTTTCTAAACGCTAAGGACCTACACAACCGCGAGGTGTACAACCTTAGGGAATATTTTCTTAAGGGTAGCGTGGATGTGCATCGGGATGTGGTTGCAGTTGATGGTGGCCTCACCCCGCTCTCATTGGCGAAAGAGAACTGGCGCAGGCCTGTAGCTTTAGGCGTTGACGAACGCAGGCTTGTATGGCAGAGCAAGGAGCTGATGTGGATCTACCAGCTTCTGTGGCCTGGCTACGTTTCGGTAATCTCTTCGGGGAAACCGAAGGTTTTGTCTGTGCAATTGCAGATGAGGTTATCAAGACGAGAAATTACCGGAGATATATCATGAGGGACGGCACAGTAGACCTGTGTCGGGCTTGTAATCGACCTGGTGAGTCCCTCAGACATATAGTCTCCGGATGTTCTCGTCTTGCTAATAGTGAGTACTTGCACAGACACAACCAAGTAGCCAGGATCATACATCAGCAACTGGCTCTGAGGTACAGGCTTGTGGACGTCGAAGTGCCATATTACAAGTACATCCCTGAGCCAGTTCTCGAGAATGGTCATGCAACACTGTACTGGGATCGATCTATTGTCACAGATAGGACTGTTGTTTGCAACAGGCCTGATATTGTGATAATAGATCGATCAGAGCGCCGCGCAATGATTGTCGACATCACTATTCCACATGACGACAATCTCGTGAAAGCAGAAAAAGACAAACAGGAAAAATATTTGGACTTGGCTCACGAGATTGTCGATATGTGGGATATTGATTCGGCAATCATTGTTCCGATAGTTGTGTCCGTTAATGGACTTATAGCGAAAACCCTCGAACGCCATCTAGAGAGGTTGAAACTAGGCAGCTGGGTCAAGAGTTTGATGCAAAAGGTAGTAATTCTGCAAACGGCTCGCATTGTGAGGAAATTCCTATCTCTGGAGCCCTAACCGCCGGTGACTTGGATCCTATTCCCGTCGTCGGTGGGAATCTATTTTTATATTTTTAAATGTCATTTTTTGTTTGGAATGTTATATTTAAAAATGTAAAAAATAGGGAAATTATGTAAATAAAGAGAATAATAATAATATAATATTCTACCACATACACACAACACCATCTAGTCCCAAACTAAGCAGAGCTTGTACTATGGGTACTAGATAATGGATAAACATACATATATACTTTTTTTTTGTAAATAAATACATATTATACATAGAAACACCCAGACCAAGACAAACATCCATGTTCATGCACACAAATGTTTGACTTGTGCGGGAATCGAACCCGCGACCTTCGGCTTAGCAGTCGCTTACACTCCCGCTGCGCCAACCGGTCGTCGTTATAAATGGACTACAGATTTGAATATTGTGTCCTGCTGAATATTGTAGTGTATGTATTGATCTGTAGTCTGTTACTATACCAATTAAATAAAAATAAAACCATAGCATGATCTAACAAACCAATTATGCTGCGATGTAAAACTATGATTCACTTAAGACACAACGGAAAACACAAACAGAAAATAAGTTCACTATTTATGCTTTTACACGACTTTTTAAATAAAGTTTTAATTTAACTTTTAAACATCCAAATTAAATAAAAGTGCTATTAAAATTTAAGTTAATACCGAGTTTGAAACTGAAAGTACGTTTCAAATTCTAATTTAAAATAGCTCGTAAGGGTTAGGTACTTAGAACTTTATTATAACAGTGCAACATGAAAAAGTTTGTTGAAATACACTAAAATAAGTACACACTTCGAAGATTTTAAAAGGTAAACCATGTTTGTAGATAAAAATTTTCAACACATTTTCGATGTTTTCGTAAACTAATATAAAATGTTCACAAAATGCTTAGAAGATGTGTTCAGTAATGGAACATTGAGTATGCTGCTCTTTTAAAAAGGCTTTAGGATAAAATTTATTTAAAATCTTATTACAATTTTAGAGTCATGACTCTAAAGGATGGTTATTTATTTTAAGTATGGCATCCAAATTTAAGATCTTATTTTAGTTTTTAGCTTTTAGAGGTAAGTACTTGTTACGAGAATCATCATTATAATACTTACGTTGATTAATTGAGTCTTGAATTGAGATTTTTTTGTTTCTCTTTTTCTGTGTTTCGTTTGATAGTTTAGTTTGAGGCGATAACAGTTATTCATAGAGAGCTGCCTAGGTAATATCTAATATTAAATCTTAGCAAAAAGGCTTAGCTATATATAATATATATTGAAATGTATTATTAGCTTAATATGGGCTTCTTAATCCAAAGCAATTATATGTTTCCTTCGGGGTCCGTAAAAAAAATGATTTTTAAAATAAACAATTGCATAATGAGTGGGCTGCAACACTGTCTTAATTATTTGTTAAATTTCTTTATTATATTTGTTCCATCTGTTTAAAATCCCTCAAGAAATAAAATAAAAAATAATACTACTAAAGAGTGTACCTTTTTGAATGGTCTTGCGGTTCGAAGCATAAATGATAACATGCGGTGAGTTTTAGTGCAAATATAATCGAAATGCGCTTTGAATGACATAGCCGAGTCAAAAATTACCCCCAAATCACGTACAATCGTAGCCCTTTCTATCATGACTCCTTTGATGTTGTATGGATAGCTTAATTTGTTTTTATTTTTGGTAAAGTTTAACTATAACTACTTGACATTTGGTAATATTGAGCAACATTGAGTTTGACACGCACCAGTCCGCAATTCTATTTAAATCTGGTCGAAGACCTTCACATTCATGGTAATTAGAAATAGAGTTAAATATTTTTACGTCATCCACTTAACCCCTTGTATGCCGGAACGCATATCTACGCGAGACACAATAGCTTTTTAATTGTGTCTGGTATTCCGGCATACAAGAGGTTAAGCAAACATATTTGTGCTAGAGTTTCCCTAGACAGGTGGGAATTGTTGCATAAGGCAATGGAAGCTAATTTGTACCTACTTGACCAGGCCAAACAAAAGTCTGACATAATTATTGACTGAGTTACTCAGCGCTAAGAATCAAATACAATATGTACAGTTATCTTAATCTTCACTGGTGTCAGTCCTGGAGCCAAGCTAGATAAACACACAAAACTAAAGTGGCTAAGATTGATTGAATGATATATCTACTTAGCTGCTGGACTCCAAACGTGATGTCTTCAAGGCACGAGGCATGATGTCACGAGGTCTCCAATCTTGTGTGGATCGGTTTTGTCGATCCACTTAACGCGTTGCTGGAGTATGTGTTAATATTCCAAATTCCAGCGTTTCCAAAAGCTCTGAGTAATCTGGCGTACCAATTCAAAACGCGAGAAACGATTAGGTCTCGTATCAATATAGGGGTACTCAGGCAAGGCGACAAGTGGGCGACCAATCAAAAAATGGCAAGGCGTAAGGCCTTCCAACTCGTTCGGATCTGAGGAGATTGGGCACAATAGCTTAGAGTTCAAAACGGCCACAATCCTACAAAACACAGTTGCGAGTTCTTCAGATGTAGGGATTAATTCACCAATTGCCTTGTGCAAGTGTGTCTTGGCCAATTTTACAGCGGTATAATGGAAGTAACCGACAAGAAAATATGGGATGTACAAGCGGGATTCCGAAAGGGTATGGGATGTACGGATCAGGTTTTTTCCTTGCGAAGCATAGATGAAAAGCTTTTGGCCAAAGGTCAAAAGGTCTATTGCGCATTCGTGGATTTGGAAAAGGCTTACGATAGAGTGGTGAGGAATGAAATGTGGTCGGTGCTGTCAATGAATGGGGTGGACAGCAGTCTCATTTGAGCTCTGAAATCCCTTTATGAGGATTCTAGAGCTGAAGGCGTTTATGAATAGCCAACACGTGTCCAAAAAGGCACGTTTGGCTGTGCATAGAGGGGTTTTAGTGCCTACCCAACTTTCACTACCGTACGTAGTGAAAGTTGGGTATGGCAGAAGAGATTTGAAAGTAGAATAAATGCTGTAGTAATGAGAGCACTGAGAAGTATGTGTGGTGTATCTTTGACCAACAGAGTAAAGAATTGTGTGATAAGAGAATGTTGTGGGGTAAAAGAAGATGTAGTGACAAGCATTGAGAAAGGCATGTTAAGATGGTTTGGCCACATGGAGAGGATGGATGACAATAGACTGACAAAGAAGATATATAAATGTGTGAATGTGAGGGGACAAAGGGGAAGACCTAGACGGACGTTCTCTGACCAAATTGGAGACATCCTAAAAAAAGGACAGGTCAGAAGTAGCCTTAACAGAAGAGCTTGCATGAGAAACTTGATGGGAGTAAATGAAGCAAGAGAGGTATGTCAGGATCGTTGCAAATGGCGTTCCGTAGTCTCTGCCTACCCCTCCGGAAAACAGGTTTGAGTCTATGTATGTATGTATGTGTGTAAATATACCACCCCAGTGTGGACAATTTGGTGTGGAAAACAACCAATTTATCCCACGTCGGGTAAGCCTATTGCCTATCTACGAAATTACATATTCGAACTATAGGTAGATATGTAGATTTTAGATTCGTTTTTGACATAAGCTCCATACAATATGTCAAACACGAATTTCCAATCTCAAAATCCATGTGTGGATCGAATATTGAAAATGGCCGTAATCAACCTTGTTGGTCTCAAGGAAGGCAATGACATCGTTCAAATAGTTGTAAGTGGTCTTGAAGTTAATGCCGCAATCAGAACGAATCAAAGAAGGCAGACCTCTGCGAGATACCAATCTGTCAAATGTGGCTACAAGCGCCTCGGTCCTAAGCGAGTTCCAAATGTACGGCCTTTGTGGAGAGACAAACGACGACGCACAAGTAAGCCTTAACAGTCTTGCTGTTTTGAAGTGTTGACGTTTTACCCAAAAAGGAACCAGCGAAGTCCGCGCCAACACCGGCAAACGTCCTGCTCTCTGTTACGCTATCTGTAGGTAAGTCTGCCATCAAGGGCTGCATGGTAGAAGCCTTGAGCTTATAACAAGGGACGCAGCGAAAGACTACACTCCGAATCATTCTTCGGGTAGACTAAACCCAAAACTCGCGTTGCAAAATGGCCAACAGAGCATTACAACCAGCATGCAATTTTTAAGATGGCGGTCAGTTACCAACAAACGTACCAAATGACCGTCCGTGGGTAACAACAGGGGGTGACGTGCCCCGTAAGGAAGGTTAGCGTTCTTGAGACGCATTCCAACGCGCAAGAGACCCGCATCGTCCAAAAAGGGGTTCAATTTACATACAGCTCCCGACAGTTTCGATTTTCCTGACTAAAGAATAGCAATCTCCTTCTCAAAATGCGCCAATTGCACAGAACGAATCCAAAAGGTGAGGGACTGCTGTCGTCCACGTGGTGAGAGAAACGGTGTCAGTCGTTTCTGTTGTAGGCAGAGATGTAAGTGCTGTATTATACCATTTGAACTGAAATGTATAAAACGAAAAATACCGTATAATACGGTATTATACCATTTACTACGGTATTTTATGTATAAATCAATTGTTCTATATTTTTGAAGTAAATGATCATAGTAATCATTAAAAATACTCAATACGGTGGAATTGCACAGGAATAAATCAAGAAATTACATTTTAAGTTTGTATTATTATTAATTACTATTAGCTACAACAATATTACCATAAAAACAAGCTAAACTTAGTCAAAATATGATTTAAAGAAAAACACGTAACATTTTTAGGCACGTTAGAGCAAAGGGCAAGCAAACTTATTTGAATCATCTCTCTATTAATTCAAAATTAAATTATGTTCCTCTCTGCGTGCAGACACGTACAGCCCGAACCTTAATACAAGATCCATAAGAAAAGCACAGACGTGGCCCACGCCTTTGGTCTTCCTAGTTCGAAAACACGAGATTTAGAGGATCTTCTACCTCCATATCTAAATCCTCTTGTGTTGCTCCGTTCTCAGTACATGACGACGCAGTAATGTATTCTAGCAAAGTTTAAGCTCCAATTCAATATTTAAGCTCCAATCATGACAAGCATTTAAGATCATCAAATAATCGTCTCCTTTTGTGTCCCTCTCATACTTCAGGGTTTGTCAACTCTTCCTTCTTCGTTCAATCTGTCCAGTTATGGAATGCGCTCCCTCTCGAAATCAGGATGTGCAATAATCGGTTCACCTTTGAGCTGAAGGTTCGCAATCATTTATTGTGTAAATTGGCAGAATCATCTCAAGTTTAACTGATTATTTTTATTTATATATATATGTATATTATATATGTATGTTTTTGTAGCTATTATTATTGCATGTATTTATTCATAATTATATAATTACCTAGATATTTATGTACCTTTATAAATATATAGTATTTATTTACACTTATACCTTGTATTTATTAAAATATTATTCTAATATCATTACTCATTTTCTAATGTCGCACCTACTGTTATGTTATCTCTGCACCACCCTAGGTTGACTGGTAGAGAATGCCTAAGGCATTAAGTCCGCCTATGTACCACATTTTTGTAGTGCAAGAAGTTAAATAAATAAATAAATAAATACGTTCAGCTGAATCATATTGATCACCACTTTTTTTAACTTCGAATGTGCTGTCACGAAGACGAAGATTCGTGTAAAGCGAGACCAATTTAGAGACACGTGATTTGTTTAAACGATTTCGGGCTTTGCAATGAATTTTTCCAAAAGTTAAAATTCCAAAATGATTAAGTAATTAGTAATTCTAAAACAAAGAATACAATCGAAACATAAAATAGAGATAGACAGCGATAGCCTAGTGGAGATACCAACAGACTGCCATGCAGAGGGTATCGGATTCGAATCCACGGCGCGCACCAATGACTTTTCGGAGTTATGTGCGTATTGAATTATTAATTATCGCTTGTCCCGTGCCTCGGAGAGCACGTTAAGCCGTCGGTCCCGGTTGTCATGAAGACCTTTGACAGTCGTTACAGGGCGTCAGTACCTTCTAAATAAACTGACACTAGTCTAAACCATGGAATATCGCTATCCCTTCGGGTTGCGGAGGTCAGACAGGCAGTCGCTCTGTGGAAAAGCGTATATTCAGCCAAATCCGGTTAGACTAGTAAGCGGACCCCAGATTGAAACTGGGATAACGCTAAGAGGATGATGATGTCAATCGAAACATAAAATATATTTAATGTTTTAAACTAAAACTCGTCGCAATATCGTAGGGTATATAATAAAATACCTGTTTCATACACATACATACGGAGAGCACGTTAAGCCGTCGGTCCCGGTTGTCATGAAGATCTTTGACAATCGTTACAGGGCGTCAGTACCTTCTAAATAAACTGACACTAGTCTAAACCATGGAATATCGCTATCCCTTCGGGTTGCGGAGGTCAGACAGGCAGTCGTAGAGTCTGCCTCGTTGGTCTCGCGGCATAAATGTGCGCGTGGGATTGGGAGGTCTCGGATTTGATTCCCGGGTCGGGGAAAGTGTTATTGGGTTTTTCCGTTAGGAAATTCTCAGTAGCAGCACGGAGTCTGGTAATGTGCCCGTTACGGCAATAGGCTCGCTCCCTATAACGTGGGACGTAAAAATTCATGGCGAAATGTGGGTGTAATAAGGGGTAGGCAGAGGTGTAAACCTCTGCCTACCCCTTCGGGGATACAGGCGAGAGTCTAAAAAAAAATACAATAGAGGCCCCCGTGGGTCTCCAGACCCTAACAGCAACCGTTGGTAGAATGACGGTCTCAATGGGGGAGATTGGAGTTATAGGGCAGGGATCAATTACCTATTGTTGCCTGTGCGGTGACCATTGGCCAGGACCAGGCAAATCCAAATGAGGGTGCGGTCTAAAGTCCTCAAAAGCGCGGTGATTCATGCCGCGCACCATCTGTGGGGGGTCATAATGACGCACCCTCCCACAACGAGGTGGGCGCGACTCAAGGCGAGGACGCTCCGCCAAAGGCGGGGAATATCTAGGACAGCAGTCATGGGGCTGTTGACGCTGAGCTGTCACACAATCTGGTGCGTGAGAGAGAGGAGGCGTGCGCACCCCGTTTGGAGAGCCGTAGGCTCTCCAAACGGGGTGAGTGGCGATCAAGTGGGCGAGGCGAACTTCGGCTGTGCGCTGGAGAACCTCGGCTGCCTTCTTCAAAACACCCGTCCGTGCGCACTTTGGCTGGTTGGACAAGCGGCCTACCTGTCTGGCATTCATGCAGAGAATGTCCAAATGCTGTCCTTCACAATGAAAACAGGGGTGATTGTTCAGACAGTCTCGCTGGTAGTGGGATCCCAAACAAGAGAAGCAAAGACGGCGGGCATTCGCGCTACGCCTTCGAGAAGCGACATGAAGCTTCAAGAATGCCCTTCAACTGGCCGTTCTGTGCCCCATGACCTTGCAATACGAGCACTCCGCTGGGCTCTGCGTGACTGCAAAACGAGGAGGGCACCGATCAGAATTTCCTCGTGCGTGAACGCGGGCCTGCTCCTTGACCTTGGGCGGCTGCAACTTAGCCGGCATGTTACCACCGGATTTGTCAAAAACACGGCACTCGTCCTCTAAGAACCTCTCAAGGTCATCAAAGGTGGGCAGATATGTTACACTATCCCCGCCAAACTTCTGCTCAAAACGTGACCTTAGGTCAGCAGGCAGGTAAAATGATGTACACCAAGTTGCATCAACAGGTATGACCATTGGTCCACGAGCAGATACACTACCAGTGCCACCAACAGCGGGTTCAAGAGCTGGTAGCGCAAACCAGAGACCCGGGTGAGCGTAGGCAAATTCAGGATCTGCTCGATGTGGGTGTCTGAGAGGCCACGCTTATTGTGGTACCTCCGGGTGATCAAGTCCCGGGCTGTCTGATAGGTCTCGTCAGATACCGGCAGATGTTGGTTGAGGCCTTTGGCCTCCCCCTCCAAAACTGATATCAAATATGCCAACTTTTGAGATGGCCGAAGGTCAGCCCTGGCTTCCACCAGGCTATCAAAAAGTTGATGAACCCGAGATAGCTCCCTAGGCACCCATCAAAGTTTGGGAGGTCTAACGTCGGATGCCGACTTAAAAGTCTCGGTGCTGGCCTAGAAAGCTCCTGCTTCAAAATGGGGTTACCATTTTTTTTTTTTTTTGGTGTTGGGTTGGAAAATCCTCATGGAGTCCCTTCGCCCTGGGGGGGAAGGACGAAGGGGACTGTCAGACTCTTACTGACTAAAAACCAACCCGTGTTCCTCACGTACCCGTGTGTCGGGGGGTCGGGTATCGCTGAAGCATGCCTCGCTACCCCCCGACGGGTATTGGCCCGCCAGATGGTCAGGCGGGCTCCGAACAAAACCCCCTTGGCGGCGGATGAAGGTGTTGGGCTCCGCCGCCAAAACACTCAGCGGCCGCAGAGGATAGGGAGGACGGCAACGCAACACCGCATCTCCTCTTCCTCTGCGGCCCCACCGCGACGCAACGATGGTGCGCCCCCATTTGATCGCGGGAGATAGGGCGCGTGGCAACGCAACACCGACACGCCTCTCCTCCCGCGACCACACCCGACTGCGAGGGACAGAAGAACTGTCCCTCGCACCCGCCCCTTTGGACGCATCCTGCGCGGGCCTCCGTCAAGCCCACGCGGAGCGTCCCCTCCTGGATCCCTCTTAGCTTCACCGCGGGTGACCAATCCACGGTTACTAAGCCCCCCCACCACGACAAGGTGGAGATCCCACGGGGGGGGGGGGAATGGGGTTACCATCCCTATCTGCGATTAACTGCTTTGCACACTTGGAGACAGTATCATACATGTCCAAAATCTGGGCATAGTCTTCCTTGACTTTGGTTCGCTGGTCCACGGTGAAGTCATCAACAGAAACTTCCAAACAACAAGAGCTGAACATACAAAACTGTTGTTCAACGCTTGACAACCGCTCATCCATCTACTCATATCTCTGTATGAGCGCCTGCTAACGATCAGACTGTTTTACTAGAGCGCTGGCCGAGGTAAACCAGCGAAAAAATGGTATCTGCAGCTGAATGTGAATCCTTGATGGCCGACATACAACAAGTATAAATTGAAATTGTATTTTCTTTGAATTACGCGAATGTTACACATTGAAATTAAACTACAGTTTACGGATTTTATCGCGTTATATTGATTTCACAATACCGAATTATCTAGAAACTACATTTTTATTACTAGCCGACGTTTTGAATTCTTTACAGGATTCATGTTCACGGCAGACTGAGGTAATTTTTGTCTTAATTTCTTGAAAGTGTAAGTTATCTCAAAGTACCCGAACATTGTGAAACACAAGTGAAACCAATATAACGTGATAAAATCCGTAAACTGTAGTTTAATTTCAAAAGACAACTTAAAATTAATTAATTATTTGCAACATACAAACAAATTGCGCTATACACCGCTATTTTTTAATTAGTACAAAAAATTTAACACAGCACTAAGTATCTTTAACTGATCATATTTATGTAGTTAAAAAATAAAAACACTAAGTCCCAAAACTGTCTCAAAACTGTCCACAAAAATACGTGATAATTGGTAAAAGCAATACTAATACTATGACCGACCCGAGTACTACGAGTATCATAGTAAAATGAACCATTGATAAATTCCCCTCCCCCCGCCCCTCTGCGCCTGCGCCACGCCCCGACGATGCGACAAACAGTACTAAATTGCTAGCAAAAGTGAGCGTATCTAATTTCGTTGCAAAAGTTAATTGTTTGTCTACGTTTGCCCGACGCGATGGCCTATCATATCAGTTCATATCACGGGAGTATGTAGCTATGCTTCGTGCGTACTTTATTGAGTGGAAAAATCGCGAGTGCAGCTGTGTACCCATGGACATCGTATTGTGAGTGAACAAAAGTGACCGGGTCAGTGTCAAACAATTAAAACAGTGCATATTGGATGCTTTTGACCACGGTGGTGGACATTTCAAAGGATAATGGAAATACTTGTAAGTTTAGTAAATAATACGTACTTAAGTAAATAATAATTTGATGCGGGCGGCTCAAAATCGGTCTGTGTTCTCCACACACCTTGAGGAAGGCCTATGTCCAGCAGTGGACGTCTCTAGGCTGACATGATGATGATAAAATAATATTTGTAAATAGCTGATGATTCTAACTTCATAAATACGCCAAAATTACTCTTTTCTTTTAGTCCAGGACACCTTTTTTATTTTAATATTTGTTTGCTTTCTAATTACATACCTCCGTATTTAATTACTTGTTAAACGATAAATTTTACCGGTCCTAAGCCCGAACGAAGTATGAAGGAGAGGGTAGAATTAACAAAATTAAAAAATAACTACCTACATTTATTATTTTTCTTCATATTATTTTCTATGGCTACCTACATCATAAGTGCGACAGAGAGAATACGAATGAGCAGGATGGAATATTATCAATGAATTAGTGAATGGATTGTAAAATATGACTATGATTTAAGTGAGATTTTCTACAATAAACAAATGATAATAACTTGCTCTTTATTGATATTATGAAATTCTTACGTCACATATATGATAATAATATCTTCGCTAATCTGTCCTTAAGGTTTTTGTACTAATTAAAAATAGCGGTGTATATTATAGCCGTAGGTAGACACATGTGTGTGTTACCTAACAATATTAATATTTTCAATATATTACAATAGAATATATGCGTAGGGTTCCCACCAAGAACTTAGGGTCCCAAGCCAACCTCACCTGCAAGTGGTGCACCTGCCGATCAACGGACGAGGCTGCGAGGCTATTGTCCCAATAAGCGGCAATAGGCTCGCCACCTATTACGTGGGATCAAAACACTGGCGAAAAGTGGGCGTTTAATATGCCTCTGCCTACCCCTTCGGGAAAACAGGCGTCAGTTTATGTATGTTTATGTATATATTACAATAGAAACAAAAGTTATTAACGAGTTTATCCTATATAACCAATGAAGTCAAATGTGGTTATTATAATGCTTAAATTTAAATGTTTACGATTAAATAGGTTAGTACACATAACTGGTATGTATTTAAACAACACTGACACAATAAAACTCTAAAACAATAATTCAAGTATAATGTAGCATGCCTAGTTCAGATACAAGATAACAAGACTAATTTGAGGTTATGCATGCTTTGACATTGAAAGGACAATGGCAGATCTCCATACATCAAAATGTCTGAAATTAAATTGAAGCGAACAGTAATAAAAAATATATCAAAAAATTTGGCGTAAGTAATAGGGTCTATAAATGATTCTATTTTCACTCAAGAAAGGTGGAAAAAGAAGATATCGGTGTTTGAATTTTTAGTTAAGAAGGAACAATGTAGGTAAAAGGAAAGTTATAGTATGAAAGTTAAACAATGTAGGTAGGTAGTAGATACGTTTGAATTATCAATTGAAATATGTCAGATTGACATCAAAACGCAGTTAGATGCTACAAAAGTATTTTGTAGCATCTAACTGTCACAGCCAAAGACAAAAGCAGAGCTGCACATTTTAAATCGATTTTATGTGAAATCGATACATCATTAATACGATACTGTGACGTTTTTATTTGATTTAAACGTTGTTTTGCTTCAAAAATATTACCTTATTGATATAATGTTGATTAAATATTAAATAACTGCATTTTAAACCAAACCAACTCTATAAAGGTCGATCGTATCGATTACTTATTTAATAATCGATACGGATATAGCACTCACGTCTATTCCTGTCACATCATTGTCTATGGCAACAATCACATAATAAAGTATTCGTAATCAATTGGAATGCTTTTTATCATCATAAAATACTCCAGCTTTAACCTCTGGAACGCGGGCGGGACATACGTATGTCCCAGGAAAATTTGTTCCGTCCAGCGCTTGCGCTTTCACTACTTGAAATGACGTTAAAATAATTCCACCAATAAGATTATGTCCCACTATTGCAAAGTATGGATATTCTTTTTAATTCTGTATTGTAATTGGTTATCATTTTTGTAGACTTTTTTTTGCAAAAATAACGACTGAAAATTGTTTGCCATAAGTTCAACTTCACGCGCGTTAGAGTGACGACAGCTCTGCTTTGAAAAACGTGTAGCGACGCAATCTCGTAATTTCACTATATGTATTATATGTCATTATACTCGGAAACTAATCTTGTTTGCTATAAAATATAGTTAAGATATCATCATTGTATAAATTATAACGAAAGACGATTTTCAAAATATCATTATTAAAAATGGCGGCAAGTTGTAAATGCACCCGTTCGCATTTCAGTTTTGTAAGACTAGGTAGTTAAAAGCGGGTACTATGACTCATAACCTTTCTTATTTATCACAAACTAATGAGTAAACAATAAAAAAATAATTAACTTATGATTTTGATTTTTACAAAAGTGTATCTAAATCGGCACCTTTTCGCGCGCGATTGTGGCGGCCGTTTCGTATTCCGATGATGTGTTTAAACTTTTATTGATTTATAAAAATATAAGTGAAGTTGATATTAACTGTTGATTAAATTCAATAATTAATTAAGTAAGGCATATAAAGTGCTGTGAATAATTGCTAAAATGCTAAATAATAAAATTGTGAGATAGTGTGTGTCAAAAGTTTTATTGAAGAGGATTTTTTCGTGTTTTCAAGTTTTATTTCAACGAACTGCAGAGAAAAGGTAATTAATAATAATAATATTCTACTACATTCACACAACATCATCTAGTCCCAAACTAAGCAGAGCTTGTACTATGGATACTAGATAATAGATAAACATACATATATACTTTTTTTTGTAAATACATACATATTATACATAGAAACACCCAGATTATACATAATTATACATTATATATCTACAATAAGTTTTCAAAACATATTTCAAGGATGCAAAAACCGTCATTATTTTTGTGATACGTTTAAAACTAACTGAGATATAGGTAAAATAATGACGCCGGTCAGCTGTTGCTCGATCAAGAGGTAAAGCGGCCTGCACTACCGGCCATTTTTTATTTCTTACGCCCGGCGCGGGAGGGGCACTTTGAGGGGCGGTTTTGCACTTAACAAGTCAAAGTGCAAAATATTAAAATTCGTAGAAAAAAAAACAATTCGTTTTGTTCATATGAAGTTTAAGGTCGCCACAACAAACCCAGACCAAATTCTGCCATTGTTCTTTGTTTTTAAATTTTAACCACGCTCTGCTATCATAAAATATGTTCTAGAGTTACCCTAGACAGGTGGGAATTGTTGCAGAAGGTAGTGGAAGCTAATTTATACCCACTTGACCAGGGCAAACAAAAGTCTGACATAATTATATTGACTAAGTTACTCAGCGCTAAGAATCAAATACAATATGTACAGTTATCTTAATCTTCACTTGTGTCAGTCCTAGAGCCAAGCTAGATAAACACACAAAACTAAAGTGGCCATGATAGATTGAAAGATATATCTACTTAGTTGCTGGACTCCAAACGTGATCAAGTCTTCAAGGCACGAGGCACGATGTCACACAGTTCACAATTTTACGAAATGTCAATAGTTCCAATATAATATCACAAGGTTATCATCAAGGGCTGACTGAACCGTGCCGGACAAATCAAATATCGGCAATTTTACAAAGATTCACAATATTCACTTCGCGAAGCTGGTTAACAATGTGCTTTTCAACAGGAAGAGTGACTTGTCAGTTCTTACAAATGTGACCAGTGTCAAAATTAATTACCATAGATAACAAATGTTACTAAACTGATATTCTCGATTATCATAGACAATATATATGTTTCAAACAATATTATTAGTAATTTTGTCTTGTAAATCACTAATAAAAATGAGTAACAATAGCGGTCCTAAATTAGATCCTTGCGGTATATTTGTGAAGACAGAAATAAATGCAGTCAATGTTCATGACAGATAAACTGGGATCAACACCTCAAATGGAAATTAGAGGTACGCGGCAAAAATAATTGCCATCTTATATTATTATATACATTCACATTTGGCATTGAGGATGACCGCAGCTACGCCTGCTATATGAATTTAGCCGTTTCTTCCGACCCCGTGAGAATTTCAGGCAAATCCTTTTTACTGCAGCCTTACTGTCATCAAGAAATATATATGGCAAATTTCAGCTACGTGCGCTTAGTAGTTTTGGCTGTGCGTTGTCTGTCAGTCAGTCAGTAACGCAAGAATTTTACTTCTTTTCTAGGATTATAGTGGTGAAACAAACCAGTAGACACGAACAAATAGTTTAATAGATCCATAAACTCCTCAATATTATCTGTATTGTATCGTGTGGGTTATTGTATATGATGTTAATATTTAGCTTTTACGAGAAAATAATATCTTGCCACAATCTGTAGCACATGGCCATTTAGTCACACCGTTATGTGTGACTAAATGGCCACATATGTTTATGTGTCTAATAAGGAACTTATTAGACCTTTATCTTATGCTTGTATTTCTAGATTAGATTCGTTTGATTGTTTTGGTGTCATTAATGCGGTCGGCTGTTATAGAGAAGCTAGGTTCATCGCAGTCTGATAAGATGTATTTAAATTACATGGCAAATAAATTGAAACTAAATATTGTTTCATTGTGTATTTTAAGTCAGTAAGCAGTGTCCTTAGTCTGTGATATGAAAGGGAAACTACAATTTTGTTTTTTTTTTGTAGAATTAGCATTTTTGACAAAACCGAAGACGCTTAATTGAAAACAACATATTTTGTAAAAAAAATGCTATAGGTGTCTAAATTATGGTAGTATATCATTGTCTGAGTACACAATTTTCGGGAATACATAACATAACAATAACTTCACACCTTTATTCCCGAAGGGCTAGGCAGATGTGTATTACACCCACACTTCGCCAGTTAAATTTCTGTCTCAATGTTATAGGGGGCGAGCCCATCTATCGGGCAAAGTATTAAGCGGGCGATAATTTACATTTTTAATTAATTTCTAAAAGTCAGAGGTATGTGCCCGGGGTAGCTGGGGATCAAACCCGAGACCATCGTCTCGGCAATCCGTTACGTACACCACTGGGCTATGGACCGTTAACGACCAAACATAATAAATAATTCAGCTTTGTATTACATGTAATATCAGTTATTTATTTAGGAATAATAACGTAAATGACTAATGCTAATAATGAATATCTGTCATGGGTTGCTAATTAATATAAATTTGCTGCTGGCGAGATAAAATATGCAACCACTATTATTCTATCTGCTAATTAGATAAAATAACAGATGAGTTATTCGAAATAATAGTAGCGAAGCTGTATTAATTTAGTTTTAAACTATGGTAATCCTTCCGCTGTTCAATGATACCTTTATTTTAAAATAATTACGCGATATTGACCCGTTACATAAATATAAAATATAATAATATTTATTTCAATGGACATGTGTAACATACATTACAATCACATGCAGCGTACAATCGTATGTTACAATATTTTAATAATTACATGTTTGTCAACAATCAAACAAAACGTCGTCTAGTACTTATATAAAGTACTAAACGATGTTTTGTTTGTTTGTTTTCAACAAAAAAAAAACAAAACTAACAAACAAGACGATATTCGCAGCTATGCCCATACATTTTTAAATTTATCAATTTCGATAAATCCCTTTTTAGTGCATCCTTACGGTCCCCAAGGAACACACATGTCAAATTTCAGCTTCTTGAGCCCAGTAGTTTTGGCAGTGCGTTTTCTGCCAGTTAGTAAAAATAATTTTATTTATACAGATGAGTGTTTCAGATTTCATCTAAAGGAGAGCTAATGTAGAAAGGACAGACTTCCCCTATAGGCATTCGAGGATGAGCCACTAAGAACCACCAAAGTGATTGGACGTCTTCTTGCAGCAGTGTTATGGACATGTAAGGTCGGAGCAACTAGTCGCCTGCCGATACGGACCTGCTCATGGGCGAGCCCGTGACAGCAAAGTTGTAAGCTCTTTTTCACGACATGGAACATTACGTAGAGATTGTTTATATCATAATAAATTGTACACATACACACATACACATCGTCACGCCTTTTATCCCCGAAGGGGTAGGCAGAGGTGTATTTCTACACCAACTTTTCGCCAGATATACTTTAGTCCCACGTAATAAGGGGTGAGCCTATTGCCGTACCGGGCACATTTCCAGACTCCGTGCTGCTACTAAGAATTTCGTGACAGAAAAACCCAATAACACTGCCCGACCCAGTAATCGAACCCGGGACCTCCCGATCCCACGCGCACATCAATTATACCGCGAGACCAACGAGGCAGTCGTATAGGGTTTGATGTCGAGTTTTCCGTCTCTACGCAAAGATGGTATTTGCATCGTGTTATCCCTTAGTCGCCTTTTACGACACACACGGGAAGATATGGGGTGGTGACACTTGTATTCTATGCCGTCAACCACACGGCAATAAATTGTGTTGATCAAAAACCGAGTAAAAATCCAAATTAATAAACATAATTTGACAACGTTGCATGCTGATAACACGTGCCTCGTGGTATCATGCATTCCACTATAAAGCAGTACGTTGGCGTCCAATTCGCTTTCGACATATTAAAAAATGTCTATGACGTTTTTCCCCGGTAACATGGCCTAGCGCGCCGTCTTCGTCCTTAGCCTTAAAATTGTTACTCATAAAATTAGAACATCGCTTGTTTTGAAGTATCAACGCTTTCAATATAAGGTACGAGTACAGCCGATAAAAAATACTAATCTAACCCTCTCCTCTTACACAAAGAACATAACATAAAAAATATCTAGCTCACATCAAATTGAGACTATCAGAACATTCAATGTTGTGTTTTCGCCTACAGCTTTACAGAATTATCTATTCCAGCGAACTTTACAATGTGTAGGCACATGACCTTTAAGCGTATTATGACGAAAATTTGTTTTATTTCATAATAATCTGTGATTTGAAATAACATTTGTATTTTCAGGATTGCCTACGCTGAATATTTACAAGTACAAAGAACAGTTTCAAAGAAAAAAATATCCGTCTATGCTAATAACCTCTAATTTGAAAATTATAAGTAGAATAATTTATTTATTTTATACACTTACTTGTGTACAGGTTGACTTAATGCCTTGGGCATTATCTGCCAGTCTACCTTTGAGCGGCGCTGAGAAACGTAGTAGGTGTATTAAATATGTACTTACTATAATTACAATATTACAAATAAAAGACATAATATGTATAATAATATAATACTTAAATAATTATATGTAAAGAAAAATCTATAAGGTCTATATACAACGGAATGGAAGATAGGTATCTCTTCCCATTCAACTAGACATTTGGATATTTTTGCCTCACACATTTCGGATTCCTAATCATTATTTACTGATTAATAATAATCATGACATTTTTGAGCGAAATCAAAAAGAAATCTGTTACATACAAGTGTATGTTTTATTTAGCAGTACAATCGCGAATACGAAAAATTGTGACAAAATACTCATTTTAAACATGGTGTGGTGCATCTTTATATTAGTGTGATCCCTTTATAAGGCAATATTTTTCAAACTTTAGCTTAAACATAGAAATATAAATAAGAGTAGAAGTGCCAAGGGGGCGTGTCGGTGTCCGCGCGAAATGCACCAAGAGTGCATATCGCAAGCAAATGGCCATTGCCGCGAATACGTACACTTTCGACCGTGATCACGACAATTTATAAGAATGCCGTCTTCTTCAGTGGTTTTCTGTAAAAACCGAAGCTCAAACCAAAATTTTGTAAAGAATGGAATCACTTAAAATATTCCTTGCTGTTATTATTGTTTGCAAATCACATAACGACTATATATTTTTTTTATAAATACATTGCTCTTTAACTACTACCTAAATTTGTCGCGAAGTGATTAGACAAGCAATGTAATCATGTACGGCCGCTGCATCTTGCAACGAGTAAGTGTACAGTTCTTTTGCATAGCACAACGATATTGGCTAATGCTTTTGTGTGAGTAAGTTGAACATTGCTTGGTAAATTTACGCTATGTTCGATAGGATAAGGTTTATAACTGATTTTTTTGTAAGTTTTGTTTTAAAAATGCGAGTGTGTGCGCGAATGCGTTTTCATATTGCTTTTACTGATCTGCATGTGTAGTATTAGCCGCGTGGTAGGGGCAAACTGGCGACACAGGTTTCCGATACATTTTCGTCTACAGGGCATATCTCCTTTAATTACTATATCTATGAGCTTAAAGTTATGTGATTATCGTTTAGTTACCGAAATTTCAATTTTAAATCAATGGCAATAACATTTTTTGACGTGACAACGTCTTATAAATTGGTTTGCCGGGTGACACTTCAAATGCCTTCTTCCATATTATTGGTACAGTACATTCGGTAAGAGATTTATTAAATAGAATGCTGCCCATACGTTCGGCCAATCAGAGAAGGCCATCGTTCGCGCTCGCGAAGCTTGACCAAATATGGTCATGAACGGACTCCAACGCTGATGGAGGGCCCAGTATATAAAGGGGCCGACAGAGAGGCCGGCACCGCTACTCTACACTAACCTACTATCGCTACTCTATTCTATACCGCTATACCTATAATTATACATTCTACGTGTATCCTGATCCCAGCAGCTGGGTAAGTCACTACATGTACTGCGATAGCGTACTGCCCATCTCTCTACCTGCTAGCTGAGGCCGGCTGACGCCGCCTGCCTGACTCTATTGGTTGTGGCTTTCCCAATGCTGTTTCCCTTCAGCTTCCAGGTTCACCTTAAGACTCCGGGCTACGCTCCTAGACTGGAACACTTTCCTGCATCGCCATCGGCGTTACCTCTGCCGAAGAGTCTGGCCTGCCCTGCTCATCATACTCGCACCGCCGGCGTCTGCCAGCTGAACCAACGGCCTGCGAGGATCTACCGCTACGCGCAGCCTTCAATCAGCCTGCCTACACACTACCGGAGGGAACAGCGTGGGAGACTGCAGCCTTAGTGTTCAGGCCAGTGTCGTGTTGTTGGTCGGTCATACTCGTGCAAGGGAAGTGAGACAATACTCGGCAATAAACGCATCTAGAACCTCTTTTCTGCGTTTTAATACCAGAACCCGTTACAATAGGTAATGCGATGGTGTCTGCACACTTGTACAGGAAAAGAGGGGGTATAAGGTCGGAGCCCGCTGATTTGTCAAGATCGAGTGATTTCAAAAGTTTCGTTACTGTTCTGTATCTATATTTACCTTATAAATGTCGGAAACAGCATTGTTGTCATTATGGGAAGTGTCATTAGATACGATAGGTGACTGGGAAGGTTGCAGAAAGGTTGAGAAGAAGTAGCGAGAGAATGCTTCACATGCGAACTGTTCTACGTCTTGCTTGTCGCCTTTCATGATACAGAATACATCGTCGACATACCTCTTCTATAGCTTTACATTAGATGCCTGCATGTCTATGGAGTCCTCGAAGTACTCCATCCAGATGTTGGCCATTACCGGTGCTACTGGACTACTCATAGCCACTCCGTCGATCTGGAGGTAATATTGTCCACGGTATAGGAAGTAGTTTGCTTCCAAACAATTTTTAAGTAGAGTAGTATATTTGTCAAACAGACCATTTGCCCTTAGGGTAACGCCACTGTAGTGATGAACTCTAGTGACTATGATAGCAAAATACGGAATCTGTTAAGTGACACACTAATATATAAGCCGGTGTCCTATAACCCGACAGCCAGAGTTACGAAACGCATTCGAGCTTTGATTAAGGACCATAAAAACGTTTTCACGGAAGAATTTGAACTTCTTGACAAACCTCAAATTGTGCAGCCGCCCAAGATATACGGTCTGCCTAAAGTCCACAAGACTAACGTACCATTGCGACCGATAGTGAGTCAAATAAACTCACCCACATATGGTTTGGCGAAACACATCAGCAAGGTATTGCAACCGTTGGTAGGTAAGACGGCATCTTTTGTGAATGGCTCTCGTCACTTTATTGACATTATCAAGAGCGTGAAAAAGGAACCAGACGAAGTGATGGTGAGTTTTGACGTGGAGTCACTTTTCACCAATGTTCCAGTACAGGATTGCCTTGAGGTCGTTGAGAGAAAACTAAGGGCAAACGGTCTGTCTGACAAATATACTGTGTAACACACCTAATAAGAAACATCATCAATATACTACTTACGCCATCTATGTACGGAGCCAATAATAACTAATCAACTTAGTTTAACGGTGGATCATAACGTTAATGCTGTAAGCATTCGTCTATTTCAACAAGTTCCTGTGTTTTGAACTAGATGGCTCTGATCCAACTACGTCACAAATTAAAAGTCGATGTTAAGATTCTCCAAAGGTGAATGACCTCCGTAGGATCAAGCAATATTTGTTAATCTATCTCAGGTTGCATTCGCTAACTACGTCCTACTTGGAATAGTTATTCGGAACTTCTTGAGCTTAGATAGTCTTTAGGCGACTTCCTCCCCTTTCGTCCTACTTGGTCTAAGGGTGCAAAGTCGATTGAGTACGTATATAATTTGTACACATTCGTACAATAAACGCTGTACAACTCTACCAGGCGGCTTTTCTTGCTGATTCCCTGCATCCCGGACGAACCCCAGCTACAATTCTGGCGACCAACGGTGGGCCCGAACAGCACGGCAAAGCAAGATACGTCACGCGCACGGGTAGTATTACTACGATAACAGCGAATCGCAAACGCAACAAGATGTCTGTCAACTTGACCGAAGAACAGTTCCATACACTTCTGGCTAGACTGTCACCACAAAAACACGGCACCTTCGCTACCTGTACAGCTGAATTCGACGGCAGCAAGAATTCGCAAATGGTGGAAGCTTTTTTGGCAGCAGCGACCGTATTCAAGCAAATTGAAAATATTCCTGATGCGGAAGCCCTTACAGGTGTGCCCTTGTTGCTGAAAAAGGAAGCTGCAATATGGTGGCAAGGCGTGAAGGAACAAGTGACGTCTTGGAAAGATTTTCAAGATCGGCTACGATATGCATTTGCTCCTCGTAAACCGGCGTACGTCTTGTACCAGGAAATCGTCGGGGAAAAACAGGATTGCCACACGTCTACCGAGAGCTTTATCGCCCACAAGCGAATGTTATTTGCTCAACTGCCGGATCCGAAACAGCCCGAGTGCCACCAGCTGGACATGATATACGGACAACTCAACAGCCGTATCCGAGATAGGGTCCCTCGCAAATCAATTTCTACCTTCGACCAACTTTTGGAGGCAGCCCGGGGGATTGAGCAGATGTGGTTAGACCAATCGCAGAGCCTGATTACACCTGAACGGGAGAAAAATGTTAAACCTGTCGCGCCCAAGAAAAAGAAATGTGGCTTCTGTCACTTTAATGGCCACACAACAGAGGAGTGTAGGAAGTTAAAAAAGAAACAGGAGGAATTTGGAATCCAGGAACGTGTAGGCCCTACACGTCCAAAAGCAGAAGTAACCACAGCCGTGCAAGTACCATCTCCTTCAGCACCGAAACTGCACTGTTATGGGTGTGGTGCACCAGGTGTGGTCCGCAGTAGTTGCCCTACGTGTGCTTCAAAGAGAAGACCGACGCCAGTGTCAGATATAAGTTTCTGCGCCCTGAATATCCGAACCGACGTCAGAAACCGACCAATACTTTTTATAGAGGTTGGAGGTGTTAAGGGGTCGGCCTACGTGGATACATGTGCCAAAACGAGTGTCGCCTCGTATCATCTTTATAGGCAATTAGTTAACAAAGGTCATAAGTTTTATGAAGAAGACGTACGTCTTACACTAGCTGACGGTGTAGGCAGACATCAACGGGTCTTGAAGACTACGGTACCCGTCAAGCTAGAACATCGGATAATCCCAACCACTTTCATCGTGCTTCCGGAGTCCAGAGACAACCGAACGTTACTGGGAGTCGGATTCATCCAAGACGCTAAAATGGTACTGAATCTTCCACAATTTACATGGGAGTTCGCGGATGACCCAACTCGGTATGAATTGTACGAGGAAGACTACGTAAATTTCACCGACTCCGGTAATAGCGCAGTACATGTCAAGCGAGTACAGAGTGCTGCGCTGCCTACTGAGACCGCTTCCATACCGTGCTCGAGTGCTACAACGGGATATAAACTTATTCCGCTCGACTTAAGGCCAATAAAGAAACCCAAAACCGTCTTCGATGGATACTCGCCCCGCTTCGAGGAATATATGATGAGGGATGCTGAAAAGATGGTCCGGGAAGCGGAAGTTACGTTATCTCCTCACTCTAAAGGACTGTTTCCAAGCCATCCCAATTCGGAACGAGGCTCCAGCCCTAGCGTCGACTCAATCGACTTATGTATGGTAGGCCTCTCTATGGATTAGGAAAACCAAACCGTAAACTGATGCCAGTAACTATGCACTCGGAGCAGTTCTGGTCCAGGGGGAGAAGGATAATGAACACCCGGTTGAAAATGCAAGTAGACTGCTTACCTCGGCCTAGGAAGCCAGTTGTCGCTTCCGCGCCACCACCCGAGATAAAAAGAGGACGTGGACGTCCAAGAAAACAATAATATTACCAGTTCCTCTCGCCGAGTCGTCTTCGGGAACTGAGGGGGAGATTGTAACACACCTAATAAGAAACATCATCAATATACTACTTACGCCATCTATGTACGGAGCCAATAATAACTAATCAACTTAGTTTAACGGTGGATCATAACGTTAATGCTGTAAGCATTCGTCTATTTCAACAAGTTCCTGTGTTTTGAACTAGATGGCTCTGATCCAACTACGTCACAAATTAAAAGTCGATGTTAAGATTCTCCAAAGGTGAATGACCTCCGTAGGATCAAGCAATATTTGTTAATCTATCTCAGGTTGCATTCGCTAACTACGTCCTACTTGGAATAGTTATTCGGAACTTCTTGAGCTTAGATAGTCTTTAGGCGACTTCCTCCCCTTTCGTCCTACTTGGTCTAAGGGTGCAAAGTCGATTGAGTACGTATATAATTTGTACACATTCGTACAATAAACGCTGTACAACTCTACCAGGCGGCTTTTCTTGCTGATTCCCTGCATCCCGGACGAACCCCAGCTACAACTGTTCTATTTAAAAATTGTTTGGAAGCAAACTACTTCCTATACCGTGGACAACATTACCTCCAGATCGACGGAGTGGCTATGGGTAGCCCAGTAGCACCGGTAATGGCCAACATCTGGATGGAGTACTTCGAGGAATCCATAGACATGCAGGCATCTAATGAAAAGCCATAGAAGAGGTATGTCGACGACGTATTCTGTATCATGAAGGGCGACAAGCAAGACGTAGAACAATTCGCAAAAAGCTTAAACTCAATAAACCCTAATATTAGCTTTACATTTGAAACGGAGGCAGACGGGTCGTTACCCTTTCTCGACGTAAAAGTGACAGTGAGGGAAAACGGTACCTTGGGACACACTGTTTATAGAAAACCGACATAAACAGAAAGGTATCTCAACGCATACTCGCATCATCACCCGCGACGCTTGGAATCCGTAGTGACTTCATTAGTAAACAGAGCGTATGACCTCTGTGACCCTGAACATTTGCACAGTGAGCTGTCACATGTTCAGGAGGTACTTAGGTGCAACGGATTCAACAAGAAGATACCACGTCTGAAGAGGAAGGACCGTAAACCGGAAGTAAGCAGAGTACCGGCTTACATGCCTTACATAAAGGGAGTGACGGACAAAGTTGGAACAGTACTACACAAATACTCTATAAAGACTGTATACAGTCCGCTCTCCAAGGTTGCAAACAATCTGCGCACCGCAAAGGATGTCATTCCTCTAAAACACCTGGCGTCTACAAGGTCGACTGCAGTTATGGTTGTTTCTATATCGGACAGACCAAACGAACCATCGCTGAAAGGGTCAAGGAACATATCGCAGCTGTAAAAAACCGGCAAATTAACAAGTCTGCCATAGCTGAGCATATGTTGGAGTCTGGACCAAACCACTGGATCGAATTACATCAACCAAAAGTCTTGTCTACCGATTGTCACTATTACTCCAGGATAGTACGTGAAGCGGTTGAAATCAAAAAGCATAAAAATTTCAACCGGGAGGATGGATATAGACTGTCTGCAACTTGGAATACGGTAATCAACAAATGTAAACCCCGCCGCAGTAACACAGCTCATCAGTGTGTAGACGTCATAAGTGTTGTGTGTCAAAAACGTACCGACAGTTAGGATAAAAATAAAAATAAAAAACAAGTGAGGGTAGCTGCCGAAACCCGCGCTTCACAAGGACGACGCTGAGATGACATCAGTCCTGCCGCGACCAAGGCGGTTGTAAGGCGGCCGAAACGTCGGTAAAACATAGGTATTTATACCTTATTTTAATTAAATATCGCGAATAAGACACGTTTTAGTAAAATTGTATGAAGCAATCTCCTACTCAAAATGTGCCAATTGCACAGAACGAACTCAAAAGGTGAGGAACTCCTGTCGTTCCTGTGGTGAGAAAAACGGTGTCAGTCGTTTCTGTTGTGGGTGCCTAAAATTAAAAACAAACCGCTTTATCCAAGCTGTAACACCTAACAACTTGTCAAGGGAGCTGTAACGATTCAACAAGAAATCTGGGTCGAAGGCGCATTCTACCTTCTCAAGAGCGAGTGTTCGCAAACCCGGCAAATTGGAAGTATTCAAAACTGGCGTTCGAGGCCAATCAATTTCTGGTCGACTCAACCATTCCGGACACCACCACAGCGAATGGCCTATTAAACTAGGCGTCAAGCATCAGTGCGAGGCACAATCAGCTGGGTTGAGCTTACCTGGCACGTGTCTCCCAACAAGCGTGACTTCAGATTTTTGTATTTGGGAAACGCGATTAGCGACAAATACTTCCAAAGTGTGGACGGACTTCAACCAACAGAGAACAATTTGGCTGTCTGTCCAGGCGTAGGTCCCATTAATACAAATTGTTTTACCCAAAGTGTGAGACACGTGATTCATCAATCGCACGAGCAGGGCTGATCCCGAGAGCTCCAATTAAGGAATGGTCAGAGATGTCTGGAGGGGTGCAACCTTGCTCTTCGCCATGATCAGGGAAACTTTCACCTGACCTGAGGCACTGACTGCACGCAAGTACACCACGGCCGCGTGACCACGTTCCGAAGCACCACTAAACCCGGGATTGCCTTGTACTTCCCGGGAGGAAGGATGGGACGAGGCAAGGAGATCTCATTGACGGCAGGAAGTGAGGATACAAAGGAGGTCCATTCCTCAGCAAGAGTACCACGTAGTGGTTCGTCCTAAGTCAATCCTGCTGTCCAAAGCTTCTGCAAGAAGCATTTTGCCCAAAATATGACAGGACAAATCCAACCGTTCGGATCAAAGGTTCTGGCGACAAAAGACGACACGAGACGTTTAGTCCAAGAACAAGGCAATTTCAAGTCTACGTTATACGTAAAGATGTCTTGGACTGGTCTGTACTGGACGCCGAGAACAGCCATCATTGTGGGGTTGTCAACAATTTCAAATAAATGTGGATCCTGCTGATGATCCTCTGGTAAGCCTTCCAAAAGCGTTGGTGAGTTGGAAATCCATTTGCGCAACTCATAACCAACGGAGGCCAAAATACCTATCAATTCGTCCCGCAATAGGATCGCCTCGTCCGCTGTAGAAGCGCCCGAACAAATGTCATCTACGTAAATATCGTCCTTCAGGATGGCAGAGGCTCGTGGGAAACGTAAGCATTCGCGGTCTGCGAGCGCCTAGAGAGAACGTATTGCCAAGTAGGGGCTCGACCTTAGCCCGTACGTATTGGTATTGAGCTCGTAGACGACCATGAGATCCCGAGGATTCTCTCTCCAAAGGATCAGTTGGAAACGACGATCATCTGGGTGGATAATCGTCTGCCTAAACATCATTTTGATGTCGGCCACAAAGACAACCTAATGTCCTCGGAAGCTGGTGATGACGTCACAAAGGTCGTTGACCAACTTGGGACCAGAATGCAAGCACTGGTTCAAGGATACGCCGACATGTGTTCCAATTTTTCATATTCTCTCATGAACTCAATATACTTCTGCCTGAGCTCCGGATCACGACCCATGCGACGCTCGACAGCCAACATTCTCTTTTCGGCTAAAGGTCGTGACTCACCAAGCGGAGGCGGAACAGACAGAAATGGTAACCTCGTGATAATTCCACCAGAACTGAGTCGACCAGTATTATTCTGGAAGAACAACTCGCAGTCCTCATGTTCTGGATACAAACGAGCAGCTTGAGGGGGCTCCTCTACCTCCCAAAACCTCTGAACCGCATCAGAGAGAGCGGAGCCTACCGCCAACAAATTATCAAGTTCGGGTGGAGGGCGTTCCCTAGGTACAGGTCTCATCAAGGCAAGTCCAAATATGGTCGGGATGGCAGTAAAACCATTTGGCAGCAAGACCCGTTTCCCACCAATCAAAATTCCACCGAGGACATCAGAGCCTATCAACAAATCGATTTGTCCCGATGTGTTCAATCTGGGGTCAAATTCACCACAGCAGTGGGTAGCTGTTTCTGTGGATGCATACCCAAAATATTCTTCAGCACAATAGCCGAAGTTTTAATCCTCGGGTGTCAAGATTCAACATGGGCAAACAAAAGCTTAACTTGCCCTTCAACAGTAGATGCTACGTCACCTATTCCCCGAATACAATTTGTAAAAGAACCTATATTTAATTTAACCTGGCCTACCAAATAAGTGGAAACAATGCAACCTTGTGAACCTGTGTCCAATGTAGCGCGGACAACAACAGAGGCAGTTGGCAGAATAACGGTCTCAATGAGGGAGGTTGGCGTTACAGGGCAGAAATCAATGACCTATTGTTGCCTGGGCGCCGACCGTTGGCCAGAACCAGGCAAATGAAAATGAGGGTGCGGTCTGAAGTCCTCAAAGGCGCGGTGATTCGAGCCACGCGTCATCTGTGGGGGTCATAATGACGCACCCGCCCAAAACAAGGTGGGCGCGACGCGACGCGACGGGATTCTCCGCCAAAGGAGGGGAATACCTGGGACAACAATCATGGTGCTGGTGACGCTGAACAGTTGCACATTTTGGTGCGCGAGAGAGAGGAGGCGTGCGCATGCTACGGTTCTCCAACCGGGGTGAGTGGCGATCAAGTGAGCGAGGCGAATCTCGGCTATGCTGGTGAGTCTCGGCTATGCTGGTGAGCCTCGGCTGCCACCTTCAAAACACCCGCCCGTACGCGGCGTTGCCTGGTTGGAAAAGCGGCCTACCTCTCTGGCATTCATGCAGAGAATGTCAAAATGCTGTCCTCCACAGTGCGGACAGGGTCAAGAGTTCGGGCAGTCTCACTGGTAGTGGGATCCCAAACAAGAGAAGCAAAGGCGGCGGGCATTCGCGATGCGCCTACGAGAGGCGACATGAAGGTCCAAGAATGCCCTTCAACTGGCCGTTCTGTGCCCCGTGACCTTGCAGTAAGAGCACTCCGCTGGGCTCTGCGTGACTGCAAATCGAGGAAGGCGCCGATCAACGTGTTTTTGCTTTACAGAATTATCTATTCTAGTGAACTTAAAAATGTAGGCACATGACCTTTAAGCGTATTATGACGAAAACTTTGTTTTATTGCATAATGATCTGTGATTTGAAATAACATTTGTATTTTCAGGACTGCCTACGCTGAATATTTACAAACACAAAGAACAGGTTCGAAGAAAAACATGAAGTGTCTGTCCTAATAAACATACCCACCTTTAATTTGAAATTAAAAGTGGAATAATAATATGTAAAAAAAATCTTTAAGGCCTATATACAACGGAATGGAAGATAGATATCTCTTCCCACTCAAATAGAAATGTGGATTTTTTTTCCTCATACATTTCGGATTACTAATAATTATTACTGATTAATAATAATCATGACATTTTTGAGAGAAATTATATGAAAATCTGTTATATACAAGTGTATGTTTTAGTAGTACAATCGCGAATAGAAAAATTATAACTCACGACTCATTTTACACGTAGTGTGGTACTTCTTAGTGTTCCTGTGAATCCTTTTTACCGATATTTTTGAAACATTTTATGTGATAATTGTTTTATTATCGGGATATCGATTCTAAATCCATGACAATAAAAAAGATTTTACTCAATATGCTTGTGTTATTAGTGAAAACGTCACAAATGGATTTTATAAAGTAACATCACTGTCCTTTCTCTGTTCTTAAAGTACAATTTAAATTAAATATAAACTGCACTAGGAACAAATCCTTTGAGCGGGTACACAGACTCGGTTCATGCAAACAACTTGTGCGAAGTGTTTTCTCGAGTGGAGATTAACCTTACCACACTCGACACAGTGCTAACTAGCAAAGAGATTATTCAAACCACTACGTCATCCAACCAATCAAATATAAGAATTCTTAAGATAATTCTTGTAGAAGATTCACGAAGGAATACTCACTCAGATTACTTTTAAATCTTTTTCAAAACTAAACGAGACGAAACTGCCAGACATTAATTTAAATATAAACAACTCCATCTAAACTTAAAAGTCTTTCAGTTTATTGGTTTTAAGCGTTGTTAAATGGATTTCAACGTGAATAAGATTAGATTTTAAGTGCTTCGAAAGTTTAGAATTATCTATCTATCTATCTATCTAAACGAAAGTATAACAATCAAAAATACTTAAATTGTCTTGCCTATTTCGGTTTTGTTATTATTCGACCACAGTGCTGTTCGTGAGTTGTATAGTTGTTTAAGCGGTCGCCTCGCCATTTAGCTCCGCGCCGGGTGTTGTGAGTTCAATAAAAAATCGTGATTTCGAGTCTGAGTGTTCTTTTTGTCCATACCTAGTGCGGGAGTTGTAGATATTTTTTTATTGACTGGTCTATTGCATTGTAATCTAGTGATAAGTTACCCTGATTGCTGATCCGGACGAGATAAGATTCCTGCCCTGGACAAAACTTAGTTTGAATTTAACTTTTTTCTTAATTTTTCTGTGACTGGGTATAATTTATCTTTATGTTTGTATTTAACAATTTAAAACTATATTTTTAGCCATCTGGTTAGCATGTTACCAGCTCTACTTAGTTTAGGATCAGGTAAATAATAATAAATATTCCCTGCGATTTGCCTACATCATGAGTTGACATTCTGAAAGTTTCAGCAAAGGTACTTTTCTAACAGTTCTCACTCAGTCATAGTCTGTCATGAAGACATCTGTTCATTTTATACTCCACTCTTATAATACAATCCATATAAAAATGTGATACACCTCTCACGAAATATTTGCCAATAGCGTAATTCTATATGTCCAGATTTAATTTCACGAACTAAAAGCCTTACACTTCACCCACCTTCGGGGCAAGCGGCCAAGTATTTAGCCATTAGATTTCAGAAGATATTTCTTTGCCTGTATTTGATAGTGATTGATTGCGCGTCGCTTATTGAAAGGCATTCAATGCGAGAGCGAGCGTTTGACGCGGCATAATGTCCTTTTCTTTAAGTTTTGTCGTCTATATAAAGGCAAATAATTGTAGTTGCAGATGTGACTATGGTGATCGTTATTTCAGCGAATACTTCAGACTAATGAGAAGAATTTAACGATTCCGATCAGCCAGCAGATTCAATTAATCTGCTGGCTGTGGGAGAATGGGAATCGGGCCTCTGGCTTCAGGCAATGCCATCGACCAATATAGGTACCATGTTGGACGATACGACCTTTCGCTTCGCTACTTGCCTCCCTTTAGGCGCGTCATGTATCTCTCCGCATCGTTGACACTGTGGAGAGGCTGGCGATCGCCTTGGTCACCATGGCCTGTCATGCAGCAGGAGTACAGGTCGTATTTCACGACACGCCAACCTCAATGACATACTGCGCCGTGCTCTTGCCACCGCTGGCGTTCCAGCCCAACTTGAATCTCAAGGCTTGGCACGCGACGATGGCAAAAGACCAGACGGGATGTCTTTACTGCCGTGGAAGCTGGGTAGGCCTTTTATTATGGGACGCAAAATGTGTCGATACCCTCGCGCCATCTCATCTTCCCAGTACAGAAGGTGGTGCGGGCGCTGCTGCTGCTACAGCGGAGACCCTCAAAAGGCGCAAATATCTAAATTTAGTAGGAGATTATGAATTTGAGCCGTTTGGGGTCGAAACCTTGGGGCCCTGGGGTCCAAGTGCGATATCACTTTTTAGAGATCACGCAGAGACTCATAGTCCATAGACGCCTCGCGTAACCAGAGGGCTGGCACGTATTTGGAACAAAAGATAAGTATAGCCATATAACGAGGCAATGCTGCCAGTATTCTGTTCAAGCTTCCTATTGACTGCGATGCGGATGAATTTAATGAAGCCTTCTAAATTTAATTTTTAAGTTTTTTAAGTTTCAATTCGTTGTATACAGGGTGATTTGTAATTACTCGTATTCCCTTCAGGAGGTTATTCTAGGGCCAAAATGGAGTATTTTTACTCCCTACATATGGGGGTCCAAAATGCACCATTTTGGAATAAAACGGTTTTTAAGATTTTTTGCGCAAATCCCAAATTTTTGTTATAAACATCTTCTAAAAAAATATTTTGACAATTCTTGGTGGCAAATTGGGTCTCATTTAATAGACAATTAAATGGCCCATCTTGTAAAATAAATTTAACCTACTACCTCAACGTGAAATTTGAAAATAGAGCCAAAAACACACAAAAAATGTTCGAATAAAAGATAATGACGTCACAAAAATGCAATTATTTGAAAAAAATTATATGTGACATGTTATGTAAAGTATTGAAGTAACTTTCTGGTATTACCTGCTATCCAAAAAGGTATAATAGTCTTAGCCAATTGGTGTGAATTTCGAGTAATAGCCGCTTTTGTTAAAAAAAGTGTTTCTGGATGACGCACTCGGCAGAACATTTTTTCCTGTATTTATTCTTAAGCTTTGCAATCAGCACTTATTTACTAGTATGGAGACCAACCTAGCAAAATGCATAGGGTCTTGGATTCGAATCCTCAGCGTAAATGACTGTCTTTTGTTAGTTAAATGCATATTAAGGTTTTAAGTGTCACTTGTCCCGTGACTCGAAGAGCATGTTTAGCCAGTTGGTACCGGAGGTCATGTTTATCTTGGAAGCTCTTTTAGGGGAGACAAAACCCTCAAATAAAGAAATAATTGAAAGAAAAAAGCTATGACACTAAATTAAACCATAAAATATCCGGATTTCAGATGGGATCTCACTGTGACAAAACATAAATTACACGAAATCTTGTCGAATCAGCGTTGATACTCTAAAATGTTATTTTTTGTGAAAAAGAGACTTTTACGAAGGTTTATTCATAATACGAGTTTCCAGCTCTGTTGGAAGAAGTGCCGCTGGGTGTGTGATAGTGAATGATATTTTGCCCAGCAAGAAAACCGCCGGTGTTGGGCAAAAATTCTAATTGCCAATGTGTGGCAAAAAACGGGGCAATAAACCTAATCACCAGGTGGGCCAACAATATTCACAATACTAGTTCGGTAGGAGTGGCATTCTTTGGCCTGCATCATGCGCCTTATCACGAATCTAAGTTTTGCGACAGATTGTCCCCATCTGCCATCCGTTACATGAATGCAATGGAATATTTTATGGTTTAATTAGGTGTCACGGCTTTTTTCTTTCAATTATTTATTTATTTGAGGGTTTTGTCTCCCCTAAAAGAATTTCCAAGATAAACATGACGTCCAGTACCAACTGGTTGAACATGTTCTTCGTGTCACGGGACAAGTGAGAATTAAAACCTTATTATGCATTTAACTTACAAAAGACAGTCATTTACGCTAAGGATTCGAACCCAAGTCCCTATACATTTTGCTAGGTTGGTCTCCCTACTAGTAAATCTCTGCTGATTGCAGAGCTTAAGAATAAATACAGGAAAAATGGTCTGCCGAGTGCGTCATCCAGAAGCACTTTTTTTAACAAAAGCGGCTATTACTCGAAATTCACACCAATTGGCTAAGACTATTATACCTTTTTGGATAGCAGGTAATACCAGAAAGTTATTTCAATACTTTACATAACATGTCACATATAATTTTTTTCAAATAATTGCATTTTTGTGGCGTCATTTTATTTTATTCGAACATTTTTTGTGTGTTTTTTGGCTCTGTTTTCAAATTTCACGTTGAGCTAGTAGGTTTATTTTATTTTAAAAGATGGGTCATTTAAGTGTCTATTAAATAAGATCCAATTTGCCACCAAGAATGGTCAAAATATTTTTTTAGAAGATGTTTATAACAAAAATTTGGGATTTGCTCAAAAAAACTTAAAAACCGTTTTATTCCAAAATGGTGCATTTTGGACCCCCATATGTAGGGAGTAAAAATACTCCATTTTGGCCCTAGAATCACCTCCTGAAGGGAATACGAGCAATTACAAATCACCCTCTATATATTATCCTTATATATATTACTTAGTTTTATTAAATTATTTTTAGACTTAATTTAATTATATTGTTATAGTTGGATTTTCCATATTCTGAACATTATAGATTACTTATTAATATAAAAAATGCGATTTCACGAAATTTGTTGTTCACTTATATGGTTGCCAGTTTAATGTGAATTTCACTATTTATGCGATAAAATCTTTTTGGAGTGGGAATTTAACGTATGTATCTTAAATCGAAAAACCATTAATAACTCAAATTCGAACTTGATTCATTTAAATCTCCAATGATAAAAATATCTGCTTTATAAAATATTATAACACCTAAAAAATAATGTATCACTGTCAAGAAACTAATAAACACTACTTAAAACACTGCTTAAAGTTTAACAGTTTTGTCAAAGTAAATTGTATAAGGACAGGTACAAATTATAGTTCATTTTTAAAAGTTGTTTCACAAATAGAGTCTCAAAAGTTTATGATACACTCAGCGAAATAAATTGCAGTTATTCAAACAAAAGGTTACCTATATGGAATGACTAGACGAAACTACCAAATAGTTATCTTTTGACAAGTTTATAAGCTTTTTTGTTGAATGATGAAGAACTATAATTACTACAACTTAGTATCTTTTTTATTACTTTTTATTTTCATTGTCTATTTAACATAAGGCGTCCACACATGTGTTTATTTAATTTTATATAGGTTTTGATAACGGTCGTTAGGAGTGGTTACCATTAAATTACTCGATCCAAAAAAGAATTAGGATCTGATTTGAGTCAAAATTTTGGCGGTGTGATGACACCGTCAAAATTGCGACGAACTCAATAGATGTATTGAAGGCGTGCAGAAACAGCACTTTGCTTCTATACGGTGAAAATCGGTTCCTAATGAAATATTTTTTTCTACCAACATTTTAGTAACGAGGTGATGTTCTTCATTTAATTGTAACAAATTAGGAAATCAACGAATTTTTAAACTATAACTTAACTCAAATTGCGAGTCTCTTTTAGACGTCGGTTAGAAACAGACAGTCAAAACTTCATAATAATTATCGTCTCTTTAGTTTGAGCTAAATCGTTGAAATGCTCCGTAAAATTTCTAAGGCGGTGACCGGTGACACTTATACGAGCAGCAGTATCGTAAAATTTCTATCTGTTAATAGATACTTTCATTTTATTCCGTGATAAGTCCACTTGAAAAGCATAAAGCCACTCGTGAAACGATAAAACTCTACCGAGTGGCGGCTTGCATTTTAAGTCGCTATCGTATTTCTATGTCTATCGATCCGGGGAATTTTCCACCACAGTTTTCCACAAACAAATACATAAACAATACAGAACAGGATAGTAATAAAATAACTCTTGTACAGATCTATACAATTTTGCTAAACTTTCGTCCGAAAAACCCGAACATGTTTTCGGTTTAACGCTTACAACTAAAATATCGAACTCTTCAATTATTCCAACTGTAGTTCGCCACAAATTAAAAGTGCAGTTATATAGTAAAATATTAACTGATACCTGTTACATAAAAGTTCGATTCAAAATCGAAAACAGATGTAGGTACAAATGGAAAATTCAGTGCGTCAATCAAAATGTTCGTTTGGCTTTAAATTCAGGCGCTTGGTACTTCATTCGAAAGTTTTATAAGTACTTACAGCTTTTTCGTTGAACTGTGATCAGAAAGTTTCGTTAAACTTATAAACAAATTAATTATTTAGGTAAAAAAGTTAGTTTATAGTATTCGAAAGATAAAGTGAGTTGTGACTACTTATGAGATTAGAGAATATAGATACAAATATAATAAAATAGAATATAGATACAAATAGAGTTTACTTAAAAAAATCTTTGATACATTGTACCTTTATTTTTAATAATGAAAAACCATTCACAGAACGCTTTGTCTCAAAAGTAGTACAATAATTCTGCACTAAAGTGTAAAAAGCAATTAAAACGTTCACCATGCACCTATCGGTCCGCTGTGTACAATGAGTGTCAATTTAAATGGTCCACCCGAGAGTAAGTCTCTGCAACAATTTTCTTCGTTCACAAATAAATTCACTTTATCCAATTAACTACTAATGATGATGGCTTGCTTTCATTAAGGCTGTGACTATTTGTTAGTTAATTTTAATTTTTGTTTACGCTATAAATAGTTTTCCAGGGCGTTATTTCCATTTTTGTTTTTAGTTTTTATGTATGATATACTTTGAAAGTTAGGTGACATTTGACGTTTTAGATTAACCTTTAGCTGCCGACCTGGACTAAACGTAGCACTTACACCGACGTGACGACTGAGAGACGTCAAACTTTAAGTACTGAAATAAAATGTGTATTTGGATGCTACATTTTTCTATTTTATACATTAAAAAGATTGGTGTTTGAGGTAACAAACTACAGAATTAAAAAAAATACACGCTATTTTTCAGGTAAAATCAACATTTATACGAGAGATCACAATTATTTGGCACTAAATTTTAAGGACTTACTTCAGTCTCGTTTTTCTCAAATATTAAGTAATTAACAACAAATGAACTTAAAATATGTTATCTTCTATAAACTATTATCGAAATAAAACATAAATCTTACTTCCTAGTTTAAAAATAAAAATAATGACAGACCTCGAATATTTGGTACATTCACTATGGACGTGTGCAGTCAATGCATATTTGTAGGCAGCAAGTAACGCACATTAGTTTCGTGCATTTGCAGCAACAGTACTTCGTTCGCCTTTTCAATCGACTGGGACAGATCGCACATGTCTTTCTTACACCTTTATCTGGATTCTGATGTTTTAGGTGGTGGAGGGCATATCAGCGGGTCCAATAACTCGCTCGGTACTTACGTACTTAGTCGCAATTCTCTTGGGATCCTATCATCTATCTACCTATCAGACGCGTAATTTCATTTCCGGGAGGACTAGTTCACGTGCCAGCATGAGTAAATATTGGCCACGACTGATGTCGCCCTTGTTTGACTTCATCAGACTCTATAAGCTAACACACATGAATACCGAGGTGACGACTGAGAGACGTACGGAATTTAGTACATAAACACCGTACTTACGTCTATGAGACGTCGATCGCTCCAATACGGAGACGTGTTCACTCGCCGTGGGCGCAGCGTCGCCTGATGGCTTGCGATGCGGAGGAAGGAAGGTAGCGGGAAGAGCGACGCCGAAGGTGGCGTGATTTTAGAAATATTTCAAAATTACAAGTTATTACGTCTGTGAGACGTATAGGTCGGTAGTTAAAGGTTAAATAAAAGGCTCAACCGAACAATTTATAACAAAATACCTAAAAAAGAGAGACCTAAAATAAATCAATTAATGTATGTGTGCTAAGAATAGATTTAAAGGTCAGATCTCTAATCGTCATTAAAAAAATAGACTTTTTTTGGATGCCGATGCCGTAAATAACTCTGATAGATGCACCATCTGTCCTTTTTGCACGTCCTCAATTTGACTTTGAAATTGGGACAAACGAACTATAATTTGGATTCAACCATGAATATACATTTAAAAAACCCACAACTAATATTTTTTTTATTCATGGATAGCTATTATGCAAAGTGCTTTCTTCGCTTAATCAGTTCATCTATAACATTGCGTGGGATTTTGTTAGATAACAAGTATACCGAGAATTTAAATTGAAAACATTCAACACGCATGAAAACAGCGGCGATAGCTAAGTCATGTACGTAACGGACTGCCAAGACGATGGTCTCGGGTTTGATCCCTTGGTAACCTGGACACACAACTCTGACTATTGCGAAGTTATGTGTTTTAAAAATGTTAATTATCGTTTGCTTAATAATGTGCCCGGTAGATGGCGATACGCTCGCCCCCTTTAACATTGGGGCCGAAACATAACTGGCGTAGCGATTGTTTTAATACAGTAATGCATGCTTTATTTTTTCTTGTTTCCATTGCGTGTGGCGCTATGACTGGCCCTTGTGCATTTAAATAAATTATTTCTATCTTCATTTTGTGTCTGTTTCATGACGGTTTGTATGGCGTACAATAATAAAGCATTATCTAATCTATGTTTGCGTAACATCGAGAGTGTAAAAATGTTTGCCGTATATGCTGTATAGATACGTGGATTCAAGTTATAGTATATATTAAGGTGAATACCTACATTGGCTTGTTGATTTAGTGAGAACTACACTTGTTTGTTGATCAAACTTTGTGGCAAACGAGCAGACAGATTGGTAGGCAATTACTGTCGCCCATGGACACAAGCAACACCACAGGAGTCACAAGTGCGTTGCCACCCCTTGGGGTTGGGAAAAGGCATAGGATGAGGAGTGGGATGAGGTAGAAGGAATAGGGGATAGGGCCTCCAGAACTCTCACTCACCGAACGAAACGCAACAGTTTAAGTACTGTTACTTTACGTTGATTTTCTGTGAGAGGGTGGCACTTACCCAGTCGAGCCAGCCCATTCATGCAGAAATCAGCAAGGCTCTACTACCTGTGATCTAGTGGGTAGTTGCTTACACTTTCTTCTTGGCATGTTATGTATTTGCCTGGTGTAGTGTCTTATTTATAATGGTGCTTATAAATTAAATTAGTTCTGCGTGTGGGTTACATGTGACAGTCGCAGGGAAAACTTCATATCAAAAATGCTCTTCCAAGCTACGCATGAAGACAATTGGACTGGCCCTTGGCCTAATCGAAGTTTTCCTGCAAACCTAAATTCATATTGTATTCGATGAGTTGGACGAGAGAGGCTTTTGTTAAAATAAACATCGAATATAAGCAACCAGCGACGCAGATACTGTTTTGCTTTTAGATAATACTACTTATAAAGTTTACACCGCAATTTATGTTGGTAGCTTAATCTTCTAAAAACTGGTAATCAGGAACACAGATAATTGTACAGTCATACTAAAAGAATTCGAGCCATCTGTCGAGAGTAGACTTCTCTGAACGCATACCTGCAGAATGCAGTACTCATTTTTCTAGAGATGCCCAATTATACTGGGCAGTTTTGGGGTCTGGGATACGTCGTGTACTCGCAGCACTTACGTAATCAGAGCTCTTAAGAAAATAACTCTATTATTGACAAAGTCCGGGTGTTAGAGCTTAAGAACATAATTATAGTATTCATAAAGTCCGTATGTACTTTTTCCTAACTACCGTGCACCGATATGATTTATTTTTGTTATCATAGTGAAATCCTTATTATGGATCGTCATTCATCGAGAGGATGATTCGAGTGGAAGCTGGTGAGACTCTCCTTTAACGAAACGGGGGGTCTATTAAAAAAAACACATGAATCAATATGGAACCGTCAGTTTCAAGATACCAAATTAGGTAAACAGAAAGTAAACTTTCAGTTTTTAACCTTAAGAAGAATCAAATGGATCTCGCCAAGATTGAAGAATACCACCGGATATTATATATAAACGATTGAACGCCGCGGCTTCCACCGGACTGACAGCAACACTAACAAAAGTAACCTAATTTCAACCTGTTTCCGACCTGTTTTAGGAGCTAAGTTCAAACCGTGTTTGAAATTTTAAGTACTTTCTGTTAATTTGAATTCATTTGGACGCGTATTTTGCTTGTTGAATAATACAGTCCTTTTTATAAACTGTCAGGTTATGCTATGTTTTCTGAGTGTGAGAGTTGAATATTATCCCTTCGGTGTTAATGCACTGTCACACTGAAGTTGAGCTGTCGATCAATAATGAAACAATTCATATATTTTTTTTAAAGACAACTCCCGTACTAGTACTAAATCCTGTGTGGCTGGGGACTTTACAAACTTACAACTATCGGGCACAATGAATACCCAAACTTGAGACAACAATTTATGAATCACACAAAGTGTTACCTTGTGTGGGGATCTAACCCACAACACTCGACGTAGTGTCAAGCGGCGAGGCGGCCGCTTAAACCACTACGCCAACCGTGCAGTCATCATGATAAATCCTTTATTTCATATTATCACTCTTGCCACTATGGCAACATTTAGAGCATCATCATTGTCCTTCTAACGTTATTCCAGTTTCAAAGACAGTCCAATTAATAGTCTAACTGGAATTGACTGAGTATTGGCTTTTTCACAGAGCTTCTGCCTGCCTGACATCTGATACCCAAAGCGATATTCTATGGTTTAGACTATTGTCAGTATATTCAATGATTTTTTCAATGCTTACTCTCTATAATTATTGTTCTCCTCCTCCATCCTCTTATTAGCTGAGACTGAAGGCTTAATGTAATCTCCGAGGCACTATGCAAGCGATAATAAACAATTCAATACGCACATAACGTCGATCGATCATAACGCGAACAATCGGTAGCGCGCGCCGTGGATCCGAACCTGGTACCCTCTGCATGGCAGGCTGTTGGTATCACCACTAGGCTATCGCTGCGTTAAACTTAAACATTTAATCTTAAAGAGCATATTGAGAAATATTATTTAGACTTTGGTTCTACATATTATGTATATTATCTCTTGTGTCATGATCTGAGAGAGGTTGGCACGAACTTGGTCAACTCTGCTTATTACTAGAGATTTAATAACTTCTATGAACGCTTAAATTCGTACCTATTTTAGGACACACACTTACAAAGTCGCAATAAAAGCGACAACGTGGTCTGATATGCGCTACGAAACATGCTATCGGTTACGCGGCTGTAGCGGTTCGTAGCTCTTATAGTAGAAGCAAACTGTTGCTGTTGTTCGTGTTGCTTCGATAGCAGTCTTGGATGCCGAAAATCGCCGTTTACTGTGTTAAAGAAAGGCTTTCACACTCTTCGATTTTCGCATTCAAATTAAAACAAACATTTTTTGATGTAACGGGTGCCATATAGACTGTATTTTTCTTAAAGTTTTGTTGATTTTCGTGACATTAAATATTAAATTAGTTTCAAATTCAAACAATCAAGTCCGATAAACCAGAGGCTGTTATATTCATTTTCAAACTCAGAGTACAGTACAAGTTTAACAATTAATCAATTTTGAACACACCCTCGCCGATATTTCACGTTACCTATTATTAATTGTTGTAATTTATTTTTGTATTTGAGAATAAAAGATGTGTTTCATCTAGTTGTTATTTTATTGAAGTAAGTGGTAAGCTAGTTACATCGAATAAGAAGAATTTTGAATACTTTGTAAGAACACTATAAAGCCAGTATTATTACAACACACCCCCTTAATCAAAATTCTCTAGAATAAATAAAACATAAAAATGAACTCAAAATATATCAATTAAAAGAAAGAACAGTAAGAAAATGTATACTAAGTACCAAAGTAAACGTTTAAAATATATTTACACTAAACCTAAGCCTAGTACACATCTACCATGTGCCACACGCTGCAATCGTTTAGTTAAGATGTCAGCGGGCATATCACTTGATTTGATATATTTTAAGTTTACCGAATTATCACTAATCTTTTCTCTAATAAAGTGATATTTGGTATCTATATGTTTCGTTCTATGGTGGTGTACCGGATTTAAAGCCAAACTCTGTGCACTCTGACTATCAGTACAAACAGTTATGGTATTAGGTAATAACTTTTGCCTTACCATAGGATTTCAAATTAAGTGATAAATCTCCTTAAATAAATCGCTTCCTTCGTAGCTTCAATTATTGCCATATACTCGGCTTTCGCTGAGGACAAAGCTACGGCTTGCTGCTTCTTTGAGGCCCATGAAACCGGGCTGCCTGCTAATTTAAAACAGTAACCCGTATAAGTACGGCGATCTATATCACAGTTTGCCCAATCGGCATCGCAAAATCCTACAAATGGCATATTTGATTTTCTATAACAAATCGAATAATCTAAAGTGCCTTTTAGATATTGTAAGACTCTCTTCGCGGCTAACCAGTGAGTTTTGTTGTACCGACTATTGAACTGACTCAGGTAACTAGTTGCGTATGCGATGTCTGGACGAGTATTAACACTCCGGAACAAGCAAGGCGACCAACTAATTCTTGATAGGGATATACTTCTAGATTATGATCACTATCACTGCTGGTACTGACCTCTAGTTTTCCAGATATTGGAGTTGTACAAGTTTTACAAATATCCATTCCAAACTTTTGTAAAAGATTATTTATATAACTTTTCTGATGTACTTTTATTTCTTAATTTTTCCTGGTTATATTTAAACCAAGATAATAGCTTAAATAGCCCAAATCTTTTATTGAAAAACATTTTTTCAAGTCATTTTTGACAATGGCACACGTCTTGTCTTTTCTATAAAAAGAATTATGTCATCGACAAAGACTGCAACTATAGCAAACTCTTTTCCAAAAAGTTTGGTATACACACATGGTTCAGATGGAGTTTTCACAAAACCAAAAGACGATAAAGTTTCATCTAACTTTATATTCCAGACACGTGGAGCTTGTTTAAGTCCATATAGGGATTTTTGTTAGAGACTCACTTTGTTCTCCATACCCTTTACTTTAAAACCTTGAGGTTGCTCCATGTAGATTTTCTCTAGCAGATCCCCATTTAAAAATGTAGTCAACGTCCAAGTGACGCATCTTCAAACCCAATTCAGCTGCAAGAGCTAGTAGAGTACGTAAAGAGGAGTGCCGCACGACAGGAGAAAATGTCTCAAAATAGTGTACACCTGGCGTCTGGGTGAATCCCTTAGCAACAAATCTTGCTTTGTACCTCACAACATTTCCTGCTGGATCTTTCTTTAACTTATAGATCCATTTACATGGTATAACTTTCTTGTTTTCTCTGTCAACCAATTTCCATGTCTTCAGCTTCATCAATGAATTATATTCATCTGTCAGTGCCATCTGCCACTTATAAATATCATCAGCCAATATAGCCTCATTATAAGTTCTAGGCTCATCAGACACTTGACTAGACACTTGGTATGAGAAGTAATTAGGAGGTTTTCGATCTCGTGATGGATATCTATGTCCAACATTTTGACTAGTAGAAACTACTTCTTCCTCAATTGCTTCAAAGAATTGATCAGCTTCAGCAGTCTGATCTTCAGTAACAACAGTTTGGCCTGGAGCTGGTTCAATAGTGACCACTGGAAATTGATCAAAAGACTCTTGAACTGTACTGTTTTCTGCCGGTATAGGCAGACTATTGCACAGTACTAAAGGTTCATGCTTAAGATCCAATTTCTTAGGGTGACAAGAAGGTATATGTATAAGAGCTCTACACCCAAAAGCTCTGAGATTACCTAGGTCTGGTTTGCAACCATTCCACAACTCGTAGGGAGTTTTATTATTTAAGGCACGGCGTGGGTATTTATTCTTTAGCTAAACGGCTATATACAGCTGTTCGAACAGCATCTTCCCAAAAAACTGTAGAAAGTTCGCTTTTAGCTATAAGGGAGCGTGCCTTTTCTACAATTGAGCGATTAGTACGTTCGGTAACACCATTCTGCTGAGGACTATATGGTACCGTAGTTTGTTGCTTTATACCACAAGATCTAAGATAACTTGAGAATTCACTATTTACGAATTCCTTTCCATTATCCGTCCTTATTGTTTTAATTTGAGCCCCAGTTTGTCTTTCAACCATAGACTGGAAGTGACAAAATCTATCCTTTAACTATATCTTTGAAGAAATTAAAAATATACAAATATAGTTCTCGAAAAATCGTCTATAAAAACTAAAAAGTATTTATTACCCTGAAAAGAGCTAACTGACATTGGTCCACAAAGGTCAGAGTGGATCAGTTCTAATATTGAAGTTGCTCTTTTATAAGTAGTCGGCTTAAACGGTTTTCGAGATTGTTTCGCTTGAACACAAGCAACAAACCACTCCACATCTTTATAATCAATAACCTTGTGACTATTTTTCAGCAGATTCATACCAACGCGACATAAATGACCTAAACGCTTATGCCATACCTGATACTTAGAAAATGAATCAGAGTGCACGTCATAGGCTCTAAATTTGGAAATATTTACGTCACAATCAAGTGTGTACAATCCACCAATGGGCGAGCCATGTAGAACCGCATCACCTGTAAAGGAGAAGGTTTTTGAATTAAATAAATTACAACCCGACTTATCAAACCTTACAGTAAAACCTTTTTCAACTGCTGTCTTCACAGATAAAAGATTTGTTTGCAAGTTAGGTACATACATAACATCATTAATTGTATTGACGTTGCTTTTGGTATTTATAGATATTTTACCGATGCCTTCAGCGTCAATCTTAGTCTCGTTTGTCAGTTCCACAGAGTTGCGTTTTCAACGTAACATCGAATCGGAGGTTTGGTGAAATGAAATATCATTAGATATGCAGAAGCAGTGTTGTTTCTCTGCGTTGAAGTTAGTCATTATTTTTTTACTTCAGTTATGGTAAAACTAGATGCTGAAAGGAGCACAATACTAATACAGAAATTGGTCAGCTGTATTGTTGACTGGCTTGAATCGTTTCTTCCATACATATTTACACTGTACACACACATAGGTCCTATCAATTTAATTATTCAAGTTCTCCGTAGCAGATACCTACGCCAGCAACTCATTTTTTAGTAAACAATGACTGTGCCTCACATACATAGCCGTATTTTAGTAGTAACGCCTCGCCTTAGCCAAATCATTAATTTTAAAATATATTCAAACTGTCTTCTTCTAGACGTATTTGTAAATCTGTTATTGAAAGCAATATCTTGAAACTTGATTATTATAAAAATTCAAACGCACTTTTCAGGCATTGTAACTACAACTTGGCGATTAGGCAGTAGTCTCTATGACATACAAATATAGCGACCAGTCTTTTTTATATTACCTACGTTACACTAAATTTAAAGAGTATCCTTAAAGGACGTCTTCTAAACCTACTGCATTAATACAAATTATGTGTGATATTTATGCGTGGCGGGCTGTAGCAGTAAATCTCATTAAGAATTCGATATAGTGACCTGAGACTCGTACAAATGAATTGTTTCCGACCTTCTTAGCGGAGAACCTGGTTATTGTATGAAAAATCGGATTGATCTTATGGTATGTACATATTATTTAGTTTAGTTGGAGGAAGTCAATATTGCTAATCTCTGAGTTAAATAGTTGTCTATAAAATCTCTTTTCCCTCTGTTCCTTCCATGGCATTTGCCACATATTGAGGTCTTTGGGATCTGTGCCTTCTTACTCGAGCAGTAAATCGCCCTTTGTTCGGTCTATGTATTTAATTTGATGGACTTCCTGGTAAGCCTTATGCAACTCATCAGCTCTTATTAAAGTTGCCAGTTTAAAACTAACTCTTGACACCTTTGAAACGCCAATTACTTCTATTGAATTGTTCGTCACAGCGCAGCATTTCAAAATCACGTCCAACTATTATGAATGTTCGATCAACTTAACGACTGAGTAGACAGTAACAAAACGACTTCCATTTAGCACGACATTTATTGCCAATTTGCAGGCAACCAACTAATCAATCGTTAAATGAACGTATGTTGTATCTAATAGGGCGAAATGCAACTGAAAACTTTACTAAAGATTGATTTGGTGCTGGTTATTGGAGTGTTATGCTTGTACATTCACGAAATAGGAATGTTCGTATCGGGCTTCCAGTGAAATACACGCTTATTATTAAGTTGTGCTATGGTCTTGTACCCATGGTTGTATGTCACTTTACGCTGTATCATATCCGTGAGGACCTGTAATTGGCTTTATGTTGCATATTTTGTTTTATTTTATTGAAATTGTAAGTGCTGTTGGTCTTCCTTGGAATAAACAAGTAAATAAATAAATTACTGACGAAATCCGGGCGTTAGAGCTTAAGAAAATAATTATAGTATTCATAAAGTCCGTATGTACTTTTTCCTAACGACCGTGCACCGATATGATTTCTTTTTGTTATCATATTAAAATCCTTATTATAAATCGTCATTCATCAAGAGGATGATTCGAGTGGAAGCTGGTGAAACAGGTGTGTGAGACACCCCTTTAACGAAACAGGGGGTCCATTAAAAAAAAACATGAATCGATTTGGAACTGTCAGTTTCAAGATACCAAATTAGGTAAACAGAAAGTAAACTTTCAGTTTTTAACTTTAAGAAAAATCAAGTGGATCTCGCCAAGATTGAAGAACACCACCGGATATTAGAATGATTGAACGCCGCAGCTTTCACCGGACTCACAGCAACACTAACAAAAGTAACTAATTTCATGCCGACCTGTTTTAGGAGCTAAGTTCAAATCGTGTTTGAAATTTTAAGTACTTTCTGTTAATTTGAATTCAGTTGGGCGCGTATTTTGCTTGTAGAATAATACAGGCCTTTTTATAAACAGTCACGTTAAGCTCTGGCGTTTTCTGAGTTGTGAGAGCTGGACATTATCCCTTCAGTGTTTATGCACAGTCACACTGAAGTTGAGCTGTCGATCATTAATGAAACGATAATGAATCCTTTATTTCATAGTATCACTCTTGCAACCATTCGAACATTTAGAGCATCATCGTCATCCTCCTAGCGTTATTCCAGTTGCAATGGTCGCAAGGTCGCATTACTAGTCGAACCAAAATTGATGGAACGTTTGCTTTTCCACAAAGCGAGTGCCTGTCTAACCTTTGCTACCCAAATCGATATTCTCTGGTTTAGATTATGCAGTTTATTCAAAGGAACTTTCTCTTTATAATAACTTTCTTTCTCCTCTATTCTCATAATAGCTGAGATTGAAGGCTTAACGTGCTCTCCGAGGCAAAGGGCAAGCGATAATAAACAATTCAACACGCGCATAACTGCGAAAAGTCGTCACGCTGTGGATGGAACGAACCTGGTAACTTATTTCATGGCCTGTGAGAGGTTGGCTCTAACTTGATCAACTCTGCTCATACTAGAGATTTAATAACTTCAGTACAGATTTAATAACTTCAATTAACTCTTCGATTTGTATCCATTTCAGGGCGCACACTTGCAAGGTTGCCAATAAAAACGCCAGCCTGGCCTAGTATGTGCTACGAAGCACGTCATCGGCTACGCTGCTAAAGCGGTTCGTAGCTCTTAGTAGAAGCAGACAGCTGTTGCTTCGTTAGTAGTCTTGGACCTTCGTTGTAAAACTAACACATTTTTTTAGCTGCAACGGGTGTCCTTTAAACTATATTTATATTACAGTTTCGTCAATTTTCGTCACAATAAATATTAAATTGGTTTCAAGTTAAAACAATGAGTCCGTTAAACCAGAGGCTGTTAAATTCATTTCCAAACTCAGAGTACAGTGTACAAGTTTAACAATAAATCAATTTTGAACACACCCTCGCCGATATTTCACTTTACCTATTAATACAAAAGTTTTGTATAGGTAAACTAAGCGAAGTTTGATAACAATTTAAGATTTCGTTCGTAGTCCTCTTCATATGAACACCAAGTTAAATAGGTTGGTTGTTAAACTGTATTTGGAGATGACTTTGAAAACGTGACCATTTTTAATTATACCTATATATTTAGCAGTTTAATAATTATCCTGTTCGTCTTTGTTTAAATGCAAGTAAGTTGGTATGTAATTTAGCGTGACTGATGGTGAGTAATAATATTGTGGACTAAAATATTATTTACAATTTTTCATGTTCATGCTATAGCTCAGTTTAAATAAGCAGCTCATCATCTCATTTTATTGGCTTTATATAAATAAAAAACCATTACTAGTAGAATAATAGTCAATTTGATACAAACATACATACATCCATAGGATTTCATTAACTACTCCAAACGTATTTAAGCCACATAACGTCTAGTGTGTGGTTACTACTAATCCTAAAGCAAATCATGCACTTGGCCTCCAGTTGACAAGAAAAAAGTTTCACGTTGACTTCCTCCAATTTCTAAAATAATATGCACATCTCATAAGATTTATGCGATTTTTCATGCAATAATAAGGGTCTCCGTTAAGAAGGTCGGGAATAATTCATTCGTACGAGTCTCAGGTCGCTATATCGAATTCTTAAAGAGATTTACTGCTACAGCCAGCCACGCATAAATGTCACACATGATTTGTAATGCAGTAGGTTTAGAAGACGTTCTAGGATACTTAGATTTTAAATGTAGTGTAACGTAATATAAAATAGACTGGTCGATATATTTGGGTGTCGTAGACACTACTGCCTAATCGCCAAGTTGGAGTTACAATGCCTGAAAAGTACGTTTGAATTTTTATGATAATCAAGTTTCAAGATATTGCTTTCAATAACAAGCTTACAAATACGATTAGAAGAAGACAGTTTGAATATATTTTAAAATTAATGATTTGGCTTAGGCGAGGCATTACTACTAAAATACGGCTATGTATGTGAGGCACAGTCATTGTTTACTCAAAAATGAGTTGCTGGCGTAGTTATCTGCTACGGAGAACTTGAATAATTAAATTGATAGGACGTATGTGTGTGTACAGTGTTAATATGTATGAAAGAAACGACTCTAGCAAGTCAACAAAACAGCTGACCAACTGCTGTCTTAGTATTGGGCTTCTTGCAGCATCTAGTTTTACCATAACTGAAGTAAAAAAATAATGACTAATTTCAATACAGAGAAACAACACTGCTTCTGCATACCTAATGATATTCAATTTCACCAGATACAAACCTCCGATGCGATCTTACGTTGAAAACGCAACTCTGTGGGACTGACAGGCAGCATAAACGTGTATTTCACTGGAAGTCCGACACGAACATTCCTATTTCGTGAATGTACAAGCATTACACTCAAATAAACAGTACCAAATCAATCTTTGGTACAGTTTTCAGTTGCATTTCACCCTATTAGATACAACAAACGTTCATTTAACGAATGATTAGGTAGTCGCCAGCGAATTGCCAATAAATGTCGTGCTAAATTGTCTACTCAGTCGTTAAGTTGATCGAAGATTCATAATAGTTGGACGTGATTTTGAAATCCTGCGATGTGACAAAGGTGCCGATAATTACTTTTAAACTGGTAACTTTGATTAGAAGTGCCAGGAAGTGCACCAAATTATATAGGTAGGCCAACACAAAGCCAAATCTCTTTCAATTAAGAATAAATCAATCAATGCAATATGGCAACCTTGGGTTAATTCCCAAATACCTCAATATGTGGCAGATACTGAGGATGTGGATTAAATTTTTGTTGGACAGCCAGTGAGAGATAAGAAATGTGCACGGTAGCAAAGCTTATAACCAAAACTCTTAGTAGTATTTTCTTGCATCAGGGAGCCAGACCATTTAAACACAAGAGGATCCACAAGTGCGTTGCTGGCCTTTGGAATGGGAAAAGATAAAGGATAAAGAAGACGAATGTGATATTACTCAGTCACCAAAGGAAACGCAACGGTATTTATAGTTACTGGTCAAACCACCTCGTTAATGCTAAAATGAGCAAATCTGAGCTATCTATAACATCCCCCCCGTACCGTCTACTTAGTAACCGTGGATTGATCACCCGCGGTGAAGCTAAGAGGGATCCAGGAGGGGACGCTCCGCGTGGGCTTGACGGAGGCCTGCGCAGGATGCGTCCAAAGGGGCGGGTGCGAGGGACAGTTCTTCTGTCCCTCGCAGTCGGGTGCGGTCGCGGGAGGAGAGGCGTGTCGGTGTTGCGTTGCCGCGCGCCCTATCTCCCGCGACCAAATGGAGGCGCACCATCGTTGCGTCGCGGTGGGGCCGCAGAGGAAGAGGAGATGCGGTGTTGCGTTGCCGTCCTCCCTATCCTCTGCGGCCGCTGAGTGTTTTGGCGGCGGAGCCCAACACCTTCATCCGCAACCAAGGGGGTTTTGTTCGGGGCCCGCCTGAGCAACTGGCGGGCCAATACCCGTCGGGGGGTAGCGAGGAATGCTTCAGCGATACCCGACCCTCCGACATACGGGTACGTGAGGAATACGGGTTGGTTTTTAGTCAGTAAGAGTCTGACAGTCCCCTTCGCCCTTCCCCAAGAGCGGAGGGACTCCATGAGGATTTTCCAACCCGACACCAAAACAAAAAAAAAGCTATCTATAAGATAGCGCACAGACTCTTAACTTTCTGAACAACAGAAGTGCATTGAACAAAATAAGATAAGATAAGGTAAGATAAGATAAGATCGTTTATTTGTTTAAACATGTGTAGTATACATACAGAAATCAGATGAAATGCATGCAAGATGTTACATAGTATTTGTCCCAACATGTTTGTCATATAGCTTGACGTACAAATATATGTGAAGTTAATAATACATAATATGGCAGAATAAGTGTACTGAATGATAATTAATAAACAAGAAAAAAAAATCGCCAAAGACTTTAAAAATTGACAAATACATTTCAAACAAATGGTTATAAAAAATAATAATAATTAACACTACGGAGCGGAACCTAGAAGATTTCGCGATACTTTTCCTCAATTAAACCCTACTTCAGTTGAGACACGTCCAGTCTTCGTACTACAAGTATTAATAAATACTGTTAACACTACCACGTGCTTACATATGTTAGTATAGTTCGTCATTAGCGATTGTAGTATCTTCGTCGTTCTCAATGTCATATTTTATACGTTGTTGTGGTAAAAGACAAAGCGGAGGGTACTTTTCATTCACTTCAAAATTAAAGCGAATATCAGCTCTTAAATCACGACATCTACTTCCAGTTTAAATTTATAAAAAAAATCGATGTCAATTATTTCACGTGTATTTAAATTTACTATGTACTACAATAAAAATCGTTGATTGTTGGATTTATTAATCTCAGGCAGTAACCATTAATAATTGATAAAAAAATAATAATGCAGTTGACAGTCCAATTATATATTACTAAATGAGCCCGCGGTTACACCCGCGTTATTTAAGGTCACGGCTCCGCTCCCGTGGCTTATGGCCTTAAGCCTTAAGCCTTTTTCGATAAATTGACTAGCTAACACTGAAATAATTTTTCAAATTGGACCAGTAATTCCTGCGATTAGCGCGTTCCAGCAAACAAACAAACTATTCAGCTTTATATATTAGTATTAGATTAGATTATTTACCTTTTATATGCTGGAACTTAAATACACGCGTGGTATTCTGTCATATTATGAGAGTGGCCTTTGTGCTCTAAGGCAAAGTTCTTGCATCGCAACCGGGATAACGATATGATGATGATTCCAGCATACAAGCTGTTTAGAAATACTGTAGGCTATGTAACATTACGCTATGGCCGTAAGAAACCGAGCAAAAAATATCTGAATCAGCAATCGTAAGGTCGATCGAAAATTCATTGCGAAAAGTGGAAGGCCAAGAAGGTGAATCCGCGGTGCCTAGCTAGTAATTATTATATTAACCGGCATTATCAACCAGGTCAAATTATTTTATAAAATCTAAAAGCCACCGACCATTAATATTGATCCTGATAATTTCGTATAAAATGATATGAAGTTGCTACTTTCGAACCAAACCTAAAAGAAGAAAGAAAAAATTACGCATCAAATATATGAGGCAAATGTATGTGGGCAAGTCTGTTGCGACAAACCTCGTAGGTCATTTGTCAAACAAATAAAGAATGTGTTGAAAAACAGAACGGTTCGTAGCACCCTGCACCGGCGAGCAAGTATGAAAAGAGTAATGAATGTAGAGGAAGCGGGTGAGGTTTATAAGGATAGGATTAAGTGGCCTTACGTAGTCTCTGCCTCCTCCGACGGGAAAAAGGCGCGAGTATATGTATATTATTTATGTATGCTACAGAACTTATTAAACTACAATGGTTTACTCAAAGTAGCTCATAATAAGTGACCTAGAGTGTGTGTAACACACTCTAGGTCACTTATTATGAGCTACTGCGCAGCTACGTGGTGGCGATACTGTAGTATCGCCACCACGCTTCTTACGATTAATGATTCAGTAACGTGAACTCGATCCGGTTGAATCTTGACTATCGCTTACTGTATTTCTTCCTGCATTCAGTGTTGAACATATGGAGTGCTTGAGTTGTGTGATGGAGAAAAATGAATAACGATTTTTCAGGAACCACTTCAATATATTTCCATTGAATTTACAATATTTTCTTAATCGAATAAACATACGCGTGAGTATTTACTACTGCGGCGTGGCACAAAGTGACGTGGATCTTGCGTCGGTATCAGATTGCGACTGGTTAGCGGAGCAGCGGCGGCCGGCGGCCGCGGTGGAGCCCGGGGCGTGGCTCGTCTAGAACCTTCCATACGAATTAAGACGAGTGCGCCCGAAGTTTGCCGAGTACCGGCGGCGGTCGCCTCGGTTCAGTGGCGCAGACGCACGCGGCAGCTTCCACTTGTAGTCCAGGCATCGATGTTCGAATTATTTAAATATTCGTTGTATTGTGTGATGAATGAATGTTTACCGTGTATGAGTCGTAAGTGTGAGAGTAAAATTAAATACGTATATAAATAGGAAATATAATAAAAATATGTGTATTTGTCGAACTGTTGAGTGTTAATAATATAAATAGGATAAACTAAATACTATAAGTAATATGATAGGGTCACCTACAATCACTCCCCTCCAGAGACCGGCTAAGGGCGAAAGTAATCTGGGAAACGCACTTGCCGTCCCGAGCGAGTTTTTCTGATAGTTGTGTCCTGTGACGGTAGGTGCGGGGGCTCTGGTGTTGCGTGTAAATTAAAACTATTGTCGTTACGCGTTGGGAGCGTGTCAGTGGATAGTAAATAGGCAGGCTTAAGGCGGTCAATACTTACAGTGGTGTCTTTGCTACCGACTCGAATTGTAAAGGTTTTATCTCCTCTTTTAAGGATTTTGTAAGGCCCAGTATAAGCGGGCTGCAATGAACCACGTAGCACTTCTTCCCTAAGGAATACGTGACTACAGTTGGCCAAATCTTTAAATACGAAGGTTCTACGCGACGTTGCGTGATGCTGAGGTGCTACTGGTCGTAGTTTCTCGGTAAAAGATTTCATGCGGGCTGAGAATTCAGTTATGTCGGTGGTGTAATAAGCAATGTCATGGCCGAAAAATTCGCCAGGCAGACGAAGTGGCTCACCGTACACCAGATCAGCGGATGAAGCCTGGAGATCTTCTTTAAAGGCACTTCTGATACCGAGAAGTACGAGTGGTAGGGATTCGGTCCAGTTATCATCAGCGTGGCATGTAATAGCTGCCTTTAACTGACGGTGAAACCGCTCAACCAAACCGTTGCACTGCGGGTGGTAAGCCGTCGTCCTACGGTGATCGAAACCGATAGATTTGGACAGCTGTTGAAACAGTGCCGACTGGAATTGTCCGCCTCGATCAGTTACGATCTCGGTAGGACATCCGTATCGGGCTACCCAACATGCGATAAACGCCTTGGCCACTGTTTCGCTGCTGATGTTGGTAAGAGGCACAGCTTCCGGCCATCGCGTGAAGCGATCGACGGCTGTGAGGCAATACCGATAATCACCAGCGGGTGGTAGTGGGCCGATCAGGTCTAAATGGACATGTTTGAAACGCGCCGAAGGTAAATTGTGCGTACCTAAAGGTGAGGCAACGTGTCTAGTTACCTTCGAGCACTGGCAAGTCAAACATGCCTTAGCCCATTCACGGCAGTCTTTTCGCATCAGTGGCCAAACAAAGCGTTGTGCAACGAGTTTGGCTGTGGCATTGGCGCCAGGGTGGCTGAGTGAGTGAAGGCATTTAAAAACCTGTTGACGTAACGACTGTGGGACAAATGGTCTTGGCGTCGGTGTACTGACGTCGCAGTACAAAGTAGTCTGACTTCCAGGGATACTTGTCTTCTTAAGGCGAAGGGAAGTGTCACCTTTGAGATGCGTAGCAAGCTCTGGATCAGTGGCTTGGAGCTTGGCCATCACTTCGAGATCGACGGGCATCTGCAGTTCATCTACGCGCGATAATGTGTCGGCGACCAAGTTGTCCTTTCCAGAAATGTGGACAATGTCAGTAGTGAACTGAGAGATAAAGTCGAGGTGTCTATACTGACGGGGCGAACCACAGAAATAGATAGTAATAGAACGGTAAATGTCACGTCATCGCGTACATTTCGCGCGTGCCACATTTTAGCAAGCCCCGCCCACAGTGACGTATAGATAGTGAGGGGACTCTTAAGGAATTATTATCGATGTGAGAGCTATGGAAAATGAAATTATGTTATTGTTTATATAAAATGTTTTATTATGAATAGTTTGGTTATAGTATACTGTTATAAAAATAAAACGTATTTATTTAGTTAAAAATCTGTATTGAAATCTTACAAAACTTTTGACTATATTATAAAATATCTATACTAATGTAATAAAGCGGAAGAGTTTGTTTGTTTGAACGCGCTAATCTCAGGAACTACCGGTCGGATCTGAAAAATTCTTTTTTTGTACAGTAGCCTAGTTATTCCGGCAGGCTATAGGCTATATAAAATTACGCCACAACTTTTAGGGGCCAGACAAAAATAATAAATTTGATCAAACGAGAAGGGGGAGGGTTGGGTCAAAGGCAAAAAAAGGCTTAACGAATAGGATACAATCTATATGGGTATCGTTTTCGAGATTTTCGGGATGCTGATTAAATAATATGAAATTTATTTAGTGATTCAAGATGGCGGACGGAATATCAAAGATGGCGGATGACAAAATTTTAAAAAACAATATGGGTATCACCTTCTATATTTTAAGGGTTGGGGAATCGAAATACAACATCTATTTCGTGATCTAAGATGGGAAATCAAAGATGGCGGATGGGAAAATAAAAAAAATCTATATTGGTATCGTCTGCGATGTTAAAAGGGATGGAAAATTCAAATACAACATCTTTTTCGTGATTCAAGGTGGTGGATAGGAAATTAAAGATGGCGGACGGGATTTTTTTAAAGTCGATATGGGTATCGTCTCCGATATTTTAAGGAATGGGAAATTCAAAAACACCATCTATTTCGTGATCAAAGATGGTGGATGGGATTTAAAAAAAAAACAATATGGGTATCGTCTCCGATGTTTAAAAGGATGGGTAATCCAACATCACCATCTATTTCGTGATCAAAGATGTCCCGTCCGCCAACTTGGATTCCCAAATGGACGTCATTTTCGTGATCAGAAAGCATGAAAACCCCAAAAATTATACCTAGATTAATTTTATTAAAAATGTCCCGTCCGCCATCTTGGATTCCCAAATAGATGTCATTTTCGTGACTAGAATCCATAAAAACCCCTAAAATGATACCCATATTAATTTTATAAAAAATGTCCCGTCCGCCATCTTGGATTCCCAAATAGATGTCATTTTCGTGACCAGAATCCATAAAAACCCCGAAAATGATACTCATACTAATTTTATTAAAAATGACCCGTCCGCCATCTTGGATTCCCAAATAGATGTCATTTTCGTGACCAGAATCCATAAAAACCCCGAAAATGATACCCATATTAATTTTATTAAAAATGACCCGTCCGCCATCTTGGATTCCCAAATAGATGTCATTTACGTGACCAGAATCCATGAAAACCCCGAAAATTATACCCATATTAATTTTATTAAAAATGTCCCGTCCGCCATCTTGGATCCCCAAATAGATGTCATTTTCGTGACCAGAATCCATAAAAACCCCGAAAATGATACCCATATTAATTTTATTAAAAATGTCCCGTCCGCCATCTTGGATTCCCAAATAGATGTCATTTTCGTGACTAGAATCCATAAAAACCCCTAAAATGATACCCATATTAATTTTATTAAAAATGTTTCGTTCGCCATCTTGGATTCCCAAATAGATGTCATTTTCGTGATCTGAAAGCATGAACATGATGCTTGCTTTCTTTATGAGAGAGAGAGAGACATTCGAATTAATATTCCTTTTATTTATCGATAAATTTAAAACGTAACCATAAGCCGAACGTCAATCCCTAGCGCGCGCTGACCAATCACAGCTATTTATTTGACCCGTGGCCCCTGATTTGTTATTGTTTTTGGCATCTTGTGAATATCGCGTATCTCGCCGTACATTGCGTGTTTATTTCATAAATATGTCAACAAGTATCGTATAATTCAAGCAATGGAAATTTAACATAACGAAGAAATGAACGATGATGTTCTTATTAGACAAACATGGTAAAAGTAGCCCACTTGTTTTAAATCTCAATAATCTTAAGTTTTACTCAATTTAAATACTTACTGGTGATATGAAATGCCTCCCTTTTCCATATTTTTGCATCACTTTTAATTTTTACAATTGGAAACTGCACAATATGGCATATTCGTAACGAATTTAATGTTTTTTTACCTCCTGAGCGCGCGAAAGGGAGACGCGATGCGTAATGCGAATGCGTTCGAAAACACATGCACCATAGTGCAATAGTTTGGCACGCGCGCCACGCCCGTGTCACCGTTCTATTACTATATATTTCTGTGGGGCGAACAGTTACTTTTTCTTTGATGAAAAGCGTAACAGATTGGCCTGTGATCAGTATAAATTGTGAAGTGAGTAGCTTCGAGCATGTGGCGAAAGTATTTTATGCTCTCGTAGATAGCGAGGAGCTCGCGATCGTACGGAGAATACTTTGTTTGCGATGGGCTCAACTTGCGAGAGAAAAATGCTAACGGCTGCCAATGTCCGTTCTTTAGCTGTTGCAGCACTCCGCCAATCGCCTTGTCAGAGGCGTCAGTAACCAGTCCTAACTTGGCATTAGAGTCGGGATGAGCTAGGAGAGTTGCGTCGCAAAGACTCTTTTTACAAGCTTCAAACGCATGTAATAAATCTCCCTCTATGAAAATTGGATGTGAGGCTTTAACCGACCCGGCTAGCAAAGCATTCAATGGTGCCTGAATTTGTGCAGCATTTGGAATAAAGCGCCTATAAAAATTTACCATCCCCAAAAATCGCCGGAGCTCTCTGACGGTTTTTGGAGGTGGAAACTGAGCTACGGCTTGCACTTTGCTGTCCAGTGGTTTAGTGCCCCTTTCAGAGATGTGATAACCGAGAAATTTTACCTCAGATACGCCGAAAACACACTTAGCTGTATTGACAAGTACGCCATATTTGCGCATGCGGTCAAAGAGCTGGCGCAAGTGGTTTTCATGATCGAGGGCGGATCGGCTAAATATTATAAAATCATCAAGATACGGATAGCAGAAGGAATCAAAACCGCGAGTTAATTCGTCAACAAATCTCTGAAAGGTTTGGCCGGCATTCCTAAGTCCAAAGGTCATAAAGGGAAATTCAAAGAGACCAAAGGGTGTGGTGATCGCGGTCTTAGGTATATCACATTCTGCGGTCGGTATGTGATTAAAGGCCTTTACTAAATCGATTACAGAGAATACAGAACACCCTGACATGTAGTGAGAAAAGTCATGTATATGACGAATAGGATATTGGTCGGGTATTGTTCGAGCATTAAGAAGCCTATAATCGCCACAAGGACGCCACCCGTTATCTTTTTTAGATACGAGGTGTAATGGTGATGCCCAAGGACTGTCAGATGGACGTGCAGTACCGTTAGCTAGCATCACATCAAATTCCTGCTTGGCTATCTTCAATTTGTCGGGGGCAAGGCGACGAGGGGAACATGATACAGGAGGCCCTGGTGTAGTACGAATGTGGTGTGTGGTGTTGTGTTTAACGATACCTGGAATACCAGCAGGACGCGTTAATTCCGGATATTCGGCTAAAATTTTGTGATATCTGCTGTCACCACCAGTCGCAATCTTGACACTAAAAACAGAAGAAAATACACCAATTGAGGCAACAGTACTAATATTGGTTAAACCATCAGTCAGTTTGTGTTGGCCGACATCTACAATAAGGCGGTAGTGTGATAAAAAGTCTATGCCAATAATAGCTTTCGTTACATCCGCTATAACAAAGCGCCATGGAAAATTACGGCGTAGGCCTAGATTTAAATTTAATTGAATATAGCCGTAGGTATTAATAACTGAACCATTGGCGGCACTGAGATGGTAATTAGTTTTAATACAGCGCTCACTAATCGCGGAAACTGGGTATACACATAACTCACTGCCGGTGTCTATTAAAAATTGAATATTAGTATCACGGTCTCTGATGAAGAGGCGACCTGTCTTGGGGCTCTGGCAGTCGCTGGTCGCCATCACTGACTGCCTTTTTCTTTTCCCGGCGCGTAGTCACAGGGTTTCACGCACCTGCGTGCCTTGTTGCCGTGCCTGGCGTGGTACCAGCAGATCGGGTAATTGCGGTAGTTGGACAACGATCGGCGCGATGAAGATCGGTTGCGCTGTCCACCTCCTTGACGCTCGGTAGGGCGAGAGTAACGTTGAGGTTGTGACTGCATAGTCAACACACTCACCTGTCGCGTTAGCTCGGCCACTTGACGGGTTAGTTCATCAATAGGCGAAGGAACAGCCGATGTCGATGTTGTAGCAGTCGCTGCGACTTGCTGCGCTGGCGCAGCGATATCGTGCACGCGGTCGGCCAATTCGGCGAGCACGTCGAGTGGCAGCGTTGGCTGCGACGCTACGATGGGCTGCAACGTTGCAGGAAGCCGACTCGTCCATATCGTTCTTAAGAAGTCCTCCGGGACGTCTGGTCCAGCAAGGTGCTGCAGGTGCCTCAGGAACTGGCTCGGCTTGCGCGTACCAAGCTGCTCGTGAGTCAGTAATTGCTTGACTTTATTTTCCCGAGACACCGACAATTTTCGTATTAGTTCGTCCTTCAGGCGTTGGTAGTTCGGCGGGCCAGTGAGGACGTCTTCTACCTCGGCAGCGTACTGGCGATCAAGGGTGGCCAGTATATGGTAAAATTTGGCCGTGTCGTTGATCACTTTTGCAATAGCAAACTGCCCTTCCACTTGCGCAAACCAAATCGCCGGTTTTTCTGGCCAAAACGGGGGTATTTTTATCCGCATATTCGGCGATGGCGGCGGCGATGGCGGTGACGCCACCGTCGTTGAACTTTTCGCAGGCGTGGACATCTTGACGTGGGCTCTGCGGCGCTGCGTCACATGTATCTGTGAGGTGTCCGTTTCAGAACCGCTGGACCCCTGACTCGATAGTTTCTTCTCTGTTTGGGACATGTGTTCGCGCGTGGGTCACCAGTATGGAGTGCTTGAGTTGTGTGATGGAGAAAAATGAATAACGATTTTTCAGGAACCACTTCAATATATTTCCATTGAATTTACAATATTTTCTTAATCGAATAAACATACGCGTGAGTATTTACTACTGCGGCGTGGCACAAAGTGACGTGGATCTTGCGTCGGTATCAGATTGCGACTGGTTAGCGGAGCAGCGGCGGCCGGCGGCCGCGGTGGAGCCCGGGGCGTGGCTCGTCTAGAACCTTCCATACGAATTAAGACGAGTGCGCCCGAAGTTTGCCGAGTACCGGCGGCGGTCGCCTCGGTTCAGTGGCGCAGACGCACGCGGCAGCTTCCACTTGTAGTCCAGGCATCGATGTTCGAATTATTTAAATATTCGTTGTATTGTGTGATGAATGAATGTTTACCGTGTATGAGTCGTAAGTGTGAGAGTAAAATTAAATACGTATATAAATAGGAAATATAATAAAAATATGTGTATTTGTCGAACTGTTGAGTGTTAATAATATAAATAGGATAAACTAAATACTATAAGTAATATGATAGGGTCACCTACAAAACAGGTTAGTGGAAATTGTGATTATTCTTATCACTGTGTTGGTTTAAAGTGAATTCATAGTTTAGAGTACGGAGTACGTTGAATTTTTCTACGAGACTTCGCAGAGAATTGATTTTTAGAGTTGTACTTGCAGCTGTACATACTAAATTAAGTGAGCGGGTTTTAATCGCGTAACATTATCTTATTTATTTTTATTATTTATTTATTTTTACACTTCTGCAAAATAGAATGCCAAGGCGGACTTAATGCTATATAGCATTTTCTGCCAGTCAACCTTAGGTTGATGCAGAGAAGAGTGTGGCAGGTGTATAAAATATATAAAATTATTTACCTATGTGTTGCCGACGTTTCGAGCGTCTTCCACTTGCAATTAATGGTTTCGTTTGAAATATTATTATTTCGTTAATAATAATAATATCGCGGATATTTAATAAATTGAATAGGTTATTTCCCGAAAATTTAGATAAAAATGTTTCTTTATAGAGCTTTGTTTATAGTTAGTTATGTTGGTATAGACTATCTTTTAGGTCCTGGTAGAGAGCACCATTGGTGAAATTTTACATTGGCAAAGCATTAAATACCGCTGAATACTGCTGAACATGGTGAAAATTAGATTTTAAGTCCCGTAAGGTAAAGACACCAAGATCCACTATATTCACAACTACACACCCTGTATAGGTGGTACTAACAGTATCTCAAATGTTCTGTGATATAATTACTTTCTATTGTATTGGTATATCGAAAAATTGATAAAAATAATAACAATTCTCACAAAACATTAGCAAGTCAACTCCAAGACGCTGTCGTATCGTTCAGAAAAACCTTAATGGAAACATAAAAAGTAAGTTGAATTTTAATAAATTTTAACAGCCAATGTTTTAGCGTAAAGACCAACAAATGAAATAAAACAAAGTTTCTGCCAAAGAGCAAACACAACTGTTGTTAAGATATCAAAACATAGCGAGATAAAACAATAACTATAGTGGAACACTTTGCATAAGTTGTAAAGGAAGACACAGCGGGTCTAATATAAATCTGTACTAAAATACTTTTGTGTTCGCACATTTTGTTCTGGCATTTTGTCAGTTTGTCAGGTAGGCAGCGATAGCCTAGTGGAGATTCCAACAGACTACCATGCACAGGGTATCGGGTTCGAATCCACGGCGCACACCAATAACTTTTCGGTGTTATGTGCATATTGATCTATAAATTATCGCTTGTCCCGTGCCTCGGAGAGCACGTCGGTCCCGGCTGCCATGAAGATCTTTGACAGTCGTCATAGGAAGTCAGTACCTATGAATAAACTGACACTAGTCTAAAACATGGAATTTAGCTATCCCTTTAGGTTGCGGAGGTCTGATAGGCAGTCGCTCCGTAGAAAAGCTAATATTCAGTCAAATCCGGTTAGACTAGAAAGCGGACCCCGGGTTGTAGCGTCTTTTTTTAAGCATGTCGTGTTATCAACAATATACAGTGCATCCACTATCACTAAAGGCTCAGACTGACGTCTCGTAATTCGCGTGCTCTGCGACGCGCGCGGGTCACTCGCGCATGTTATCTGTTAAAATTACATTTTTAACATATGATTTTAAAATAATTTTCGTTCGTCGAGACATTTGACGCGATACAAGTCATAAACCTACCGCGCGAATAGCATGCACATGTAGCTCTTGACCACGAACAAATAACTTGTACATAGGTACAGCTTGCGCAAGTAGCCCGCGTCTTTACTTGCTCCAGTTATTTGCACCATGTACAAGTACAAGCAAGTAACTTGATCAAGTAGCTTGCGCATATTACCCACGCGTGTAACCCGCAACTTTACTTGCTCCAGCTACATGCACCGTGTAGAAGCACCCTAACAAAAAATCATGATATGAATGGCCTGGAAGACAAAACATTTATTAAAAAGACAAACAATTGAAAGTTCAAACTACAAATACTAAAACAATGTAGGTAGTCCTTGACATAGCACGATCCTATAACTTTTCTAAGCCAAGTGTTAAGTGTGCTTACGAGTTACTTCGCACAGAGGGTTCCTGGTTTATTTCCGGGAACAAGCATTATTCGATACACAAATAGCTGTTTCAGTTATGTAAAGTGTCAGCGACGGGTTCTTGTTTTTCCAAGCTACTGTCCCAATTTACTCGTAGACATCCTATCTAGAACAACTGCGCGTGTGGTGCAGACGATTCCTATTACCTACACAGGATAGATTTTATTTTAAGAGCAATATACATTCTTTTAAATTAAAGTATCAACTTCCGCGCAACGAGCAAGTCTTGAGCCACGAGGAAATTTACAAACATTCACCCAAAAGGTAAAAAGTGTACCCAGTCTCGCGTTATAGGGAGCGAGCCTATTGCGAATGCCGGGTACATTGCCAGACTCCGTACTGCTACTAAGAATGCTGGAAAACTCACTAACAATTTTTCCCGACCCGGGAATCAAACCCAAGACCTCCCGATGAGCAGGCGCATGGGCTATTCACTGGACCAAATTTGTTTAAGGTCAATACAGTTTCGATGTGAATAGTTTCCATGTTTTATTTACAATAACGGGTGCGGCTTCACAAAATATTAACATTTCAAAGAAGGAAAGCCATAGGCAATGAGAGAAGCATTAATTCATAAACCACATAAAATTGTTTTACAATCATATTTGTGAGCGCACGACTAAAGCGGAATAATTGTTTCGATAAACGCGATGTACTATGTTTTAATTGAAATGTTATACAATACGCTTTGACGTCAGGCATTTTGTATGTTGTATTCCAAGAATTGATACAAGGATATGGATATTTCCCGGAACTTTAATATGAAAAACAACTGAGATATTGGCATTTTGTCTAAATATTTTAAGATAAATCTATTTATTGGCATGATTTTATTGTTGTCAAAGCGTCGAAAACTGTCAGGAAGTGAACAACGAAATCTTTGTATTTAGTTTTCAAACTCAAACTCAAACTCCAATATGTTTATTTCCATGAAAATATTTAAATTTTTGGAACACCTTAGAATGTCATAGATAATAGATAAAAAAAAGTAACTTTAAATGCATATTTACATAATTGAGCATTGAAAAAAATGCGTGTTCAGAAAGTAGAGCCTCAACTTATAACAATTTTCACTTACATCTACATCAATTTTGAACTTATAACATTGAACCTATGTTGCTTTTGGTTCTGATTTCAGATTGTATTAGTGTACCGAACAGCTTAAGTACTTCACTTACTTAATCTTAGTTCAACTGCAGTAAGCTTATTTGGTTAAAAACTAACGGCGTTCGTTAATTTGTATGGTAACCGAAAACAACCGGCTAACTGTGTGTAGTGCTACACCGCCTCTACGAATTCCTATGAGATGATCATTACGTACTACGATATTGCTACGACGCTACGAATATACAAATACTTGCTTTCGAGCTGCAATGCAGTTCAACTTCTCCGTGCTTGAATACATTTTGCATAATCATTATGTGAGTACCTGTTAGTGCCAAATAAATATGCTATGCAACGCAAACGCAGTTTCCAGACTGCCGGAAGGCCTCCGACATGGCCTAACGATCCTTATCCTTCGACAAGAACCGGTACCGACAGCTTTACGTGCCCTCCGAAGCACGGTAGCGCTCAGATGTAAATGCCACAAACGGTCACCTGCTTAAAGGAGATGTTCCATTTCTGGCTACAAAATGTACCATACCTCAAAAAAAGGATAAAAATACCAGAAATCACGGTAAAATATTATTTCAAGAATTTATTTAATAATAAGACCTTAGAAAAATAAAATAGTTTTGCTATTATTGCCATATTCAATATGGCGGTACAACAGATAGTAGCATTAAATGTAAGTAATGCGTTCAGAAATGGTATAAGATGAAATAATATAAGATAATTAAAACAAACATAAAAAATATAGAAAAGTGTATTCAAGGCAGAATATTATGAGTGCAATACCAATAACTACGAATAATTGATAAAATCGCATCATATAATAATTAAAAGTATATTAATTTTTACACCAACAATCCTTCTGGTCCGTGCATTTCAGAACGAAATATTCTTGATAGCATTGTGTGTCTGTGTTAGAGATGGGTAGGTCCGCAAATAATTCGGAGTGAGATCCGGATACGCATCCAGCTCCAAAGACCTACATCCAGGTCCCGTGTCCGTCGGACCCATATGGGTCCGGTGAACTGAATGAACTGATAGACGCGGGCGATTCGGAACCGAGCGCGCGATTCCGTTCTTCTTAGTGTTTTATTTAGTTCCCGACACTTGTCGGTCCGCCATTCACGATTCAGTTCCACGCACTGGATGCATTTCGTTACCGCTCCGGTACTGATTACGCATGTCGTACCTAATGCATGCGAATTATGGAACTCGGGAGTTAAATACCTACCATAAGTAAGATTCATATTAGATTATTTAGATTTAGTAGGTACCTACTTGACTAATCAAATATATGTTTTAGGTTAACCTACAAGAATAAATAAAATACCCATGAATTTTATATTATAATTACTTTTAAAATATGGCACAAATCAGTCTTATACTTTTGTACTTGTTGGATAAGTATTAATTATAATTACACATTTAACATAAAATCATAATTAACAGAAAAAAAATAAAGATCAAATAATAACGTAAATAAACAGAACATAAACAGTGTTTCGTTACCGCTCCGGTACTGGCACATGAGTTGTGGTACTGGTACGTTTCGGAGCGGTACCACTATTAGCAACTTTCATTTCTATCAGCATGTTTTAAAGTTGCAAATCGTGTGCGTGATCTCGTTCGCCTTTGCGTGTCCTTTCGCTCTCGGTTCCAGGTCCGCTGTCACAATGCAGTTCCACACTTGATGCGTTTCGTTTCCGCTCCGGTACTGATACGTATTAGAGCGATACTACTAGCAACTTTAATACGTACCAGTACGTATTAAAGTTGCAATTTGTATGGTTGTGGTCGGTTCTGTCGGATCGGTATCCGAATTGACGTTGGATGTATATCCATCCATAAAGTGAGTGATGCAGGTCCGCGGATGCGTGTCCATCCGGACCTACCCATCTCTAGTCTGTGTGACGTCCGCTTTCGTTCATGCGTTGCGCGTGAGTTTAGATTTTCGTGTCTTCCGCTCTGTTCCGCTGTTGTTATTTTGTTTTACCCGTTTTGATTCCTAACGACTTTGGCTTTGTTTAACGGTTTTTGTGATATCTGCTCATACTTGATAACTTAGGCTTGGCTTGCCGGTACTTGCACATACTCAACGATTTGGATTTATTACTTCGATCTTTAAAACTCCTAACGTAAGTAACAACATAACTTCTTTAGTTACTGTTAATGTAGCACTTACTATACGGTAAGGTTTCTAACACTTACTGTGTATTACAGAGTTTTAATACAATGGGTTGTATTAAGTGCAACCGAGAGATAACCAGCAACGAAGATCATTACTTTGTTGAAGACTTAGGCCCTGAGCTTTCACTGATTATTGAACAAGAATTTACTCATGAGGTAAGAATATGTATGCGAAGTATTTCTGTACTTCTGTCAATAGTATAATAATATTATATTCGCAATGATAAGACATAACCAAAATATCTTACAGATTACAGTTGATGCACTTTTATGTGAGGGATGTTTCACTACAATTACTAATGTTCTTACGAACACACATAGTATTGCTGAAGGGATCCAGGATACAGTACAACCTGGAGTTTCAAATGATAGAAATGTATGCATCTGGTGCCTCTTATCACTGAGGAGAAGGAGGGCCCATGTATTAACAAATGGTCCCCAGAGAGATATAATTGCCAACCGAATTGCTCCAAGACAGGTAATATTTTACAAACACAATAATAAAATGCTTAAAACAAAGGTGTCTTCAATAAACTTGCTTCTAAATGTTTTGCAAAATAAATATTTACCTTCTGAATTAGTTCAGACTGTGCCTCAAAAGGTAAATACTAATAACTTGAATAAATCATAACAGGTTCCAGAGGGTGGCCGTATTTGTCACAGATGCTGGGCATATGTCTGTGGACTTATCAATGCATCCTCAAATGATGCAAACCGAACAGAAAATACATGTGTTTGGTGCAGGCGCTCTGTGGCAAATAGAAGAACACATACACTATCTGATGGTCCTATACGGAACGAAATCAGTGCCCGTATAGCTCCAAGACAGGTATTATGATACTAATATTTTTGCGTTTAATGTTGTGCCATTTAACATAACTTTACACATTTAACATAACCTTTTATCCCTGAAGGGGTAGGCAGAGGTGTATTTCGAGCAATAATTAACATTTTGATACATAATGTCTAATGCCATTTTAATTATGTAAATAATTTGTTTTAATTGTTATAGATTCTCCCAGGAGATCAAGTTTGCTTTGCATGTTGGGTATCAGCTCGAAGAAATGTGCAGAGAGCAAATAATCCTAACGTGCACAGAAACATATGTACCGTATGTTCTACTTCAACAGTAGGCAGGAGGACTCATCTCTTATCAAACAGCACAGAGCAAATGAGAGATGTAATTTCAAGAAGAATACATCCTAGAGAGGTGTGTGAAACAATACTTGCCATATGAATTTAGATCCCATATAGCTGGAGGCTAGTTTATAGCCATTACTGGGCATTTTTTCAGACTTCATACTGCTACTGAGAATTCCAAAAGACCAGGAAGTGTTTGTTGACAACCCAGATGCATTTGCTAACTACTAGACCCCAGAGGCAGTCACATTTGGACAGTATACTAAATACAATTTCACTTTTTGCAGATTAATTATCACTCATTGGTGTGTCATGAATGTTGGGTTTCATCACAAGATGCTGTTCAAGAAACTGAACAATTGCAAGTCATTGAAGAGAGACCCCAGCAACCTTTGGATAGTCATACATCTATCCAGCATATACAACTTAGATCATATTATAAAATTGGTACATCCAGTGCCAGTTGTTTTGTACCTAGATGTACAAACACAGAACGTCTTGCAGTGCCAGGATATTTGAAGAAAAATATTTTATCCAATTATAAAATATATATATGTGAACATGCTCGGATTTGCATGGTTCACAAAACAACATATGATTGGGACCATATATTAAATACTGACTTATTAAGCAATGTATTCACTGTTAACGAAATAGAAGATATGATGGCAATCAATCATAATAATGATACCTTACACATTAATTTTGCAAATATAGAAAATATAGACTGTGACATGTTTAAATACTGGACAGGCTTATCCCAAGTCCAGTTTTCATTACACTATTTTAAATGAAATACCTCAATTAAGACAAAGTTGTAAAATACCTAAAACAGCCCTCGGGCTATATCTAGTTAAGGCTAGAACTGGCGAGTCTCATGAGAGATTAGCTACTTTATTTCGAATGAGCAAAGCTCATGTAACACGACTGATAATAAAGGCACGAGAAGCCTTAAAAATGCAGTATGTCCCTAAGTATATAGGTTTGGGACACATACCACGAGAAAATATAATTAGTAAAAATTTAATGATACCAGAAGGTTTGTTTGGTGACAGGGAAGAGAGGAGGCCAATAATTATATTTGATGGCACTTATGTATACATCCAAAAGTCATCCAATTACTTATATCAAAAGCAAACATACAGCCTCCACAAATACCGTAATCTTGTTAAGCCTTTTTTGTTAGTTGCATGTGATGGGCACATTTTAGACGTATGCGGCCCATATCCAGCAACAATGTCAGATGCTGATATAATGAAATTACTTTTTAATAATGAAAATGGGCCCTACAGGCAGTATTTTATGCCTGGTGACATATTTATATTAGATAGAGGGTTTCGGGATGCTTTACCTTTATTAGAAGGTATATATAAAATATATAAACCCGAATCTCTGGAGTCAACGGAAACCCAATTAACTACAGTAAAAGCAAATCAAAGTAGATTGGTCACAATGTGTAGATGGGTTGTGGAGGTTGTTAATGGAAGGTTTAAACTACAATTTAAGATATTTAGAAATGAGTATTTCAATGTTTCAAGTTCACATTTAATGGATGACTTTAAAATATGTGCAGCCATTTTAAATGCTTTCCACTCTACCCTTGTAGACCGTCCTGATGCTGGGGCAATATTAAACCGAGCCCTGCAGCGGGTGAATATGCCTAACACACTGGGTAGTTATATTATTGCAAATAATGTTAATAGAAGACGAGCCAATTATATAAACATTAATGAAAGTCACCCGCTGCTGGAAGTTTTCCCACGAATGACCATGTCTGACCTTATTATGTTCGCCTTAGGCATATACCAAATAAAACAGGCAAGAAGTTATTATGGCGAACATATAAGGCGGAATGGATCATTCGTTGTGGAACTGTGCACTGAAACCATGGTGCCAGGTACACTGTCATCACATGAGGGGATATTAATAAGAGGCAGAATCAAATCTCGCCACTATAATAATAAAGTATATTACACATATGTGTTAATAAATACACAACAGTCTAGCGATTGGGCAACAAGTATAGAAGGCTACTATTGCAGTTGCATATGTGGAATGCGAACTGTTGGATGCTGCGCTCATGTGATGATTGTAGTCTGGTACCTTGGTTGGGCTCGATATGAAAGTAATATTGAAGCCCCAGCATCATTTCTTGATGATGTGCTAATATTAGATAATGATGAGATGTCTTGATACATAATAAATATTAAAAAACTAATTGTTGTTTCATTGAAGTATTCCTTATCACATACCATCATAACAATTATATTCCATTACCATCTTAGTTTCTTATAAACATACATTATTGCCTGTCAGGAACTCACGGTGTAATGACAACGTGAGCTACCTAACTTATTATGCCTAATAAAGAGCCCTAAAACGCTGTAAAGATAGCATTGTGTGACGTCCGTTGACGTTCACTGACTATAGGTACCTACGCGAAATTCATGGTTTTGCTTTGCTCAGTTACAGTTAGGCTCACAGACATAATATTAGTAAGAGGATACTACGTATGCCCGTACATAAAAAGGTACTCTGTGTATGAATGTTAGGCTGTTTAAAGTGCACAGCTACTTTACTTTTTTAGGTTATGTAGATGTCATAACTTCCCGCCATTATTGTTGAGATAGACGTCAAATATTTTCAGTTTTTATTTTCTACATCTTCATAACTGTTTTAATGTGGATATTTTTAGTTTGATCATGTTCAAGTGTTAATTTGCTAAGATTTCTACTATGGTACATGTTGTAGCCAGAGTTCCATACAAAAAGGAAACATCTCCTTTACCGATCTGTTACGAACGGCAAGTCAAGTCTCGATCTCGTGATGATGAACAAGGTATAGAAAGCCAAGCCACTAAGAATTTACCTAATCATTGTTGCTATATTGTTAATCTGACGACACTTACTACGGAATTCAATATTCGAACTATAGATATATCTGTAGATTTTAGATTAGTTTTTGACAGTTTTTGACTTAAGCTCCATACAAAATATGATATGATGATGATGATACAAACACGAATCGAAAATCTACAGGTCTATCTATAGTTCGAATATTGAAAATGGCCGTGTCTTTATCTGCCCACTAGCAGAGCTATTTCGAGTAAGAAGTTGGAACTTGTTCAAAATCAACTTCGCTATTTTGGGTATCATTGAGTCGCTTGCAACTTTGTCTTTTGAATTTAAGGCCATAGTACTAAACTTTACGTTTACTTGTTATCTTACTCATTAGAATGATTGATTAAATGGAAACTATATTTTTGTATAGTCAACTTTCAAGTTTTGAACTCAACATTTAATAAGCATTGGGGTCAAATAAAATTAATCTATTATTATATAACTGTCGATTTTATTTAAACATAATATTAACAGTGGCTCTTTGAGATTCTAGATGATTAGTTTAGCAAACCGACATTTTATAGTTTTATTGAATAATGTTGCGGATGAATAACAAGTATTTTGATTTTGTCATGCGACAGAGACACTGTAACGCAGTGTCAACATACTAACTTCAGTAGGAGTAAGCTTTTTATTCTTTAAATCATCTAACTGTTTTATAATCTTTGTAATACGCCCTCTAATTGAAGCACGTTTTAAATTTAACGATACATAAATAGTCTCCATACTTTATAAGTTAACGCGTAAACCAAAAAAACCAGCCACAGTAGAAGGACAACCTGCTGTCCTCCCATACAACAAGGGCGTGACTACATCTTGAAGCGAGCTTCAATTCAAACTTACTACAAGTCGCCAACGAAGATATGTAAATTTCTACCAACAGTCAAGTGTCAGTTACCCTTGCAAGAGGCCCGTGTCTACAAAATAGACTGTGAATGTGGGCTCTCATACATTGGTCAAACCAAGAGAAGCATAGGTGTTCGACTTAAAGAACATATAGCTGACATAAAACATAAGCGCTCAACAAAGTCTGCTGTGTGTGAACATGTGGAACAAGGTACCAACCCCTACCTGCGATTTGATGAACCACAGATACTCGCGAAAGAACACCGTTTTTTTGCAAGGATGATACGTGAAGCTATTGAAATTAAAAAACACCCTTATTTAACCCAACTGTGTAAATAAAGAAATTTATTTACACAGTTGAGTGTTTCAGATTTCACTATAGGCGTTCGAGGTTGAGTCACTAACGGCCCAGCCACAGCCTACAGCGGCAGTGACAGCGGCGAGCGTTTTCGATGTGCATGGCGCGTTCTACTCCGTCGCGGCTACGCGCCGCGATCGATATTGCGTCTAAGTAAACGCGATATATACCTACATCGAAATCGCTCGCCACTGCCGCCGCCGCTGTAGGCCGTGGCTGGGCCGTAAGAAACACCGATGTGCTTCGACATCCCCTTGCAGCAGCATTTAGTACATGTATGGTCAGAGCACCTAGTAGCCTGCCGATATGGACCAGCCTATCGGCAAGCCCGTGATAACAAATCTGTAAGTTCGTTTTCACGACATGGAACATTACGTAGATATCGTTTATATCATAATGAATTGTTTAGATCAAAAACCAAATAAAATCCGATATTAATAAACATAATTTAACAACGTTGCATAATGATAACACGTGCCTCGTAGTATCATCAAGCGGCACGTTGGCGACCAATTCGCTATCATCATATTAAAAAAATGTCTATGACTTTTCCCCGGTGACATGGCCTAACACCGTTTTCGTTGATAAAATTGAACATCGCTTGTATTGAAATATCAACGCTCTTTAATATAAGGTACAGCCGAAATAAAAAAAAATACTAACCTAACTCTCTCCTCCTACACAAAATACATAAAAAATATCTAGCTCAAATTAAGCGTATTATGACGAAAACATTGTTTTATTTAATAATCTGTTATTTGAAATAACATTTGTATTTCCAGGACTGCCTACGCTGAATATTTACAAAGAACAGGTTCGAAGAAAAACATTATTCCGTCTATGCTAATAAACATACCCACCTTTAATTTGAAATTATAAGAGGAATAATAATATTATTATGTAAAAAAATCTATAAGGCCCATACAACGGAATGGAAGATAGGTATCTCTTCCCATTCAACGAGAAATTTGGACTTTTTTGCCTCATACATTTCGGATTGCTAATGATTATTTACTGATTATGCCTCGTTGGTCTCGAGGCATAAATGTGCGCGTGGATTGGGAGGTCTCGGATTCGATTCCCGGGTCGGGCAAAGTGTTATTGGTTTTCTCGGTTAGGAAATTCTCAGTAGCAGCACGGAGTCTGTTGATGTGCCCGGTACGGCAATAGGCTCGCCCCCTATTACGTGGGACCTAAAAATTCATGGCGAAATGTGGAAATAATATTACACCTCTGCCTACCCCTTCGGGGATATAGGCGTGAGGCTATAAAAAAATAAAAAAATATTTACTAATTAATAATAATCATGACATTTTTGAGCGAGTTCAAAAAGAAATCTGTTAAATACAAGAGAATGTTTTATTTGGCAGTACAATCGCGAATACGAAAATTATGACCAAATACTCATTTTAAACATGGTGTGGTGCATCTTGATATTATTGTGATCCCTTTATAAGGCAATATTTTTCAAACATTGGGTTAAAGTTATGTGATTATTGTTTAGTTACCGAAATGTCAATTTTAAATCAATAGGAATAATTTTATTTTTCAATATGCTTTCTATCTCACTCGACGCAGTTCTAACTGGCGAGGAGACTATTAAAACCACTACGTCATCCAACCAATCAAATAAAATAATTCTACAGAACATTATTGTAGAAGATTCACGAAGGAAACTCACCCAGATTACTTTTAAATCTTTTTCAAAACTAAACGAGACGAAACTGCCAGACATTAATTTAAATATAAAGAACTCCATCTAAACTTAAAAGTCTTTTAGGTTATTGGTTTTAAGCGTTGTTAAATTGATTTAAACTTGAATTTGATAAGATTTTTAAGTGCTTCGAAAGTAAATACAAAGATTAAAAATACTTAACATGTCTTGCCTATTTCGGTTTTGTTATTATTATTCTACCTCATGTGCTGTTCGTGGATTGTATAGTTGTTTAAGCGGTCGCCTCGCCATTTAGCAATGCGCCGGGTGTTAAGATTCAATCCACAAACCCAGAACAAATCTTGCTGTTACGATTTTTTTTTCTTTTTAAAAAGATAACTCCCGCATTAGGACTAAATCCTATGTTGCGGGGGACTTTAAAAACATACAACTAACGGACACAATGAACACCCAGACTCGAAACAACAATTTATGAATTACACAAAGTGTTGTCTCATGGTCCCCCACGTATCTGCGTCAGGATGGCTGGACCAAGAGAGATTTTGGAGGTTTAAGCAATACGAAGAGACGTGGATCTTCGCGACGCCCCTGTAAAGGGCGTGCAGAAGTTTGTTCGGGGTAGTTTTGCCCTCCGCAAGCGGGTTCTTTCTCCTGCCCTTTAATAAAGGCAGGTCCTGGGAGTGGGCAGTGGTTGCCCTTAGGCGGTAGGACCGATTAGGCGTGTTACGCAGGCTGCCAAATCTTCACGCCGTCCGCCGGGCGGTCAACACGAGCCAGGTGAGACCCCCGGCGAACCGAGGGAGGCCCAGCTCCGAGAAGCCAGCGACACGGACGGCGACTTACATGCGGCCTGCGATGGTCTGTGTGGTGTGATGGTGGTGGTGTTGTGCCGGCGTCTGGTTAGACGCCGACGTCGTGGTCAGGAGTGTATCTTCCTTGGTGTGCGCTGTTGCGGTGGTCGTCCGCGCGCGCGCATGATGTGCGTATCATCTGACGATACGCGCAGATGTCGCGCGGAAAGGGGCGGCCACCTGCAACAGAGGGCTAAAAAGGTTGTCAAGTTAGGGGTGGACGGTGGTTACCCGGGGCAACCGGCTCGTCCGCAGCGTCGTCGGGGTTGGTGATGAGGTCACGAGGCAGCTTCTTCTTGTCCGGGGGGCGAGCGTGCCAGGGGGCCAGGTCCCGGACGTGGTCCCAGGCCGAGGCGTCGGCTCGATCCCCACGGACAGACGGCGGATGTAGGCGTCCAGGCTCTCGATGCGGGTGTCCCGCTGGATAACTTCGTTCCTCACGTAGCGAGGAGCTTGTACGGCGGCGCGCAGCGACAGTGACTGCTGCGCGCGGAGGCGAATGCGGCTCGACTCGCTAGTGAGGGCGAACCAAGCGGGCGCGGCGTAGGTGAGCCGGGTGCGCACATAAGACTTGTACACACCCAGCTTTGCTCACAGAGGCAGGTGAGAGGAGAGCACTGGACGCAGTAGAGCTCTGGTAGCGCGTACCTGTGCGACGACGTTGCGGACGTGCGGCCTCATGGAGAGGGCGCGGTCGATGGTACTCCCCAGATACTTCACCGTCCGGGTCCAGGGGATGTACTCACACTGTAGTTTGAGTGGCAGTGGATAGAGCTGTTTGCTGCTGATGAGGATTGCCTGTGACTTACCCACGTTCACCGACAGTCGCCACTGCGATAGCCAGCGGGGAAGCTGGTCGAGGGAGCGCTGCATTTTCTTGGCGGCGTGGGCAGCGTTGACACTGGTGGAGATGTACGCCGCGTCGTCGGCGTAGAGCACCAGCTCGGCACCCTCGGCGACGGGGATGTCGTCGGTGAACCTGGTGTAAAGCACAGGCGAGAGGCATGAGCCCCGCGGGACTCCAGCAGAGATGGTGAGGACGTCAGACAGCTCCTGTTCCACTGCCACTCAGAAAGTCCGGTTACTCAGGAATGAGGAGACCACGTTTACTACACGGCGAGGCGCTGTGGACGTTGACAGCTTGTACAGCAGACTGGAGTGCCACAATCGGTCGAACGCTTTCTGGATGTCGAGGAATACTGCTACGGCGTGCTCGTGCTTGTTGCGCGCTGCCGTTATCCGATGCAGTACCCTCGACAACTGCAATGTCGTGGAGTGTTCACACCTGAAAACGAATTGTTCCGATCTTGGAGTGATGTGCAGTGTGAGGTGCCGCAGCAGGAGTCTCTCGAACACCTTCGAGATCGTGGGCAGGAGAGTGATCGGCCGATAGCTCCCCGGCTTCAAAGTGTTCTTGTCCGGTTTGGGCAGCACGATAATGCGGCCCTCCTTCCAATAGGCGGGGAAGGCGCCTGTGCGGACGATCCCCGTAAACAGGCGCGCTAACGCTGCCACGGTACGGTGCGGCAGGTTGCGCAGCGCTGAATTTGGTGTCCCATCCACCCCAGGAGCCTTCCGGGGCTGGGTCTGCCGTATGGCGCGCTGCACTATTGCGGTGGAGAAGAATATTGGGTCCTCTTCGGGAGCTATCGGCGTGGCGAAGTATTCCCGAAGGTGTGTCTCGACTGCTGCGGCGTGTTCTGCGTCTACAATCGGTAACCCGATTGGTTAGGCCTAAACTCGCCCTCGAGGTAGTCAGCTAGAATAGCTGCTCGGTCTGCTGCTCTATAGCGCGGTGTTCCGTTGGCGTGTAGTAGCGGGCGCACCGGAGCTGGGGTGTTCGTGAGGCGACGACATAGTCGGTGGATCGACGACCAGTCGTCGCGAGAGTCCTCGATTAGTCTCTCCCAGCTCTCAGCGGTGTGGGTTCTCAACTCGCCCTTCACTCTCTCCGTCAGCCGGTCTTCAAAGTAGGGCATCGCGTAGTCTGCCACTGTCTGCGTAGGCGCCGCTTGTCAGCTATCAGTTTTGAAATGTGTGCCGGCAGAGGGGGTAGCCTCCTCTGGGTGTTGATGGGTGGTGTGGAGCTGACAAGGGCGGACTTAATAGCGCCGGCGAGTTCGGACGCGAACGCGTCGACGTCGGCTGCGGAGCTGATAGGGCGAGTCGGTGTGGTGGTCTCCATCGTATCCTTGAATTTTGTCCAGTCCGGTTTTGGACGTGGCGATTGAGGGACGATACGGGTTGGCTGCTGTTGTACGACGACGAGTACCGGTTGGTGATCCGACTGTAGCTTGTCGTCGAGTACTTCCTGATGGAGGTGTAACTGGCAGTGCGATGTCCAGGACGTCAGGCATGTGGGTTTGCGTGTCCGGGTAATACCTCCGGACCCGCAACGATGTATCCATGAGCTTCGGAGTCGTTAAAGAGTCATACACCCGGTGCGTTGGTGGTCGTTGAGTTCCACACTGGGTGCTTGCAGTTGAAGTCGCCCGCAGTGACAACCGGGTGAGGTGCTGAGAGGATGGTCCGCAGTTCGGCGACGTCAATGTTCACTGCGGGCGGCTTGTATGCGGCGTAGAGGTGGACATGCGCACCGCCTAGGTGCAGCTCTACACCCAGCGAGTAAAGTGTGCTCTGCGTTCTTACAGGTAGGGGCTGGTGTACGACTCTTCGCCTGACTAGCACTGGCAGTCCGCGGTAGCGTGTACCGTCCGGCGTAAGTTTGTCCCTCCGATAAATGAGGAAACCCGGGAATCGTAGTCGGTCTGCAGGTACCAGGTGCGTCTCATTTATCAGCGCCACGTCGATGTCCTGTTCCTGCAGGAGAGGGCGGAGCAGGGTGGCCTTCTTGTGGAGGTTGCGGGCGTTCCAGTGGAGTATCCTCAAGGGCTTATTCATTGTCGTGCATGACGAGGTCCGCCAGGCCCTTGAGGATAATGGACACGATAGCTTGCTTGTCGCGCCCGGCGCTTAGGGCGGTGAGCACTTCGTGCAGCACCTTGATGGCCGCTTGTACGGTTTCATTGCCGCCGCTCCTTGGTCCCTCACTTTGCTGTGGGGCCTTCGCCTTCTTGTCCCTGGCCGTATTTGGTTCGCCCGCCGAACCAAATACGGCGGGGGTGGCGACCGGGTGAGCGGACGGCTGGGGTGCTGGTGGTGTAGGCGCCGGGTTTCGCTTGGGCTTCCTTGGGCCGCCCTGGGTTGGTGGTGGGCCCTGCTTCGGGGGTACTTCCGCGGCGGCGGGCGCGGTCGCGCCTTCCTTGCCTCGCCTGCGGTTTCTCCGCCCTCTCTTCTTCTTAGCCGCGACCGCGGCTCCGCGAGCTGTGGGGTCATTCGCCTCAGCCATGAGCGTCGCGCCTTGCGCGGTCTCTCCCTGTGGCTGAGGGTTTACCGGTGCCGGTACTTTGCGCGGCTCGCCGGTGAGAGCGACAGTCCCGGCCTTTTTATTCCGCGCTTCCCGCTTCAAGAACGGGAAGTGGACGTGGTTGGCGGGGTGCGTCCCCCCGCATTTGGCGCAAGTTGCAGGCTCCTCTAGTGGGCGCGGGCAGTCTCTTGCGGTGTGCTCATCGCCGCAGCGCACACATGCTAGGGGTCGGTGACACATGTGGCTTGAGTGCCGGAACTTTTGGCAGCGATGGCACTGAGCCGGCATCCTCCTCCCGCGCCAGTTCTCAATCTTTAAACCGGGGATACCGAGCATCTCCGTGACCTCGAAGATCCCCGGTGTGAAGTCCTTGGTCCTCTTGATGATCGCGAGAAAGATGCACCCCGGTCTGTCGTGGCGGGCCCGAATGTTCCGCACATATTCGGGCTCGAACCCCAGCTCGCGGAGTTCTTCCTCAACCTCCTCCGGTGTCGTATTGAACGGGAGTCCTCTAATCGCCACCTTCAGGCTGCGTTCTGCTGGAGTAGCAGAACCAGGAGAGCTTTTCGGTTTTCTCAAGTTCGGTGAGATATCTCTGTATCAGCCGGTATTCCTCCTCCTCTCTCGGCGTAAATCGAATGCCCTTTCCGATAGGGCAGGCATTGGCGGTTCTATTGATTCTTAATCTTTTTCAGGTGGTGTGCCCAGTTCGGGAAGTGCTCCACGATCACCGGAGGGTAGCGCAGTTGCTTGCTGGCGGCGGCGGGCGACGTCCGTGTACGCGCGCGGTGAGTGGTTACCCGGTGCGGCGGAAGAGGACGTTGCGGGCGGTGGGCGGTGGAGGCGGGGGTCGCGCTGTGGTAGCGGTGCCTGACCGAGTAAGTCGGCACGGCGCCTCTTAGCTTCCTCCTCTTCGTCCTCCTCTTCGGGGCTCCTTCTCCTCCTAGCTGGTGATGGGCGGGCGGCTGGCTGGTCTATGTCCATTGCCACAGAGGGCAACGAGTGAGCCCGTTGTATATTGGCCAACATACACATAGTGTGTCGGCGGCGCTTGATGTGAAGCACCAGGTCTGCCTTCGTGTTATCCGCGGCGCTCGGGTTCGAGTCTGCCGATGTCATCGACAGCTCTGAACCGCTCCTGGATGAGCAGGCGGAGCGCGGCGCGGGAGAATCCTCGGCGGCGATGCGCGGCGACTCGGCGACGTAGTCGTGCGCGGTGGCGACGCGCGGTGGAGAGCTCGCAACGGACGAGCCACTCGACGCCGGCGCGGGCCGCGGCGGGTGTGCGCTGGGGGAGGCGCGGGTCGCGGGGGAACGGTCTCGCGCGGCGGCGCTCGATCGCGGCGGCGGGTTCGCGGGCGCCTGCATCGGAGCGGCGCTGCGCGCACTCGGACGACCCGCAGGCGGGCGGGTGTGCGCGGAGCCTGCCCCGGGGCGCGGGGAGGCGGCGGTCGCGGAGGAGGCGACAGCGGAGTCAGCCTGCCTATGGTTACCTGATGGTCGGTTACCAGATGGCCTTTGGTTACTAGGAGGGTTATGGTTACCCCGATGGTCTGTGGTAACATTGATAGTGTTACTATGGTCACCCATGGTTACGAGACGGTGTGATGGTGAACTCGGTGTCGCTAAGGACACCGGTGGTAAGTCCTCGTCTTCGTCCTCATCATCGCGTGAGCCCTGAGAAGGGCTATTTCGACGCGACGACATTAGCGGGGTCGCGCTACGGCTGCGACCGCTCGGCGACTATGTTGTTTCGCTGGGTTTTCTTGAGATGGTGTTTGCTCCGTAAAGCACATACGAAAATCGTATGTACTGCACGTAACAAACAACGTCGCGGTCCGTGCAGCGCTTCCGAAACTGGAGCTCTTCGATTTGCTTGCAGGTGCTTGCTTGCGGTGAGGCGTCCTTCTTCGGCGGCGGCGGCGAGGCGAATCCCTGAATTGAGCAATACCAAGCTTTTATACCTATTTTATACTATTTGGTACCAGACATCAAAAATTTAGTACCTCGCTAAAGAGGGAAAACTTTGACGAGGAAAGTGGCCAGCTATTCTGACTTCAGAATGGCTGGACCAAACCGGTTTCACCTAGTTGTAGGCGTTATAATTAGTTCATTTTTTCGTTAAAATATAGTACCTCATTGGTACCTCAACATATGTTTTTCTCATATTTTTTCGATAAGCCATTTCACAGTCACAGAACATTTTGTTATATTTACTTTAAAAATAAATATACCGTGCAGTCAAATTATTGTTAATTTAATTTTGCCTGTGACTGGATATGTTTAATCTTTATGTATGAACTTAATAATTTCTTAGTATGTTTGGTGTTATCTTGTTAACATAGTAAAAGCTCTGTTTATTTCCGGATCAGATGAATAATAAAAAATGTTGATATTAATTTGATTACATCACGGCAAATGGAATATTTTTCTAACAGCTCTCACAATCACAGCCTAGCAAGAAGACATCTGTTCATTTTATATTCCAATATTTATTTTATAAGCCTAATAAAACGTAAACCAGATCTCACGACACATTTGTCAATAGCTTATTTCTTTAGATAAAATTATGTATTGTATTATTGTTTTTGTTGAATTTTTTTATTCCATGAGTTACTATTAAGTACACCCGAATGCTACCTGTTCTTTTTGTTCAAATATTTTTCCATTCACGGTTGTCTGGAAGAAATCACAACTTGTGATATGACCGCCATTGTACAATAAAGTATATTCATTCATTCATTCAATAGCGTAATTCTATATGACCAGATTCAATTTTACGAGCTAAAAGCCTTACACTACACCCACCTGCGAGACGAGCGGACAAGTATTCAGCTATTACATTTTAGAAGATATTTCTTTGCCTGTATTTGATAGTGATTGATAGCGCGTCGCTTATTGAAAAGCATTCAATGCAAGATCGAGCGTCTGACGCGGAAAAATTACCCTTTCTTGAAGTTTTGTCGTCTATATAAAGGCAAATAATTGTAGTTGCAGATGTGACTACAGTGATCGTTGTTTCAGCGAATACTTCTAATGAATGAGAACAATTTAAGAGTTACTCATATATTGCTCACTTAGTAAGGTTGTTGTCTATCGTAAATATTGAAATTCATATGTAACTACATGTGAATTTCAATATCAACGATATAAAACCTTTTTGGAGTGGGAATTTAACGTATGTATCATAAAGCGAAAAACCATTAATGGCTCAAATTCGAACTAGATGCATTGAAATCTCCAATTAAAAAAGGTCTGCTTAATAAATATTATAATACCTAAAAATAATGTCTTGCTTTCAAGAAACTAATGAACAGTATTTAATACACTGCTCAAAGTTTAACAGTTTTGGCAAAGTAAATTGTCTAAGGACAGGTACAAATAGTTCATTTTAAGAAATTGTTTCACAAATTGAGTCTCAAAAGTTTGTGATACACTCAGCGAAATAAATTGCATTTATTCAAATAAAAGATTATATTATATGGAATGACTAGACGAAACGCCCAAGTTTATTCTTTGACAAGTTTCTAGTTCTAGTTTCTAGAATTTTGTTGGATTATGAAGAACGATAAGTACTAATACTTGGTATCATTTTTATCGCAGTTTTATTTTTATTGTCTATGCAATATAAGGCGTCCACGGATGTGTTTATTTTATTTTATATAGGTTTTGATAACGGTCGGAAGGGGTGGTTATCATTAAATTACTCAATCCAAAACATAATTAGCATCTGATTTGAGTCAAAATTGTGACGGTGTCAACTATTAATGGCGTGCAGAAACAGCACTTTGGTTGAAGTATTTTGGTAGAAAACTATAAGGTGAAAATCGGTTCATATTCAATAATTTTTCTACCAATATTTTAGTAAAAAGGTGATTTTATCCATTTATATGATTAAATATTATATATAACTTTAACAAAATATACTTTCATTGTATTCCGTGATAAGTTCACTTGAAAAGCGTAAAGCCACTCGGAAACGATAAAACTCCACCGAGTGGCGGCTTGCATTTTAATTTGCTATCCTATTTTTATGTCTATCGATCTAAGAACGGGAGCAATTCCACCACAGTTTTCCACTAACAAATACATAACCAGTACAGGACAGGTCAATAATAAAATAACTCTTGTACAAACCTATAAAACTTGGCTAAAGTTTTGTCCAAAAATCTCGAAAATGTTTATGGGAAATTAAGGGTGAAACCAAACGAGCGTAATTTTGTGAGTCGTGAGTCGCAGAATTTCGGTTGCAGAAAGAAGTCAATTGTTGTTAGTAACTCATTTTGCGGCGCCGTGTGAATCAAATAGGACTTTTCTATGAAACCGAATGCAGCAGAATTTTTGCAACCGAAATTCTGCGACTCACGACTCACAAAATTACGCTCGTTTGGTTTCACCCTAAAATGTCGAACTCTTTAATAATTCCAACTGTAGTTCGTAACAAAATAAAAGTGCAGTTGTATAGCAAAATATTAACTGATACAATCATTTTTTTTTTCATAAACTGAACTTTTACGTAGCCAACTACGTAAAAGTTTGGTTCAAAATCGAAAATAGATGAAGGTGCAAAGGAAATATTCAGTGTGTCAAACAAAATATTCGTTTGGTTTTAAATTCGGGCGCTAGCGGTACTTCATTCGAAAGTTTTATAAGTACTTACAGCTTTTTCGTTGTACTGTGAATTTCGTTAAACTTATAAACAAAGTTATTGTTAAGGTAAAAAGTTAGTTTATAGTATTCGAAAGATATAGTGAGTTATGACTACTTAAGAGGTTAATAGAATATAAATACTTCAAATAGAATTTACTTAAGAAACCTTTGATATATTGTAGCCTCCAATAATATATTAAAGTAAAAAACTGTTCACAGTACGCTTTGTCTCAAACGTTCCAAAAGTAGTACAATAATTCTGCAAAACGTTCACCATGCACCTATCAGTCCGCTGTGTACAATGAGTGTCAATTTAAATGGTCCACCCGAGAACCACTTTACTCTACAACAATTTTCTTTGTTCACAAATAAATTCACTTTATCTAATTAACTACTAATGATGATGGCTTGCTTTCATTAAGGCTGTAACTATTTGTGAGTCAATTTAATTTTTTGTTTGTGCTATAAATAGTTTAAGTAATTTATGTTTGCATTTTATTTCAAAGTTAGTTCCCGTTTTAAATTAAATCAAAAGCTCAACCTTACAGTTTAGAATAAAAAACCTTAAAAAAGGAGAGACCTAAAATAACTCATATGTGTATGTGCTTAGAATAGATTTAAAGGTCAGATCCTTAATCGTCATCGCAAAAAATACTCTTTTTTAGGACGCCAAAGCTATATATATGTATAACTCTTAAGAACTCTTATAGATGCGACACCCGTACTTTTTTGCACGTCGTCAGATGACTTTGAAACTGGGACAAACGAACTATAATTTGAATTCGACCGTGGCTATACATTTTAATAAAATCTATTATTTGTAGATATCTCTCATACAAAGTGCTTTCTTCGCTTAACCAGTTCATATAAAACATTGCGTAGGATTTTGTTAGATAATTAGTATACCACTGACTGGTCTGGTGCGTTGTCCGGATTGTTCCCAGGACCGATTTTTCAAAGGTAAGCGGGGCTTGAAAGTGCATATTGTTAAAGTACACAAATCCCAAAATGTACTCCCAGGCCCATCAATATCTTCACAATCTGGATCAGGAGACACACACCAAATTCCTTTTTGGCATACTTTATCTAAATTAAAACATTCGGTTCCTATTATTAAAAGAGTTCCCCGTGGGGCAAGACGGTCAGTGTCAAAAAAATTGGCTGAATGCATAGGTCTTGTCGTAAGGGAGAACTCAACAACGGCCTGGGAGCAATTATTAAGATTCCCTTATAGGATTTTACATGTTGATAAAAATCAGGCAGCCCAAAATTCATTAACATCCCAAATTAAGTATAATTGTCAAATTTCGGCCAACACTTTAGACCCTAAATTCACGTCATACAAGCATAAATCGCTCTATCAATATGTAGAATCCAAATTAAGGGATGGTGACATACGGGGCGCATCTAGACTATTATTCAGTAGTGATGTGGTGGCGCCTTGCACTCCAGAGACGCTTGCGGGTCTGAAGAGCAAGCATCCAGCGCCCATTAATGATCTCTCCTTTCCTGAAGCTCCCGACAGTGAATCAGAACATCTGATCACCACGGCCAAGGACGTGTTTGCTCCTTCCGGAGTGGCTCGGCAGGCGGCCTCGATGCCTTGACACCACAGCATCTAAAAGATCTTGTGTGTGTAAGTGCTGGGGTGGCTGGCGATATACTTCTGAAGGAGTGGACTGCCCTAGTAAATAATGATGCTCTCCGGTAATGTGGACGATGCCATCATTGACATCTTGTATGGCGCGAATCTATGTGCCCTTAACAAGAGGGATGGTGGCATTCGTCCCATTGCGGTGGGTTGCACATATCGGCGTATAACAGGCAAGATATGCTGTAAATTTTACAGCAGGGAGCTATCAGAAAAATTCCAACCCCTACAACTAGGTTTTGGTTCCAAAGGGGGTTGTGAGGCTGCTATACATGCCCTTTCCACGTACCTTGGAAGTGGTGATGGAGAGGTCATTTTGAAGGTTGACTTGAAAAACGCCTTCAATTCAGTGAATAGGGACACTTTGTTGACACAAGCAAAATTAGAAACCTCCAAAATTTTTAAATTTCTTTGGCAATGTTACAGGTATCCCACAAAATTACTATATCAGGACAATCTTTTGGAATCTACAGTTGGATGCCAACAAGGTGACCCTCTTGGACCAGTCATTTTTAGTTTAGCTATACAATCCATTATTCGGCAAATAAATTCTAAATTTAATGCATGGTTTTTAGACGACGGGACCCTAGGGGGCGCTGCAGTCATTGTATTACAAGATTTAGCTTTTATTAAAAATAAATTCGAATCTATTGGCTTGGAACTAAATTTTAGTAAGTGTGAATTGTTTATAAATACAACAGACTCCACAAAAAAACATTCGATAATATCAAAATTTAATAATTTGGCATCAAACATCAAAATTATTGATAAGACTTCTCTTCCCCTCTTAGGTTCTCCAGTATTTGAAGAATTTTTCGGTTCTTTCTTAGACGAAAAGATACAAAATTTTTGTGAAATTTCAGATCACCTATTCAAAATTAATATTCATTCGGCCTATACTATTATTCGTTATTGTCTTTTCGTCCCAAAATTCACACATGCCTTAAGATCTTCCCAACTTTGGAAAAAAAACACTTTTAGAACAAATCGACCAAATTATCCTAATTACTTTAAAGAGAATTTTAAATGTGGACATGGACGACCGAGCCTGGCTACAAGCGTCTTGGCCCATACGTTTGGGTGGGCTCAGTGTACGCAAAATTTCTAGTGTCAGTTTACCGGCGTTTCTGTACAGCACGGAAGAGTTAACTAGGAAAATTTTGTCACCTACACTAGTTAACTCAGAAGTGTTGTGCAAAACCAAAGCTATAAACGCCTGGAAAATGGCTTGTCCAAGCACTGATTTGCCTACCAACCTATTCTCCCAAAGACTGTGGGACGCGCCGCTTTGTAACATAGTAAGAAAAAATCTTTTGGATACTTCTTTAAATGTTGCAGAGCGTGCTCGCTTACTGGCTGTGGGAGAATGGGAATCCGGTCTATGGCTTCAGGCACTACCATCGTCCAACACTGGAACCCTGTTGGACAATGAGACATTCCGTATTGCCATTTGTCTTCGTTTAGGTACTCCGTGTGTTTCTCCGCATCGATGTCATTGTGGAGAAGACGTCGATAGCCTCGGCCACCATGGGCTATATTGCAGCAGAAGCGCTGGTAGAATTCCTCGTCATGCCCATCTGAATGATATAATCCGTCGTGCTCTTGTCGCGTCTGGCGTACCAGCTGTACTTGAACCAAATGGTTTGGTACGCGACGACGGTAAGAGACCTGATGGTATGTCATTGTTGCCTTAGAACATGGGTAGGCCTTTGGTGTGGGACGCAACCTGCGTAGACACCCTCGCGCCATCACACGTTCCAAGCACGGGAGGCTATGCTGGCGCTGCTGCTGCAACTGCGGAAACCCTCAAACGGCGCAAATACAGTAATTTAGTAAGTAATTACGTGTTTGAGCCGTTTGGGGTGGTAACGCTAGGCTCATGGGGTCCGAGCGCTTGTTCTCTATTCCGGGAAATTTCGAAACGGTTAATCGACGTCTCACGTAACCAGAAGGCTGGTTTATTCTTTGCTCAGAGAATCAGCATTGCCATCCAGCGTGGTAATGCTGCCAGTCTTCTGGGCACGTTACCCGATGACATTCATGCGGAGGCATTTTACAACGCCTAAACCATGTAAATATTTTCATTTTCTAAATTTGTTTTTAAGGTTTTTGTATTAGATTACATTAAGCTTCACTTATAATGCTACTTATAAATGTTACTTAAAAAAAAAAAAAACGTATACCAAATCAATAAACAATGGTTTCAATACGCATTCTAATTATATCTTACAAGAAAAGTCTATACTTATCCAGTTTACCTTTAAATTTTTTATTGACAAATAAATTGTCAGCACTTACTGCGAGATGCGAGAACATGGCCCTTGCAATTGTGCTGAATTATTGGATACCCGACAAACTGCAAATTTGTCCATAGTCAATAGTCATTGTAATAGTGGAAATATTTTAATGCGCGTATTTTTGCTAAAATTTTCATATATCATACCAGCCTGCCGTAGTCTGCTACTGGATTTCGGCGTCCCCAATGGCACGCCACTGAGCTCATTTACCTACCCTTCATGTTCAGCCGCTGCCAGGCGCCAGCCACTTTTTGAATATCGTCACTCCACTTTACCCAAGCGTCTTACGCTAGACGCGATCTCTACTCCAGAACACGACTAATTGCTTCTTATTTGGCAAATATCCACTTCTATATAAAATCACTGATCATCATCAGTATCAATCAATACATCCGTGAACATGATGCTTGCAACAGTTCCAACATATCAGATACTCGAAAAACAGGTAATGGGATATCCTGAAAGACTATTTAAAATTATCTTATCATCCTATCCTAGTTGCAACCCGGAGTCAACTAACTAGTCCAACCTGATCTGACTGAATATTAGCTTTTCCACAGAGCGACTGATAGTAATATTCCATGGTCAAGACAAGTGTCAGTTTGTTCAGAGTTACTGACTTCCTACAATAACGGCCAAGATCTTCATGATAGTCAATACCAATGGCTTAAAGTGGTCTCCAAGGCATACATCAAGCGAGAATATAAATTAAAAACATTCAACGCGCACGAAAACAGCGGCGATAGCTTAGTGGTTAGTTCTGCGTGGGTTACATGTGACAGTTGCAGGGAAGGCTTAATATTGGGACTGCTCTTCCAAGCTACGCATAAAGACAATTGGACCGGCCTAACCTAAATTCATATTGTAGTCGGCGAGTTTGGCGAGTGGCTTTTGTTAAAATAAACATCAAATATAAGCAGCCAGCGACGCAGGTACTGTTTTGCTTTTACTTAATACTACTTATAAGGTTTACACTTTTAAACTTCTAAATGTAACTGGTAGTAAGGAACACAGATAATTGTACAGTCATACTAAAAGAGTTCGAGCCATCTGTCGAGAGCAGACTTCTCTGAACGCATACCTGCAGAATGCAGTGCTAATTTTTCTAGAGATTCCCAATTATACTGGGCAGCTTTGGGGTCTGGGATACGTCGTGTACTCGCAGCACTTAGGTTATCAGAAATCTGAAGAAAATAATTATAGTATTCATAAAGTCCGTATGTACTTTTTCCTAGCCACCGATATGATTTCTTATTGTTATCATAGTGAAATCCTTATTGTGGATCGTTATTCAACCCGTCATTCGAGGGGATGATTCGAGTGGCGATGAAGCTGGTGAGGAGGAGGGTCTATTATAAAAACACATGAATCGATATGGAAGCGTCAGTTTTAAGATACCAAATTAGATAAACAGAAAGTAAACTTTAATTCGTTCGTTTTTAACCGTAACAAAAATCAAATGGATCTCGCCAAGATCGAAGAACACCACCGGATATTAAAACCATTGAACGCCGAAGCTTTCAGAGGACTGACAGCACCACTAACAAAAGTTACCTAATATGAACCCGTCCTGTTTTAGGAGCTAAGTTCAAATCGTGCTTAGAATTTTAAGTACTTTCTGTTAATTTGGATTCAATTAGACGTGTATTTTGCTCGTTGAATAATACGGGCATGTTTATAAACTGTCACTTTATGCTCTGGCGTTTTTTGAGTTGTGAGAGCTGGACATTATCCCTTCAGTGTAAATAAACAGTCAAAGAGTAGTTGAACTGTCGATTATGAATGAAATAATAACGAATTTTTTATACTATAGTATCATTTTTGCGACTATTGGAACCTTTAGAGAATCATCATAGTCCTCACCTGCAAGTGGTGCACCTGCCGATCAACGGACGAGGCTCTGGCAAGCAAAATATCCCGATAAGCGGCAATAGGCTCGCCACCTATTACGTGGGATCAAAACACTGGCGAAAAGTGGGCGTTTAATATGCCTCTGCCTACCCCTTCGGGGAAACAGCCGTGAGTCTATGTATGTATGTATGTATGGTTTACAAGTTTAACAATACATCAATTTTGAACACACCCTCGCCGATATTTCACGTTACCTATTAATACAAAAGTTTTGTTTAGGTAAACTAAGCGAAGTTTGACAACAACTCGAGATTTCGTTCGTAGTCCTCTTCATATGAACAACAAGTTAAATAGGTTGGTTGTCAAACTGTATTTGGAGGTGACTTTGAAAACGTGACTGAATTTAATCATAATATAATTTAAGGAGGTAATTATCCTGTTCGTCTTTGTTTAAATGCAATTAAGTAGTGGTATATAATTTAACTTGACTGGTTATGGGAAATAATATTATGGACGACGTAAATATTATTAACACGTCAATAAATTATTACAAAAAAATCCGGTCTAGGGAATGCAAAGAGTCGATTTAAAAATCTTAAAATACTTTGTATCAATTCCAGTTCAAGTTCATGCTAGAAACACACGAGGAGGCGTCCAAATAAGGAGTTTTATAAAGTACCATTATCTCTTTTCTTTTGTTTTATTAGGTTAGCCTTGAGGCCTTTTATAAAATCAAGTCTCACATTAAGTCTAAGGAAAAAAATGTAGCAAATATTGTAAAACTCAATAAACGTCAAAATTGTGTGGTTACTACTAATCCTAAAGCAAGTCATGTATTTGGCCTCCAGTTGACATGAAAGAGATTTCACGTTGACTGCCTCCAACTAAATAATATGCACATCTCATAAGATTAATGCAATTTTTCATCCATTAAGAAGGGTCTCCGCTAAGAAGTCGGGAATACTTCATTCGTACGAGTCTCAGGTCGCTATATCGAATTCTTAAAGAGATTTACTGCTACAGCCAGTCATGCATAAATATCACACATGATTTGTATTAGTGCAGTAGGTTTAGAAGACGTCCATTAAGGATACTGTTTAAATGCAGTGTAACGTAATATAAAATAGACTGGTCACGATATTTCGGTGTCGTAGAGACTACTGCCTAATCGCCAAGTTGGAGTTACAATGCCTGAAAAGTACGTTTGAATTTTTATATTAATCAGGTTTCAAGAGATTGCTTTCAATAACAGGTTTACAAATACGACTAGAAGACGACAGTTTAGATATATCTTAAAACTAATGATTTGGGTTAGGCGAGGCATATTAATGCCTCGCCTAAGTCAAATAATTAATTTTATAATGACTAAAATACGGCTATGTATGTATGTGAGGCACAGTCATTGTTTACTCAAAAATGATTTGCTGGCGTAGGCATCTGCTACGACGAACTTGAATAATTAAATTGATATGACCTATGTGTGTGCGTGTACAGTGTGAATATGTATGGAAGAAACGATTTTAGCCAGTTAACAAAACAGCTGACCAATTGCTGTCTTAGTATTGTGCTCCTTTCAGCATCTAGTTTTACCATAACTGAAGTAAAAAAATAATGACTAACTTCAACACAGAGAAACAACACTGATTCTGCATACCTTATGATATTTCATTTCACCAGATACAAACCTCCGATTTGATGTTACGTTGAAAACGCAACTCTGTGGGACTGACAGGCATGATAAGCGTGTATTTCAGTGGAAGCTCGACACGAACATTCCTATTTCGTGAATGTACAAGCATAACACTCCAATAAACAGTACCAAATCAACCTTTAGTACAGTTTTCAGTTGCACTTCGCCCTATTAGATACAACATACGTTTATTTAACGAATGATTAGTTAGTTGCCTGCGAATTGCCAATAAATGTCGTGCTAAATTGAAGTCGTTTTGTTACTGTCTACTCAGTCGTTAAGTTGATCGAACATTCATAATAGTTGGACGTGATTTTGAAATGCTGCGATGTGACGAACAATTTAATAGAAATAATTGGCGTTTTAAAGGTGCCGAGAGTTAGTTTTAAACTGACAACTTTGATTAGAAGTGCCAGGAAGTGCACCAAATTATATAGGTAGACCAACACAAAGCTAAATTTCTTTCAATTAAGAATAAATCAATCTATGCAATATGGCAACCTTGGGTTAGTTCCCAAATACCTCAATATGTGGCAAATACCATGTAAGAATGTGTGGATTAGATTTTTGGTGAACAGCCAGTTAGAAATAAGAAATGTATACGGTAGTGAAGCTTATAACCAAAACTTTTAGTAGAATTTTTTGCATCAGGGAGCCAGATCATTTAAACACAAGAGGATCCACAAGTGCGTTGCTGGCCTTTGGAATGAGAAAAGATAAAGTAGTTACTCAGTCACCAAAGGAAACGCAACGGTATGCATAGTAACTGGTCAAACCACCTCATTAACGCTAAAATGAGCAAACCTGAGCTATCTATAACATGGCGCACAGACTCTAAACTTTCTGAACACCAGAAGTGCACTACACAAAAGACAACTTGATACAACAAATATCCATGTTATTTTCAATTAGTGACACTACGGAGCGGCACCTAGAAGATTTCGCAATACTTTTCCTCAATTAAACCCTACTTCAGTTGAGACACGTCGTCAGTCTCCGTGCCACAAGTATTAATATATACAGTTGACACTACCACGTGCTTACATATGTTCGTATAGTTCATGAGTCATTAGCGATTGTAGTATCTTCGTCGTTCTCAATTTCATATTTTATACGTTGTTGTGGTAAAAGACAAAGCGGAGGGTACTTTTCAGTCACTTCAAAATAATTAAGGCACTAAAAATTTTGGGAATCAAGGAAGTGACAGAACATTACTATATAAAAATGTATTTATTGCTTTTCGAAGTATTCTCCGCGAAATTTGACACATTTTTCCATACGATGGAACCATTCATTGAAGCAACCATTCCATTCGGAAGTTGGGGTCTCCAAAATGGCCGTTTTGTAGGCGTCCACAGCTTCTTCAGATGATGAAAATCTCTGTCCACGCAATTCATTATTTATTTTAGGGAAAGTATAGAAATCATTAGGGCTTAGATCGGGGCTGTTCGGTGGATGGTCTAATAATTCTATGTTTTCTTGCTCTAAAAACTGTTTTGTTCTGTGTGCGGTGTGAGAACTCGCATTGTCATGATGGAGGATGATGCGGCGGTTGCAGTTCTCTTTACGGAGTTCAGAAACGACCTGTGGCAAACAAATGCTAGCATACCATTCTGCATTAACCGATCTTTGTCCCTCAAGAGGAATAGTCGTAACATGGCCGGTTTTGGAGACAAACGTGGCCACCATTTTTTTGCAACACTCCGTGAACGAAAAATGTTTGTTGGCTTTAACTCATTTTCGAACACCCAAACTAGTGACTGGTTTTTTGTTTCGGGTTCGTACGCGTATATCCAGGATTGGTCACCTGATACGATGTTGTATACAGTATTTGAGGATCCTGCGTGGAATCTTTCGAGAGTTCTGTCGCACAAAGTAACGCGAGCCACTTTTTGCTCTTCACAGAGTCAATGCGGTATCGATCGGGGAAACAACTTGTTTACACCTAATTGTTCATGCAAGATTATTTGTATTTGACTCATGCCAATGTCTAAAGTTGCCTGAATTTTGCGGTATGTCACATGTCGATTTTCCACAATCAGCTTACGCACAGCATCAACGTTTTCTTGGGTGACTGCAGTTTTTGGACGACCTTGACGAGGATCATCACTGAGCTCGACACGTCCAAGTTGAAATTCAGCAAACCAGCGATAAATTGTGGTTTTGGATGGGGCTTCACCAGCAAATGCAGAAATCATCCGGTCAACACACTGTTTTTGTGTTAAACCACTTCGAAAGTCATAATAAATCATCGCTCTTGAATTTTCTCGAGTCAATTCCATTTGCTCAACGACTAAACAAGTTTAACAAAACCTTGTGACAAGACCGAGAATCTTTTTTTAAATAAATAAATGGTATTCGATTTTTAAAACCAAGGAGTTTTCAATTAAAAAGATTTTAATATGACAGGAACAGTGGAAATATTCCATTCCCGATACTTTTAGTGCAGCCTATATCCCTTAAATCATGATATCTACTTCCAGTTTAAATTTATTTAAAAAAAAATAGATGTCAATTATTTCACGTGTTTTTAAAATGACTATGTACTGCAATAAAAATCGTTGATTGTTGATTTATTAATCTCAGGCAGTACCATTAATAATCGATAAAAAATAATAATGCAGTTGATAGTCCAATTATAATTTACTAGATGAGCCCGTGGTTAGACCCGCGTTATTTAAGGTCACTGCTCCGCTCCCGTGGTTTATGGCGTAATGTCATATAGCCTATAAGGCTTTTTTCGATAAATTGACTAGCTAACACTGAAATAGTTTTTCAAATCAGACCTGTAGTTCCAGAGATTAGTGCGTTCAAGCAAACAAACAAACTATTCAGCTTTATATATTAGTATTAGATTAGATTATTTACCTTTTATATGCTGGAACTTAAATACCCGCGTGGTATTCTGTCATATTATGAGAGTGGCCTTTGTGCTCTAAGGCAAAGTTCTTGCATCGCAACCGGGATAACGATATGATGATGAGTCCAGCATACACAGTGGCGGCGCTAGACGACATGTGGACGTCGGCGACATCAAGTTCGCGAGGCCCCTTTTACTTACTACTTACTCGATTACCCCCCCCCCTTCTCCACCTTCTTTACTTCGTCGTCTTTTTTTTTCGTCATTTAACGGCTTTTTTACTCTATCAATCAGCCTATTGCAGTCCACTGCTGGATATACGCCTCTCCCAACATGCGCCTCTATTACCCGTCCTCTGTTTTCCGCATCCAGCCCACCCCAGCCACTTTTTTTAAGTCGCCGGACCACCTAGACGGGGAGCGTCCCACTTCAGCCTGCTTATACGGCGAGCTATGTTGGTTACTCTAGTTCTCTGCCGAATGACCTTGTTGCGAATTATATCCTTTAGAGAGATTCGGATCATAGGTCACAGCTCGTTTCATGGCACGGTGAGCGACTTTAAACCTATGGAACAGCCCGACCATCAGTGTCTACGTTTCGGCACCGTATGTGATTACTGGTAGTACGCATTGGTCGAAAACTTTTGCCTTGAAGCTTCGCGGAAAAAGCGACATGAAGACCCGACGTAGCTTACCGAATGCTGCCCGTTTTAAATGAATCCTCCTTTGGATTGCCTTCTCAAAGCTGTCTACCCAACTGTATTACTTGCCCCAGGCAGACATACTGTTGCACAACTTCGAGCTACGAACCGTCAATGCAGATCGTTTTCGACACGACGTGTTCATAGAACATGACCTTCGTTTTATACAGGTTCATGCCGAAACCAATCGGCCGGTAGGCTTCATAAAGGGCGTACAGCATTTTGCTAAGCTCTTCCGACATCTCTGTTATTAGAACAATGTCGTCAGCAAACCGAAGGTGTGAGATGTAATCGCCGTTGATATTTTCCTCAAGTGAGTTGGTGAACAGCTTGGCCCCTTGCCAGACTCCCCTACGCAAATCTATGGTGGTTGTCTTTCTGTCTTGGTAATGGTCGCGGTTTGCTCTCAAGAACTGCCCGGGTTTCGATAGGTCGTAAGCTTTCTCGTAGTCCACGAATGCCATACTCAGTGGCTGACAATCTGCCGAACAGTATGGACATCCATATATTGGTTGTTCATATTTTGGTTCACGGTGCTGTAGCCTTTCCGAAACCCGGCTTGCTCTGATGGCTAGAAGTCATCGAGTCTTCAAGCGACACGGTTTGTAAAAACCCTTCGAGAATAACTTGTAGATATGGCTCAGGAGTGAAACAGATCTGTAATCTTAATATATAAAATAAGCGTTACTGACTGACTGACAGACACGCTACAGCCGAAACTATTTGGCGCAGGAAGCTGAAATTTGGCATGTATGTTCCTTGGGGACCGTAGGGGTGCACTAAGAAGGGATTTCCCGAAATTCCCACGGGATCGGCCAAAACGGGTAAATTTAAAAAAAATGCAGGCGTAGCTGCTGGCGTCCTCTAGTTCTTCAATAAAATTTTGTCGCCTTTTTTTGAAGAAAAGAGCCATCACACGCCCGCTCCATGCTCTGTGTGTTGAAGTTTCGTGGATGACCGCATTGAGGAGACTTACTAGCTCTCTCAGGACTGTGTCTTCACCACCAGAAATCCTCAGAGCTGTCTGAGGATTTCTGCAGTGATACCGACATCAACAGGCGCTTTCTTCTTCCTAAGTTGCTCAAGGGCACCCCGTACCTCGCTCTGGTCGACATCCGGGATGTTTTCGGTAAAGTGGCGGGACTCTGTGGTGCTCAATACTAGGTCCAGTTTGTCTGTCTACCCACGAAGTATACAACTGTCGATAGAAACTTTCAACGTCCTCGAGAATCTCGAACTTTGAGTTGACGTTGTGGCCATTCGCAGTTCTTAGTTTCGTCAGTTGGGGCTGCCTCAAATGCTTAGTGAAGACTTTTGACCTCGGTTTTCCTCGATCGCAGCCTCTATTGTGCAAGTATTAAAGCGTTGGATGTCACAACGCATTAGCTTCCGTATTTTTTGGTTTACGGCTCTTCTATCAGGCAAAGATAGGATGGCATCTATCGTCTTTCCATCTTTAGTTCGAGAGTCTCGGTTTAAAGTTTAGACTCCTTGTTTCTCCTCTGTGCGGGGAGGTCTTTTCTGCTTTTAGCCTCATTGTTTTTTTTTTTCAGGATTGTGTCGTAGCTAAGATTAGCCGCTATTTAAGCTTAGATAGTCTGTCTTGGCTCATTGTGCTCCTCGAATAGGCCGAATAGGCGAAATTATTACTCACTTTCAGTACGAATGTGTTCGAAAATGATAAAAGGCATTACCATCTGCTTAGCTTTTTCCGAAATGTTCGGGCTCGGCTACTTAAGCCAGGCTGAGCGGTGAAACCAAAAGTTTTAAGGTTGCGAGGCCCCCTTAGGCGCGAGGCCGTCGGCGGTCGCCGACGTCGCCGACGCCTAGCGCCGCCATTGAGCATACAAGCTGTTTAGAAATACTGTAGGCTATGTAAGATTACGCTATGGCAGTGAGAAACCGAGCAAAAAATATCTACAATCGTAAGGTTGATTGAAGATTCGTTGCTAGAAGTGGATGGCTATCGCCATCGTACGATCCATGGCACTCTATGGAGCGCCTATATGGGCCACACGCCTTGCGGCCTCCTCACGCCTTAGAGCCAAGCTCAATAGCGTGCAGCGGGTGGCGGCCATTCGGATCGTACGAGGATACCGCACAATCTCATCAGAAGCGGCGACAGTTCTGGCAAGTTTCCCGCCCTTCGATATCATGGCGGACGTGTACGCGAAGGTCTATGACCAGACTCACACAGTTCACCGGGAAGCGAACGGGGACGTCCAGGACGTGCTCGAAATTTGGCGCAATGCTCACCGACAGGCACTGCAGCTATGGCGCGCGCGGCTGGAACTGCCACAGAATGCGCGCCAAAGGGCTGTCGGTGCCATTCAGCCAAGCCTTGAGGCATGGGTTGGAAGGAAACACGGTCGCGTCACCTACCGATTGACTCAGATACTCACCGGGCATGGATGCTTCGGTGAGTATCTGAAGCTAATCGGACGCGAACGGATGGCACAATGCCACCACTGTGCAGGCGATCTGGACTCCGCCCAGCATACGTTGGAGGATTGCCCGGCATGGGTGTCCGAGCGTGAAGTGCTAGTCGACCTGATCGGACGAGATCTATCCCCTCCAGCAGATATTGCTGCCATGCTTGCGGGCGAGGAGGGATGGCGCGCAGTGGCCTCCTTTTGTGAAGCTGTTATGCTCCAAAAGGCGGCTGCTGCGCGAGATTGGGAGAGGTCCGATCCCGCCCAAAGACAAGGGTGGCGTCGCAGAGAGCCGCCAACGGGGCCGCAAGCCGCCAGAGCATGGGGAGCTCTGGTGGCTGATTTGCAATAGGTTGCTTCCTGGAAGCTGCCAGTAAAGGCAGGTGAGGGCTTGTAGCCTTCCTTGGGATTGGATTTAATTAAACGTGGTGCCATGGGAGGAAGACTGGACAGCTACTATACCCGGTATTGTTCCCGTAGGGTGCCTTTGGTCGCCTGTCTAGGTGGTTTTTAGTGGAAACACCACATACTCCGGCTCTCGTTTCCCCAGGAGCTGGAGATCCGAAGGGATTTTCCACCTCGTAAAAAAAAAGAAATGGACGGCTAAGAAGGTGAAACCGCGGTGCCTAGCTAGTAAGTATTATATTAAAGGACATTATCATCCTGGTCAAATTGTTTTATACATTCTAAAGCCAGTGACCGTTAATATTGTTACAGTTTTTTTAGCTAAGTTAGCCATTGTTTTATAACAAAACCTATTAAACTACAATAGATTACTAAAAGTAGCTCATAGTAAGTGACCTAGAGTGTGTTACAGTATCGCCACCACGCTTCTTGTGTTTAATGATTCAGTAACGTGAACTAGATCCCGTTGAATCTTGACTATCGCGTACTGTATTTGTTCTTGCATTCAATGTAATACAGATAAGTGGAAACACTGATTCTTCTTATCACTGTGTTGATTCAAAGGGAAGTCATAATTTAGACTACGGATCACGTTGAATGTTTCTGGATTGATCTTTAGAGTTGTTCTTGCAGCTGTTCATACAAAATTAATTGAGCGGGTCTTAATCGCGTAACATTAACTTATTTAATAAGGTATAAATACATAGGTATTTGACTGCCTCGTTGGTCTCGCGGCATAAATGTGGGATTGGGAGGTCTCGGGTTCGATTCCTGGGTCGGGAAAAGTGTTATTAGGTTTTTCCGTTAGGAAATTCTCAGTAACGGCACGGAGTCTGGTAATGTGCCCGGTACGGCAATAGGCTCGCCCCCTATTACGTGGGACCTAAAAAATTATGGCGAAATGTGGGTGTAATATTACACCTCTGCCTATCCCTTCGGGGAGTCAATAAAAAAATAAAAATAAAAAAAATTGCAAGTGCAAGCACTTGGAATTTTATTATTCCGTTAATAATGATAATGTCGTGGTTATTTGATAAATTGAACAGGTTATTTCCTGAAAATTGAGATCAAGAAGTTTTTTTATAGAGCTTTTAGGTCCTGGTAGAGAGCACCATTGATGAAATATTTTCAATGTCTCCCATGATACAGTATTTTCTCCTAGTGAGGGAGTTTTTATAGAAGAATATTTAATCAATTTATCAATCAAAATTTGTACTAGGCGTTCTGAATGGCAACTTTAATTATTGCTTGTTAGCTATCAAATACTGCGATTTTTGAGCGTATTTTTTTGTTACATTAAAGTCGCTTTATATAGTATCTAGTATCGTAGCTCTCGTAGTATCCTAGCTCTTTGCCATATATTTTCTTATCGCTGGTAGCAGGGTCGTGTATTAATTAGGAATGACTTCGTAATGGCCGCTCTAGATGGATTTCAGTGTCTTATGAACACTAGAATAGCCGTTTCTATTTACTATCTAATTTAAGGCAAAGGCTATGTTTTCTATGCGTTGCTTTTTGTCGTTATAAAAGAGCTAGTAATGTTCAAGAATTTGTTTTTCTATCGTTGGCTGGTCGGTCTCAAAAGAACAATTTAAACATATTTTTCATAGGCACAGCTTTAAATATCGCTGAATACTGCTGAACAAACATGGTGAAAATTAGATTTTGGGTGCCGTAAGGTTAAGACATCAAGATCCACTACATTCGCCACTACACACCCTGTATAGTTGGTACTAACAGTATCTCAAATGTTCTATAATATAATTACTTTCTGTTGTACCGGTATATTGAAAATTGATAAAAATAATAACAATTCTCACAAAACATTAGCAAGTCAACTTCAAGACGCTGTCGTACCGTTCAGAAAAACCTCAATGGAAACATAAAAAGTAAGTTGAATTTCAATAAATTTTAACAGCCAATGTTTTAGTGTAAGGACCAACAATTGAAATAAAACAAAGTTTTGGCTAAAGAGCAAACACAACTGTTATTAAGATAACTGTAGTGGAACACTTTGCATAAGTTGACTTGTAAAGGAAAACACAGCGGGTCTAACTAATATAAATCTGTACTAAAGTACTTTTGTGTTCTCACATTTTGTTCTGGCGTTTTGTCAGTATGTCCAAAATTTGGTTTGTCTGTTTCTCCTTTTGTAGCATCATATTTTAAGGATCTCGTGTTTACGACACTAAACCGTGTATCCACTAAATGCTCAGACTCACACTTGTATCTCCGAAGGGGTAGGCTGTTTTTCATAGATGTATTAGCAACAGTTGAATTTTATTTAATTTGCTTTTTATGTTAATGTATGATCGCTTCTGAAATCCTCAGCTAACGATAAATTTGATGATGCAGTGAATTACAAAGTTAATATATTAAGTATATGTAACTTTGGAGCATCGAAACTGCAAAATTGTTTATAGATCGCAGAAAAAATTTACTCGACTAACCTTCGAGTCTAGTAATTTAGATAACTAATCTACCACTTAATTGTCTAAATTACGAGGCATTCGTGACTTAACAGCGGCTTACTCTCAGGCTTAAGCATAATCATCATTATCCTAGGGTTATCCCAGTTGCATCCAAGGTTTACATGTTAGAGCCCGAGTGCGCTTTCTAGTCTAACTTGATTTGACAGAGAATTTGACACAGTGCGGCTGCCGTCTGATACCTGAACCCAAAAAGATAGTGATATTATTACCTTTTTATTATTTGGTTGACTAAATAGTTACTTTATGCTGACTTTTGGCCAGAAAAAGCAACGACCGAAACGGAGAGCCTGAGTAGTATTTTCAATAATAATTAAATTATGTTCCATGGATTTTATTTCTTAATTTCATAATACTTTTGCCTAATATTATAAGTATACTTTTGTATTTCACACTGTAATAAAGTTAAGAATAATTGTCCACTGTCATGGAATTTTTTTGAGTCATTCTCTACTTTATTGGCTACTTAACCCAAGAGTGCTCGCGCTATGAGCATTTTGCCACCCGCAGCGAAAAATTCGTATTATTTCATCATCATCATCAGCCTTTAACAGTCCACTGTTGGACTAAGCCTCTCCTTTGAAAGGAGGAATTGGCCTACTATACCACGCTGGCTAAATGGGTTGGTATAGGGTTTGTATCATGTTTTCCTTCTCTTACAGTGCTGTTCTTTGCATAATATGCTCTCTCGGCCGGCTCTTGATATGAGGTGGTAACATTCCGTATTCCTAATCCGTCACCACACAGACGTATTATTTCACACACAATGCAATTGTCAAGGTCAAGCGTCCTAGTAGCTGCCCCCCCACACCTCGGCTCCTTGTTTTAGAAATAAGAAGAAATTCAGTGCGCCGGTGACCGCAGGAGGATGCGACTATTGTCAGTGTGTCGCGTTTGGCGGCAAATTGCTTACTGCGCGACTACTCACGTAAGTCAAATTTGTGTGACTGGTTTTTAGTTAAGTTGAAATATTTTTAGTTTTCGTTGTTTAAAATGTTCTTTTGATGTAATAACGTAGTAATTTATTATGTTTTTGGGCGATATTTCTTTTTATTTATTATACTAACATTTTTTTTTTGTAAGCAAAATGAACAAGCAAAACGCACAAATAATTTCGTGTTTTGAAGAAGATACTGATTTTGAAGAAGGTGGTGCGAGCTGGTCTAAAGTAAATACTTTGTAGATACAGCTGAAAAACCACATCGCCCGATTTGTGCCACCGGAACTACAAAATATACCCTCGAGTAGAGAAGGTATATGTGCAGTATGTCCATTCAAAAAAAATATTAATACCAAAAAAGGGTGCAATAGATGCGCAGAGTTACTGTGTAACGAACATTGTATGTTCAGGTGTCAGGACTGTTTTGTTGAAGTACATATCGCAGATGTTGAAAACGTTTAATTTAGTAATTAAGTCTTATTTTCAATTTTTTATGTAGGTTAAGGCAAAGAAATCGTTAAAATTAAAAAAAATATTCCTAAAATAACCTTAAGCATATTTTTTTTCTCAAACTTTAATAAATGTTACTTTCTGAAAGTTTATGTTTTATTCGGTCCTTGTTAATTATTGTAAATATATTTAACTACAATTTAGCAAAAAAATTTGAGTATGGGCGGCAAAATGCTCCCCACGCGATTACTCAAGTTTCATGGAAATGCGTGACTACTCTAGGGTACTGAACTTAAAATGTTTATAAAAAACAAGTTCTAGTGTTTTATTCTAGTGATTATTTGTTGTTACTAATTGATTGTTTTTGTTCTATGACCTGTTTTCTGAGTGCTACAACTTAACTTCTTACATAAATAGGTAGGTATGGAACTAAGTAGAATTCCATCGCTGTACGACCGATTTTTTGATTTTATTTTGTATTTTTGGTAGGTCTGAGAATATGTCACAAGCTATTTTTAAACCCCTGAGTGATAAGGTATTTCCAGTTGAAATTCTGTATACTTTTAAATTTTTATGATATGACGTTAAATGTATTTGTAACTCTAATTATAAGGCAAATAACACACAAATATTCTGGTTCCACTAATCTAAATTTATATATCATTATATATTGTATATTTAGTCATGATAAAATCTTTATTAACCTATTCTATCTCAATTGTAATATAAATAGATTGTAATAGCTATCATTAGTTACAATTACTTTTAGTTTATAGACTTATTAGAAGTAAACTATGTTCTGGAAGAGTAATTAATGAATATAAGAACTTGATCATGTTTTTATTAGTAAACTTGGTCTAGAATGTGTTCAGTTTTTTGTGAATATTATTGGTTTAGAAATGCGGAAAATCCTTTCTCAGTGCAACCATTCGGTCCTCAAGTTTCAGCTAGTTGCGCATATTAGTTTTGGCTGTGCGTTATTTGCCAATCAGTCAGTAGCGCAAGAATTGTATATAAATACAGATAAAACACTAACAAAAAATCATGATATAAATGACCTGGAAGACACAACATTTACTAAAAAGACAAACGACTGAAAGTTCAAACTACAAATACTAAAACAATGTAGGTAGTCCTTGACATACATAGCACGATCCTATAACTTTTCTAAGCCAAGTGTTAAGTATGCTTACGAATTACGTCGCACAAAGGGTTCCTGGTTTATTTCCGGGAACAAGCATTATTCGGTACAAAAATAGCTGTCAGCCTTGTGGTTGACGGCATAGAATACAAGTGTCACCACCCCCTATCTTCCCGTAAGAGGCGACTTAGGGATAACACGATGCAAATACCATCTTTGCGTAGAGACGGAAAACTCGACATCAAACCCTATACGACTGCCTCGTTGGTCTCGCGGCATAAATGTGCGCGTGGGATCGGGAGGTCCCGGGTTCGATTCCTGGGTCGGGCAGTGTTATTGGGTTTTTCTGTCACGAAATTCTCAGTAGCAGCACGGAGTCTGCTGCAGTCTTATTACGTGGGACTAAAGTATATATGGCGAAAAGTGGGTGTAGAAATACACCTCTGCCTACTCCTTCGGGGATAAAAGGCGTGACGTTATGTATGTGTATGTATGTATGTAAAAATAGCTGTTTCAGTTGTGTAAAGTTGCGAGCGATGTGATTCTTGTTTTTCCAAACTACTGTCCCAATTTATTTGTAGACATCCTATCTAGAACAACTGCGCGTGTGGTGCAGACGATTCCTTTTACTTACACAGGATAGATTTTATTTTAAGAGCAATATACATTCTTTTAAATTAAAGTATCAACTTCCCCGCAACGTGCAAGTCTTGAGCCATGAGGGAATTTACAAACATTTACCCAAAAGGTAAAAAGTGTACCCAGTCTCGAACCAACAATTTGTGGATCATAAAGAATAGTGTTTACAGTTCTACATGGCGGGCGACCCCTTAAACTATAACGTACATTATTATTTTTTTAAATTTATTTATAGACTCCCGCCTTTATCCCCGAATGGGTAGGCAGAGGTGTAATGTTGCACCCAAATTTCGCCGTAAATTTTTAGGTCCCACGTAAAGGGGGGTGAACCTATTGCCGTTACCGGGCACATCACCAGGCTCCGTGATGCTACTGAGAATTCTGAAAAAACCAGTTACTCTTTTGTCCAACCCGGGAATCGAACCCGGGACCTGCGATCAGCAGTCGCATGCGCTATCCACTGGATCACAGAGGAAGTAAGTAAGTAAGTAATTCATTTATTCTCACATCATAACAACGTACAATTATTAGTTACATAAATAAACAGGTGTATATAAATACAGTAGGTAGGTAGATACATAATGTCATTTAATACATCAACATCACCCACGACAATTTCGAGCCATACCCACATTAAAAAATATAACTGTATGCCGCCGATGTGACAATAGAGCTGCGCTAAAGTCAACGTACAATGTGCAATCATATTAATGACTAGACTTGCAGCTCCGCTAGGGTCGAACATTTGAATTTGAACATTTTCATCCCATTAAGGAAGGACAAAAGGCTGGAACCATTTTGAAAATACTTTCTTAGTGCTAGCGTAAGAATTAACCTCCCAAATAATAAGTATGCCGAATTTCAGCTGCTTGCGCTCAGTAGTTTTGGTTGCTAAGTCTTTTATTAAGATATACCTACATAATATTATATTGATTTCTACAAAGTCAAAGCCTGTTAGTGTCCTGTTTGTATAATCTACAATTATGTCATAAGAACGACTTAAATGCGACTAGTATTGCAAGTAACAGCTGGACTTGAGGTCGGCTTCCGTAACCTTTAGCGTCTGACCCACAACTTATCGATTCCTCTGGCTAAGTACATTCTCAATAGTTACTTTTAAAATGCATTGGTTAAGCAGTGGCTTTGCATTTATTACTGTTGCGATTTAGATATCATAATATTTTGGTTTAAATTTAAAGACATTTATGTCTTTTAAATTTACGAAATTTCCGGATGACAATTAGCGTGCAAGGGTTTTAAAAAGCAGCGATAGCCTAGTCCAAATATTTATAGACTGCCATGAAGACCGTATGGTTTAAACACAAAGCGGCACGCGCATCAATGACATTTAAAAACACTCGGAAAGCACGGCACAACCGTCTGCTATGAAGAACTTTGACAGTCGTTGTAGGAAATCAGTAATCTTCATCATCAGCCCTTTATATTGTCCTACTGCTGGGCACGGCCTCTTCTCACTATGAGAAGGGTATGGCCATAGCCCACCACAATGGCCAAGTGCGGGTTGGCAGATTTCACATGTCTTTTGAGAACATTATGGAGAACTCTCCGACATGCAGGTTTCCTCACGATGTTTTCCTTCACCGTTTAGGAAATCATAACATAACTACACGCCTTTTATCCCCGAAGGGGTAGGCGGAGATGTATCACACACCCACGTTTTGCCAGTTATGTTTAGGTCCCAGTGTAATAGGGGGCGAGCCTATTGCCATCTGCCGGGGACATTATTAAGCGAGCGATAATTAACATTTTTATTACACACATAACTTCGAAAAGTCAGAAGTGTGTACCCCGGATAACTGGGGATCGAACCCGAGACCTCCGTCTCGGCAGTCCATTTCGAACATCACTGTGCTATCGCCGCTCCGTTAGGAAATCAGTACCCTTGAAAATACTAACACTGGTCAAGACCATGCAATATGGCTAACTTTTTGGGTTATAGAATGTAGATTGCTGTCGCTCTGTGGAAAAGCTTATATATTGTATCAAGTCTAATTAGACAAATAAGTGGATCCTGGGTTGCAAGGCAAAAACTTGGATGCTACCGGAAAACACTTGTATAATATGTCCACACAGGTCTCTATGAGAAGGAGCAATTCTCGGAAAAATAAATAATTGTCTCTGTGATGTAAGGTTTAATTTGAAATGAAAATCAACTTTAGTTGTTGTATCTCTGCCTACCCCTTTAATAATACAAAACATGCTTTTATTTAGGTACGTTTATTTAAAACGCGAAGCATGTGTTGGTGGTACTATTTCTAAGAACTTCTTTCTTTTAGTTCTTTTTTTAAAAGACAACGCCAGCACTAGGACTAAATCCTGTATCGCGGAGGACTTTACAAACATACAACTAACGGACACAACGAACACCCAGACTCGAGACAACAATTTATGAATCACACAAAGTGTTGCCACGTGTGGGGATCGAACCCACGACACTCGGCGCAGTGTCAAGCGGCGTGGCGGCCGCTTATACCACTACGCCAACCCTGCAGTCAAAGCCTAAGATATTAGACGTTTTTTTCGCACAAAACTGTTCAATTTATGTAAATAAAATAAAGATTGTAAAAACCTAGTTTCTGTCAGTTTCCAAGGAGATGAGCTTTAAAGCAAATTGGAGGATCGGCTCTGAAGTATCATTACCGTGATTGAAAAACAATGTTTATGGTAGTACAGGGTACTTCATTACTTTTAATCTAAGATGCAATGTTGCTTTTGTATTAAACGCTGGTATTCGTGTTTTAAGATTACAAAAATATTTGGAAACTGCCAGGCATATCTTTGTATTATGTTTTTTCAACTTAAATCTTTCATTCAGAGCAATGAAAGATTTTGAAAAGCTTTTAAGTACAATTCTTATTGAAAAACATACTTAGATATTCTGAAATACATAGTTATTAAAAATAAATTACACCCAGACACCGAACAAGTAATCGTGCTCAACACACAAACATTTGGGTACGAATATAACCCACGACGTCTGGCGAAGCAGTCTTCTTCCTTCTATCTTCGTCTTATCGTATGCGCGTGTGGCCGTCCGAAGTCTTTGGACAAAGGTTAAGGTCTCTGTGTCCTGGGATAAGACCGAAGAATTTCACGTGCCTTTCGAAGCACGGTAGCGCCCTGATGTAAAGTGGTCACCCATCTGAAGCTGGGCGTGCATTGACGTTGCTTAACTGATCCATTACGAACGTCAAGTAATGGCAAGCTATTAAATGGCTAAGTTTCTGACTAAAATATTAAAAATCAAGTTAAGATAGACCTTTGCCCATGAACACCCACATCAAAAAAGGAGAAACAAGTGCTTTGCCGCTCTGAATAGAAGGTGAAGCAGGACGAGGATGAAGTAGAAACCGTCACTTTTACGCACTAAACGAAACGCAACTGTGTAGATACATTTGCTTTACATCGATATTCTGTTATAGGTACCTACTTTCCCGGTGGAGCCGACACATTTTAGCTAAAAATAAATATAATGTCATGTAAATCAAACTACATCCGTCTTAAAAATACATTGTGCCTAGCAAGTAGGTTGATAATATGAATTCATGACAAAGGAGATGGATAAATCATCCATATATTATTATGTCATGCGAACCACGTCATTGCCTACATATCGGCCTCTCCCAAGCTTTTCCATTAAGATGAATATTAAGTCCTGAAAATTATAATTATCTTATTTATGTTATCGTATAACTGTCACAAATGTCCACAGCACTAAGCCTGCGTTGCTTTAAATTTAATTGCGAAACTATGATTGCAGATAACAAGTATTTTCATCATTGATATTTGGATATTTGTGCCTAACAAGTAAATGAATCGGATGAAATATAGGTAACGCAATTTTATTTTTATGCGTTACGGTCAAACGAGCAGACAGATCACCTGATGTTAAGCGATAACCGCCGCCCATGGACACCCGCAACACCAGAGGAGTCACAAGTGCGTTGCAGGCCTTTTTAAAAAGGAATACGCTCTTTTCTTGAAGGTTTGAAGGTGGTATTGGTTCGTAAAAACCGCAGGCGACAGCTCATTCCACAGTTTAGATGTGCGAGGCAGAAAGTTTCTAGAGAAACGCACCGTTGTGGATTGCCAACCATCTAAATGATGCCGATGGAAATGCTTTCGCGTAGAACGATGGCGGAAAGAGGCGGCAGGGATTAATCTGAACAATTCCTCGGAGCACTCCCCATAGTAGTAGCGATAAAAGATGCATAGCGAGGCTACATCTCTACGCAGCGCCAAGGGGTCTAATCGGTTGCAAATATCTTGACAGTCGACAATTCGAGCGGCTCTCCGTTGGATGCCGTCCAGAGGGAGAAGCTGAATTTTAAGAAATGTGCACAATACATTTTTGTTTTTTTTTTTCAATGTCACGACTATATCCCCAAAAAGATAGGCAGTGGTAGGTAATATTACACCCTCATTTCACCTTTTGAATTTAAGGTCCTACGTAATATGGAGCGAGCCTATTGCGAATGCCGGGCACATTGCCAGACTCCGTACTTCCACTAAGAATTCTGAAAAACTCAGGAACTTAAATTTTCCCCGACCCGGGTATCAAACCCAAGACCCAAGATGGCAGACGCATACGCTATTCCCTGGAACAAATTTGTTTAAGGTCAATACAGTTTCCATGTGAATAGTCTCCATGTTTTATTTACAATAACGGGTGCAGCTTCACAAAATATTAACATTTTGAACGAAAGCCACAGACAATGAGAGAAGCATTAATTCATAAACCACATAAAATTGTTTTACTCGTACAATCATATTTGTGAGAGCACGACTAAAGTTGTTAGTTAAATTGTTTCGATGAACACGATGTACTATGTTTTTATTGAAATGTTATACAATACACTGACGTAAGGCATTTTATATGTTGTATTCCAAGAATTGATACAAGGATATGGATATTTCCAGGAACTTTAATATGAAAAGCAACTGAGATATTGGCATTTTGTCTAAATATGTTAAGATATTGTTGTCATAGCATCAAAAACTGTCAGAAAGTGAACAACGAAATCTTTATATATAGTTTTCCAACTCGAACTCCAATATGTTTATTGCCATGAAAATGTAAAAAAAAATTGGACACGTCAGAAAGTCATAGATAATAAAAAAATAAAAATAAATAACTTTATATGCATATTTACATAATTGAGCATTGAAAAAATGCCTGTTCAGAAAGTAGAGCCTCAACTTATAACAATTTTCACTTACACTTACATCAATTTCGAACTTATAACATTGAACCTATTAGTCCGGTCAATTTAGACATCCAAGGTTACAAAAATTCCCACTTAGCTGAATATTGGTAGGATTGTTCAATACACTATTATAAAGGAAATGTGAAAAGTCCTCATCGAGCCGGCACGTGCAAAAAAATTTACTCGGGGTCAAAGGTCACAAAAACGGGTTTTTCGCGATTTTCAGCAAAATAGTAAGTTTTATCATAAAATTAGCTCAGACAAAAATTGTAGATCAGATAATTACACACAAAACAAATCTATAAAAAAATATCTCAATACTTTTTTCCTAAGAGCCACCGTTTTTGAGATGTAACGATTCAAAAGGTTGAAAGAGTTGTAATCGTCATAAGATGTATAAGTACATCACGTATATACATCACTGAAGCCGTAATACAAACAAATATATCGTTCTATCGGCCAGTGTGACTTACACATATAAAATATGAAAATTTCGGGTAAAAAAAAACCCAGACCCTTATTTTCTACGCCAGTGTAACCTTCAGCAACATCTGTCTCCCATTCAATTGTCTGCGTGGCTAGGGTCGTATACCTGCTTTAATCTACTATGCCCAATACATTCAATGTTATTAGTCTCGAGTGCCGAGTATAGATAATTATCTGATCTACAATTTTTGTCTGAGCTAATTTTATGATAAAACTTACCATTTTGCAGAAAATCGCGAAAAATCCGTTTTTGTGACCTTTGACCCCGAGTAAATTTTTTTGCACGTGCCGGATCGATGAGGACTTTTCACATTTCCTTTATAATAGTGTATTGAAAAATCCTAACAATATTCAGCCAAGTGGGAATTTTTGTAACCTCACCCCTATTTTTTAGTCTAATTTGACCGGACTTATTGTCCGACCGGACCGGACCGGACGGATTGTCCGCGTGGTGACGGATTAAGAACACGGAATGTCACCACCCCATATCATCCCATGGGTGTTGTAAGAGCCGACAGAGGGAGCATATTATGCAGAGAACAGCACTGTAAGAGAAGGAAAACTTGATACAAACCCTATACCAACCCGCTTGGCCAGCGTGGTATAGTAGGCCAACTCTTCCTTTCAAAGGAGAGGCCTAGTCCAGCAGTGGACTGTTAAAGGCTGATGATGATGACCGGACTAAATGTTGCATTTAGTTCTGATTTCAGATGTTATTAGTGTACCGAACCGCTTGAGTTTAAATGAACTAAATCTAAGTTCAACTGCAGTTAGCTTATTTGGTTAAACACTAACTGCGTTCGTTAATTTCCATGGTAACCGAAAACTTCCGGCTAACTGTGTATAGTGCTACACCGCCTCTACCAACTCCTACGAGATGATCATTACGTGCTACGATATTGCTACGACGCTACGAATATACAAGTACTTGCTTACGAGCTGCAATGCAGTTCAACTCCTCCGTGCTTGAATACATTTTGCATAATCATTATGTGAGTACCTGTTAGTGCCAAATAAAGATGCAACATCTTATTGGAACCCTATTATAATGTAGTATAATAAATAGCATATAAGCGTTTTGGTGTAACCACTGTAAGCTTATAATTATTGTTTTAAATAAATAAATTAGTTGATGCGACAGGTGACGAGGTGTCAAGATCAAATTATTGGATTAGATGAAGTATTTCAGTTTAAATCTTATGTATATATAAAGTCTTTAGCAAGTCAGCATTGTCTTGGCATTACTGACTTAATGCCAGACAAGCTAGAAGCCACAATTATTAGACGCAAGAAGCTGAAATTTGGTAATGTTTGTTCTTTGGGACCGTAGGGATGCACTAAGAAGGTGTTTAATTACAAAGAAAAGTGCGCGTAGCTGCGGGCATATTTTAGTAATATATAAAGTTTAATGTACCGTCTAGTTTTACAGTCACCTTTTGTCAAAAAGATTGTGGAATTTTATTTATTTTAATTTATGACTAGCAGTCGCCTGCGGCTTCGCCCGCCCAAATCTTTCAACCTTTCTATTAGGAATATCATTTTAAAAAAATATTCCTTAATGGAAATCTATAACGTTAAAGAAATCCACTGGTCAAATTTTGTGTTTATAGCTTCCTTCCTTTCCATGTCTATGGTTTTGTTTATTTCATTTTTATAGTTTGGACAAGTAATTTTGTATATGTGATATTTACGAGTCAAAAAGAGGATATAGAAATTGGTCTAAACCAAAAATAAAACTATTCCTCTGGTTTTCAGTAGTCAGACGGCAGTTAGCTCAAGTAGATCTCAATCTTAAATGCAACCGGGATGACAATGATGATGTTAGTATTTTGTTTTTCGTGTGAGTGTGTGGCCAACTCTAGTGTCGGAGTTTTCAGACCGCCCGAAGGCCTCCGACATGGCCTAACGATCCTTATCCTTAAACAAGAACCGGGACCGACAGCTTTACGTGCCCTCCGAAGCACGGTAGCGCTCAGATGTGAATGCCACAAACGGTCACCCATCCAAGTGGTGACCTGTGCAAGCGTTGCTTAACTTTACCGATCTGTAACGAACGGCAAGTCAAGTCTCGCTATGAGCACTACAATACAATGATGATGAACAAGGTATAGAAAGCAAAGCTACTAAGAATTTACCTAATCAATACCTATTGTTAATCTGCCGACACTTAGTCTTTATCTGCCCACTAGCAGAGCTATTTTGAGCTAAAAGTTGGAACTTGGTTAAAATCAACTTCGCTATTTTGGGTATCATTGAGTCGCTTGCAACTTTGTCTATTGAATTTAAGGCCATAGTACTGTTAAACTTTACGTTTAACTGTTATCTTACACATTAGAATGATTGATTAATGGAAACTATATTTTTGTATAGTCAACTTTTAAGTTTTGAACTCAACATTTGATTTAGTTGTAACATAGTATGTAGTAACATTTAATTTTAGTTGATCCCATTGCTTATTGAGCAATGGGGCCAACTAAACTTAATCTATTATTATATAACTGACGATTTCATTTAAATATAATATTGACTGTGATAGCTCTTTTAGATTCTAGATGATTAGATTAGCAAACCGACATTTTATAGTTTTAGGGAATAATGTTGCTGATGAACTACAAGTATTTTGATTTTGTCATGCGACAGAAACACTGTAACGCAGCTGCAAAGTAACAGCAAGAGTCGTTGTAGCTTTCTGAATCTAACCCACTGTTTATTAGTTTTTGTCACCGAGTTTAAGTTCAAGACGCGAAGTTCGTTAATTTTGTTCGTTTGTCGATGATCTTCATGGTAACCGAGATCACCCACGACGCCGTTGATTTTCATTTACCCCTCTTTCTACCACTTAAGACGACCAGTTCGCGCAGCGAGAGTGTAAGCGACTGCTACGCCGAGGTCGCGGGTTCGATTCCCGCTCAAGTCAAACATTTGTGTGCATGAACATGGATGTTTGTCTTTGTCTGGGTGTTTCTATGTATAATATGTATGTATTTACAAAAAAAGTATACATGTATGATTATCCATTATCTAGTACGCATAGTCCAAGCTCTTAGTTTGAGACTATAGGGTGATGGGTGTAAGTGTAAAAAAAAAAGAAAAAATAATGTGATCAGTGCATGTTTATATAGATTTCTACCTTATGTAAAAGAGAGAAAATATCGCCCATCCATTTACCTCCTCAGAATCAAATTATGGCTCCACTTTATTCAAGTAAATAAATATGTAAAAAGCTAGTTTCTTTCACAGTTTCTTAAGAGTTTTACTTAAGTAAATTGGAGTATCGTCTCTCAACGACACGAAATATCATTACCGTAATTGAAAAACAATGTTTATGGTAGTTCAATGTACTTCATTATTTTGAATCTAATACAGATTTTTTCTTTTGGAGGCACTTTTATTCTATTTAGTACTGAAATAAGTGATCAACCTCTACATTTGCTTAGCTATTACTAACGAAATCATTGGCTTGAAAATCTGCCATATAGGTACTGTTCTTCTGAGTAAATTTAACAGACAGTATGATTTACAACTACATTGCAAATCGAAATCATCATCCTCCTAGCGTTAATCTAATTACAACCCGCGGTCCACTTTCTAGTCTAACCTGATTAGACTGAATATTAGTTTTTCCTCAGAGCGACTGCTGGTCTGACCTCCGTAACCGACAAGGATAGCGATATTCAATGGTTTAGACTAGGGTCAGTTTAGTTAGAGGTACTGACTCCCTACAACAACTGACAAAGATCTTCATGACATCCGGGACCGACGGCTTAACGTGCTCTTCGAGGCACGAGGCTAGCTATACGCACATAACTCCGAATAGTGGTGCGCGCCGTGGAATCGAACCCGATACTCTCTACAGGGCAGTCTGGTGGTATCACCACAATTCTATCACTGCCTTTCACACTACATTGCAAATCGAAAAGAGGATACAAATACTTGAGCAGGTGAACTAAAATATATTCCTGTGCTTTCTCTTTTTTTAATACAACTGCATACATACATTCTTGCTCTGGGAATAAGTCCTGAATAAAATTTTCACTGGTAGTTCAAGCACTTAAGCATTCAACTTGTGATTTTGTTCGGCTGGGAGTTGAATAACTTCACTTAGCAGAGTAGACGATAAAATATAGCTATATAAATAATCTATACTTATTATTTCAATGAGCTGAAAGACATAAATAAGGCTATTTTGTAAGACTTAGGCCTGCCCTAATCTTGAGTGATGCGCACCCATTCCATTATAGCGGCGCGCCCGCGCCGGCTCACAACAACAACACCTGCGTCGTCGTCCTGCGTTGCGATGGCATGAGTCACACACAAGTACAATATGGCGGTGGCGCGGTGGCCGGCGACAGAGCTAGCATGTCATGCCTCTCGCTCCCTCATCGTATGATTTAGTTATTTCTGACATACCCTATATTTTAGATTGTTATTGTAATTGTATAAAAGCTGAATATTTTCAATAAACGACACCAGACTATTACCGATTTTTCATTGAGGAGCATCTCACCCTGACGCTGCCAGAATACACAACAGTGGTGACCCCGTCGTCCTGCGTTGCGATGGCATGAGTCACACACAAGTACCATATGGCGGTGGCGCGGCGGCCGGCGACAGAGCTAGCGTGTCATGTCTCTCGCTCCCTCATCGTATGACTTAATTATTTCTGACATACCCTATATTTTAGATTGTTTTTGTAATTGTATAAAAGCTGAATATTTTCAATAAACGACACCAGACTATTACCGATTTTTCATTGAGAAGCATCTCATCCTGACGCTGCCAGAATACACAACACCATAAACTAACCTTACCAAATCGCAATCCATGACGTAAGCACTGTGCGTTTGCGTTACGAGGACTCTACTCTAGAACCTTTGGGTCAGATTTCAGCTCTGCCAGGTACATATATGTCCTACTCCGCCGGCCTGCGAGACTATTATGCGTCCATCCCGTGGTCTAAACGCTGCTTTGGTGGGAGGGATCTGTCGGAGATTGCTTCTGCTGTTGCTGGGGAAATCATGTTGGGTATGGAATATTATATTTATCTATTTTTCACTTTATATACACTGAAGCGTATAAAGGCGGACTTAATGCCTTAGGAATTCTCTACCAGTCTACCTTAGAGTGGTGCAGAGATTAAAAGTAGGTGTATTGTAGAAGTGAGAGAAGAAGAACTTTTGTAGCATAAACGTAATACATATATACATAGTTTAAAAATACATACATTTGATAATACAAGAACATATTAATAATTAAGTAGGTATACAAAATTTAAATATATAGCAATTATAAACTAAGGATACATAACTAATTATAATAATAGTAAATATATACATACACTAAATACCATTATACATAAACATATTATTAGGATACTTCTGCCAGCTTATCCAACAACAGCTGTTTTACTCTGGATTTAAAGCGATCCTTTGTAGTTCCTTTTTTATTCCATCCACTGACGTCTCCAGCAGCAGCGGAGTACGGCTCTGGTTCGATCGCGAGTGCACCGATGCTGTTAAAAAAAACAGTCGGCTTACCGCGCTTGGATCAGGGCTCGGTCTCGTCGCGATCCGAATGTCCATCTCATCAAGGCAGCCTATAATAGAGCCACCAAGGTCTGCAAGAGGGCATACATAAGAGCGGATGCCCAGCGCATTGCACGGTTTGATCAAGAACTCTTGTCGCACCCCACGGGTAGCCGGGGATACTAGCGATTGGCCAAAGCCGTGCAATCTAATTTCTGCCAGCCTTCACTGGCGCCGTTGCGATGCTCTGATGGATCACTGGCCCATGGGCTGCAAGGGAAAGCTGACCTGCTTGTCAATCTCTTTGCGGCCAACTCCCGAATCGATGATCGTAGTGCGCAGCCGCCTTCGAATCCCTACTGCGGCCACTCCATGCCTGATATTAAAATCAGGTAATTCGCGCGACACTGCGATCTCTCGATGTCCGGAAAGCCAGTGGACCTGACGGAATTCCAGCGGTTGTGCTTAGGAAATGCGCAGCCGAGTTGTCTCCGATGCTTACACGCCTGTATCGCCTATCATATACCTCTGGCATAGTGCCGCAGGCTTGGAAAGAGGCGAACGTACAACCGATTCCCAAGAAAAGGGATTGTTTTGATCCGGGCAACTATCGACCCATTGCTATCACCCCTATCCTCTGCAAGGTGTTTGAACGATTAATCAACAACCAACTCGTTCGCTACCTAGAATATCACTCTCTCATCAGTGATCGTCAGTATGGCTTCAGACCGAAACGATCAACGGGTGATCTTCTAGCGTATGTCACACACCTTTGGGGTGAGGCGATGGATGGCATGGGGAGTCGTTGGCTATTAGTCTCGACATCTCCAAAGCCTTCGATAGAGTCTGCCATCGTGCCCTTCTTTCCAAACTTCCAGCCTACGGCTTGCCGCCTCGGTTGTGCAACTGGGTTGCCAGCTTCCTGCATGAGCGCTGTATACGAGTCCTTTGTGACGGCGAGTCATCGAAGTTTCTCCAGGTGAATGTTGGTATACCTCAGGGGTCCGTGTTATCGTAAATATGATGACAGTACTGTACATGGGCGATATCTCGGACACCCTGCGGCTAAGCAAGCCGATACTGAGGAGTATAGGCGAACACTTGCTGCTGAGCTTGACTGGGTTCTGAATTGTATCTCGCATTGGGGTGATGAGAACCTGGTCGAGTTCAACGCCAAGAAAACACAGGCGTGGGCATTTTCAGCCAAGGTATCTCCATTAATATCTCAAACTTAAACACGTGCAATGAATCATCTGAATATTTTTTTCGTTCATTACAAATATATCAATATATTACATCAAAATATTAATGGCGCTATAAGCAAGTCAAATCTTTTAACCTTAAATCTCGAATTACTTGTAGAAGAAAGTGTCCTAGTTGATGTACTATGTTTAACCGAGCATAATATGCTGAAAGGTGACACCACATTATTATTGATAGAAAATTACACTCTTGCAGCAACGTTTTGTCGTAAAAACCGTCGCAGTGGTGCCTGTATTTTGATTCACAATCATCAAAGTCAAAGTCAAAGTCAAAGTCAAAATCCTTTATTCATTTAAATCACAAAGTGACACTTATGAACGTCAATTTAAAAAATAATTAATTAAAGCTTCTACATTTACATTAACTGCCACGTTCGCAAAGCAAGGGCGTAGAACCATGAGAAAGAACGGGCAATAAAACTCAAGGTCACTCTTTTTCATCGCCAGGTTTTGCATAATACATAAAAAATTAAATTTTGTATGGTGCGGCAACTGTTACACCTTCTATGTCATTTGTATATATTTACTCTACTTAATACTCAAGCATAATGTAGTAAAATTTTGATGTTCATTTAATTAGCCTCCTGAAAATTGACATGGTGAAACAGGAGCATCATGAGTTCAAACCTTTAAAATCAATAGAAAGGTTTGGCGTTCCGGGTATAATTGAGTGCTGTGCCATAGAACTTACATTACATGGTATAATAATAGTCTGTATTTACAGACCACCTCGAAATATATCACAAAATTTTGAGCGTTTCTTATCCATATTTAATGATGTGCTTGATTCAATTTGCTACACAAAGAAAAAAATTGTTATATGTGGAGATTTCAATATTGACACTTTGAAAAAGTGCAAGATGACTTATGTGTTAAACCAAACAATCATTGGCTATAACCTTAAATTGGCTATTAATAAGCCAACACGCCTTGTAAGTGGCGCCTGTTTAGATAATTAGACAAAATTTTCGAATTCGCTCTATCTGATCACTCAAGCCAAATGTTAACTTGAAAAGTCAAAGAAATATGTTCCATTTCACATTGGTTTTTAAAAAGTAGAGATTACTGCAAAGAAAACATGAAAAAATTTCATGAATGCTTAAAATCACTTACTTTTGACGAAGTTTTAGTACGACTGATACAAATTATGCATTTGATTGCTTTCATGAACTATTAATTTTGTTTTATAACCTATGTTTTCCACACGTATTAATAAAATAAACATGCCGTAAAAAGCCTTCCTGGATATCAAAAGGTATCAGAATATGTTCAAAGCAAAAAAGAAAATTACTTTGGCTCTACAGGAAAGATCCGAGTATACACAACATAAATGTATTCAAATGTTACGCAAAACGCTTTAACAAAATAATAAAGTTAACTCAACGGGCACAAAATAACTATACAATTTAAACAGCTTTGAACAAATCTAAAGTTACTTTGTCAATAATAAATTATAATAACAAGAATTTGATTAAAGAGGAAATCAGGCATATTAATGATAATGGGGTGATCATTGATGACACAAAAAGTATTGAAGAGCTATTTAACACCTATTTCATAGGCGGTAAAGGTAGTAGTGTAGGATCAGTTAACGTTACCTGCAAACTAACGAATAATATCAACTCTCTATTTATGAACCCCACTACTCCCTTCGAAATTAATAATATAATTAAATCATTAAAGAATACAAATAGCACAGGTTATGATGACATTAGTACAAAGGTGTTAAAAAATGTATCAACCATCATCTCACCTGTTTTATCCTACATTGTAAATTTAAGTATAGTTTCTGGTGTATTCCCAAGTAAATTAAAAAAACGGTGGTGATCATTTTTCTTAAATACAGGTTGTATTTAAGAAAAATGATAGGAGTGATGTAACTAATTACGGACCTATAGCACTTATACCGATATTATTCAAAATTTTTGAGAAGGTAATTGATTGATAATTTCTTTGAAAAACAGAACATATTCACCGAGAAGCAAGTAGGGTTTCGAAAGAATAAAAATATAAGTTTGGTTGTATTTCGGTTTTTGCGTACTGTAATGACAAGCCTCAATAATAAACAATTAGTATCCGCTTTATATATGGATTTAACTAAGGCTTGATTATGTTAATCACAATATTCTCTTAAGTTGGAAACATACGGAATCTGAGGTAATGTCCTCAATCTCCTAAAAAGCTACCTAATAAATCGGCAACAATGTACGCAAATTACTCGCATATGCCCAAAAACATATAGACAAATAGTATATTCATCTTCATACCATGAAGTAACACAAGGAGTCCCACAGGGAAGTATTCTAGGTCCATTGCTGTTCAAAATTTATATAAACGATTTACCAAATTATGTAAACCAAGATATGGTATTATTTGCAGACTATAGCACAGTGATGTTTACAAGCACAAACAAAAATCGAATGTTATCTGACATAAATCAAACACTTGACATAATAATTGAATGGTTATCTAATAATAATTTAATAATAAATCTGCATAAAACTAATTTAATGCGATTTAGAAATAGAAATAATAGAAAACAAATTAATATAGTCGGGAATACAAATTTTTTGGGTCTAAACCTAGATTCAAATTTAAATTGGAAATCTCAAGTGGAAGATGTTTGTTCTAAACTCAATCAATTTTCTTATGCGCTATATAGACTTAGGCCAGTTGTGAATCAATCTGCTGTCATCACGGCGTACCACGGTTATGTAGAATCATTGCTAAGGTATGGTGTCATTTTTTGGGGAAACTCTGTAGTTAGTACATAATATTTAAAGCCCAAAAGAGATATGTTAGGGCAATTTTGCAATTAAATCAGACTGATAGTTGTAAACCCTACTTTATTAATCTGAAATTGCTAACGCTTCCATGCCTTTATATATTTGAGGTAGCAGTGTTTGTTATTGTGATGTTTGTACTTGAGTTGTAGAAATAAAAATGCGGTAGTCGTTAGCGAGCGTATATTGTGAACTGACTCGATTACAAAAATGATTCACCTTATATGCTAATTGATATTTGCTAATGTGGGTAACCCAAAATACATTACAATCCTCCCCCTTAAATCACACATTTATTAATTATATTATATTTCAACTACAAAAAAAAACATATTTATTTGAATACCTAAATCACTATCAGAACTTAACGTGTACAATCATTAGGCAACCTATTAGTACAATTTAACAACAAAAACAAAAACAGGCATAATAACTCAGTTAGAACAAGGTACCTATTCAGGTTAAGACCTTAATTTTATCCACAATAAAAGAATACACAAAAAAATATACAATACAAGTTTACATGGCTAAATACATTTATATAATAACTTAAAATGTAACTTATAACTAAGGGAACTTATATTATGACTTAACTATTACAATAGTCTGGTGGTCTTTTTAAATGACATGCACGTATGGGACGGGATATGTCTCCTGGAACGACATCTGAATATTTTTGACAATGTTTACCTTCATTGGAAGAACCTAAACTAGAAGCGGGTGTGGACGGAGGCACATCGACAGTTACGGTACGATCATCAACTAACTCCCTTACGCTCTGAGGGCTCTGCGTGACCTGCGCTTCCACTGCCAGGCCCGGCTGTGTTAGCGCCTCCTCAGATCCTTTCAGACGATCCACCTCGAGAGAACTCCGTTCTGATGTGTTAGTTGGACAAATTAATGAACTACGCGATCGCTGTCTTAACTGGTCAATATGTCTATGAGTTTCCTTTCCCAAATTATCTACCACCCTGTAATTGGTAGTACCCATCTTTTTAACTATTTGTCCTGGACACCACTTTTCAGTGCCCCTATACTGCCTCATCCATATTTCCTCCCGTGACTGCAATGAACGCCTGACCTCCGTTCCTTGTTTGATTTGTTTCTCCTGAGCATTCTTAATTTTGTTTTCCCTATTCGGCCGTAAAGCATCTAATTTTGTTCGCAAATTTCTACCTAGCATAAGAGTCGCTGGACTTTCACCCGTAGAACAGTGTTCCGTATTACGATAATGTAAAAGAAAAGTATTTAAAAATAAATTAATGTTTTCATTTTGTTTGACTGCTTTCTTAATAATTCTCTTAACCGTACGCACTGCAATTTCCGCGGCGCCGTTTGATGCTAGGTGGTACGGAGCGGAAAAAATATGTTCTACGCCGTTACTTGTCAAAAAGTTCGAAATTTCTTTACTCGTAAAGGGGGGTCCATTGTCCGAAACTATTTGCCTAGGCAGACCCCATCTAGAAAACACTTCCGTAAGTTTATCAATGGTAAAACTAGCCGCCGTACTCGCCATGGGGAATACCTCTAACCATTTTGTCCTTGCATCAACCATCACTAAATATGTTTTCCCAAGGATAGGACCTAAAAAGTCTAGATGTACCCTTGCCCAAGGTCTAGACGGCCAGGGCCACGGCGAGACTGCGTGGCGCTGCAGCGCGTCCGCCTCCCCTGCGCACACCGTGCACTCCCGACACGTCGCCTCAACCGCCTCGTCTATGCCCGGCCACCACACATAACTCCTGGCCAATGCCTTCGTCTTAACAATGCCCATATGAGGCTCATGTAATTCGCTTAACACCCTAGCTCGACAGCTCTCTGGAATCACTACCCTATGCCCCCACATGACACAACCTAACTCCTCATATAGTTCCCTACGGCGGTTAACATATGGCTGCAATTCCCTGATTTCATTATCTGTGGGCCACATATCACGAATATAGCTTAAAACTCTACTCAACATGGGGTCTCTCATCGTTTGTTGTTTAATTATATTATAATCTAATAACAATGCATTTTGTGCGAAATGTAAATATGTTTGCTCTGGCACATGCAATGACTCATCGCTGCTACTAGCAATAGGTAATCTCGACAACCCGTCCGCACCGTTTTGTTTCGTATTAACGTATTCTATATCATAAGTATACGCAGATAAAATTATCGCCCAACGCTGTAATCGACTTGCTGCCATTGTCGGAACGCCGTGTTTCGGTCCAAAAATGCTAACTAATGGTTTATGATCCGTTCGCAAAACAAAGCGTCGCCCATAGACAAATTGATGCAAGCTCTGTAAACAAAATATAATAGCTAATGCCTCGCGATCAATCTGAGAATAATGTTTCTCAGTGTTGTTCAATGTGCGCGACACATACACTACCGGCCGATCGCGGCCATCGGCACCCGGCTGTGTGAGAACCCCACCAACGCCCCGCGAGCTAGCATCGCACGTCAACACTAACGATTTATTTATATCATAATGAGCTAATACTTCTGCGCTTGTCAATATTTTCTTAACTGTCGTAAACGCTTCTTCGCACTTAACACTCCACTTCCAACGTACATTTTTCTTTAAAAGTTCATAAAGAGGTGACAATATACTACTCAAATTTCTAACGAACTTAGCATAAAAATTAACTAACCCCTAGAACGAACGTAACTTCCTAATATCACTCGGCCGGGGCATATTTAGTTTTGCACTCACTTTATCAGCGTCTACCTTTATACCTTCTTTAGATATAACATACCCTAAGTATTTGACTTCATCTACCATGAAAAGACATTTGCTTCTTTTAAGCTTCATACCGTGATTTTGTAATCTCTGAAACATCGTTGCTAACGTTTCTAAATGCTTATTTTTGGTTCCCGAAGTCCCTATGATGACGTCATCCAAAGATATTTCTACCCCCGGTATATCACTGAGAAGGCTTGACATAATGCGTTGGAAGATACCCGGACTCGAAGACAAACCAAACACGAGTCTATTATATTTAAACAAACCCCTATGTGTGTTTATTACAGTCAGTTCTTTAGATTCGTCTAATTCTATCCGATTATACGCCTGAGATAAATCGATTTTAGAAAATAGGGTAGCTCCATTTAAGCTCACTAACAGATCATCGATCTTGGGTAAAGGGTACTTATCGACCAGTAAGACAGGATTTAGAGTGACCTTGTAATCAGCACAGATACGGAGTCCGCCGTCAGCTTTACGTACCGGTATCAAGGGTATCGCCCAGTCTGAGCACTCCACAGGTTCAATTATGCCTGTGTGCAGCATACCATCCAGTTCCGCGTCGACTGGACCCTTCAGAGCGTAAGGCAGCGGCCGCGCCCGGCAAAAAACCGGGGTCGCTCCCTCCTGTAAACGGAGCGTTGCTTTGCCACCAGTGTACCGTCCCAACCCGCCGCTGAACCATTCCTTATACCTATTTAACAAAAAATTCACATTATAATTTTTGTTAACCATATGATTAATTGATAGGTGAAACGGAGGTATTTTAATGTTCAATTCTGATAACCACTGCCGGCCTAACAAAGACGTTGTACCACCGTCAATTACAAACAGCTCTAAATATTTTATTTTATCTTTGTACTGAACTTTCGGTCTTATAACTCCTAATGGCTTTATATGGCTACCATCATAAAATTTTAACACTAAATTAAACGGCTCAATTGATCTAGTACAAAATAATTTATCGTAAGTCGTTTTACTAATACACGACACTGCAGAACCGGTATCTATTTCCATTTTGATATCATTGTCATCAATAAGTAATGATAAGCTTACCGGGTTATAACCGTTCAAACATAGTTGGTGTAATTCCTCCTCCAGCTCGTCCGAACTGGATTCCGCCTGACCTGCCCCCGACTGTTCATTTGACGCGACTTCGCAGTGGTTCACGCCGCGTCTCTTCGTTTTCGGACTCAGCCTCGCCCGTGGACATACTCGTCGCAAATGACCCATTTGTTTGCATTTGCTGCACACAAACTGTTTGTAACGGCATTCGTCCTTGGTATGCCCGCGCCAGCCGCACGCCGCACAGTCATCGGTGCCCTTGTCCGTGTACCGCGTCGCCCGGTCTCGGTTAGTGTGCTGCTTATGCCGCTTCGATTGCTGGCTCGTCTTGAAGGCGTGTACGATCGCCGGAATTTCCCCGCTCGTCTTTTGTTCGACGAATGCCGCGTCGCGCTCTGCCGCCTCTAGCCCACAAGCCAATCTTACTGCTCCCGCATACGTTAAGTTATCTTCTGCAAACAGTCTTTGCCTGGTGACGTCACTCTTCACCCCGCAAACAAACTGGTCCCGCAGATTTTCCTCCAAATTCTCTCCAAATTCACAGGTTTTCGATAACTTTTTCATCTCTGTCAGGTATTGTGTAATAGTTTCGTCGTCCTTCTGCCTTCTTTGCCGAAATCTATACCGTTCCGCCATGACAGCCGGCTTGGGTTGCAGGTGATTTTTCAACATTGTAACGGCTTTTTCGTACGTAATTTCCGCCGGTCTGTTTGGACTACACAATGTACTCAGCAACTCGTACGTTTCATCACCTACGCCGGTGATCAGTATCGCCAACCACATGTCCTTTTCCACTTTATTCACCTTAAAGTACATCTCCAGGCGTTCCACGTACAAGGTCCAATTCACAGATTTCAAATCGAAGTCCTTTATCTTGCCGATTTTTCCCACCGACATTTTTTCTTCAATGTTTTTGCGCTGTAGGTAAACGTAATAACTTCGTCGCCACTGTGATGTTTGTACTTTAGTTGTAGAAATAAAAATGTGGTAGTCGTTAGCGAGCGTATATTGCGAACTGACTCGCTTACAGAAATGATTCACCTTATATGCTAATTGATATTTGCTAATGTGGGTAACCCAAAATACATTACAGTTATATAACACATATTTCTCTATTTGAGTGCCTGCAGAGCAAACGTTATAGCCTTAAAATAAGTTTTCCGTCTAATAATACAGCACAATTTAGCAACAGCATATTTTGTATGGCTCCCCGAATTTATAATCATTTACCTCTATACATTGTGAGATACTCCAAAGTAAGTAAATTTAAAACGCAATTGAAGCAATTTCTTGTTGTAAAGGCATACTACAGTGTGAAAGAATATCTTGAGGACAACTTTACAACTCAGCAAATACATGACTCATAATTAACGAACGACATTAGTATAATTAATATTTAATCTAAATTGACATGTGTGTATTATTATTTTGACTATTCTAATTGGTATTATTTTGACTTTGTATAATTTGCAATTCTAATTTTTATTTGAAAACCTAATTTAATTTTTCTTTGATTTTAATATTTATTTAAAAAAAACAATGTACCTTTTATATTCTGCACGCCAAATGGCAGAATATAGCTGCACTAAAAATTTTGTAAATATCAACTGTAATTACCTACCTATATTCGCAATAAACTATTAGAATTTGAATTCCTCCCCCATCCCTCTCTTCTGGACACTCCACTACAGATTCAAGACAGCCTAAATATCCGAGGTATGGACATACGCAGAAATCTCAACCAGAAGAACTACATCGAGGGTGTCATCAAATCCGCATCTCGGAAACTCGGAGTCCTGAACAAGGTGAGGAGGTATTTCACGCCGGAGCAGTTGTGTCTGTTACACAAGACCCAGATTCGCTCCTGCGTGGAATACTGCTCTCACCTTTGGAATGGCTCCGCTCAGTACTTATTGGACGCCCTCGATAGGTTGCAGCGGCGTGCTGTCCGTATTAAAGGGGATCCAGAGGCCACTAAGACTCTTGAGTCACTACAATTACGCAGAGACTTGGCATCAATGGCTGTCGTCTATCGCATCTATCACGGTGAGTGCTCTGAAGAGCTCTTTAAACTAATCCCACCCTCACCTTTCCTATTCCGAACGACACGTGCTGGGTTGAGGTGCCAGTCTTACACAGTAGAACAGATACCGTCACGCACCAAACGGTTCGGCGCCTCTTATCTCTGCCGTACCATTAGGATGTGGAACTCTTTACCAGCCCACGTGTTTCCCTCCACTTATGATCCTGGGTCCTTTAAGCGGGGCGTGAAAAAGCTTTTCTCAAGGCCGTCAAGGTGAGGGCCATCATGCCATAATGACATGCTGGCTGCTGGGATGATGGCCATCACTATGGGACTTCACTGAAAGCTTAACATCAGGCAGCTTGGAGTCAATTTGTTCGGCAGAAAAAAAAACATAAATACTCACTGTAGTTCAATTCGGTTATCCATAATACTTTTTTTTTATTTTCCTTCGGTAACTGTCAGTTGTTTTTATTTTCTATTTCATCGCATACAAATAAAAACATTTTAACCAATTTTGTCCTGTATCAATTGGAAGACGCAATCCTTGACGAGAAATCGTTACAATCTCATTTGGCTGTGTTATCGGAGGTTTATCGATCAGACACCACCTGCTTTACTTTGTTTAAATTAAATTTCCGATATAACAAGTGTAGCGAAAAAGTTTATGATTCAAGATCGATCTTCTTGTCACTTGTAACATGGTATCTTGTTAAGACTAGTATACAGTAGGCGGTCAAAAAACATTTAATGTTTTAATAGGGAAACATTTCTCAAAAATATTAAAATATTGTACTTCATATATTATTATGTAAGAAATGAAAATACACCAGCGTGAGTACGCATCACAAAGGTGTTATTGTGGTTCATCATTAGCATCGTAGCCTAAAGACGACCACTGTTGAACATATCGACACCTCCTTCGTATAACATCGTGACTGACAAAATGACGAAAATGACATTTTTAGATTTTCATTTATCTTGTATCATGGACTATCGTTTAATCTAATAAAAACAATATAATGTTCAATAGAATCCAAGATATGACGACTGCATACAATCGTATCTTCATCTTTAGCGTAGTAATATATCGTATAGCGCAACTACGATACAGTACGCGGGTAGGGGGATACCTATGAGCCGCGCGAGCCAATGGTAACTGTAAGTACCAATAGAATGAAGAAGGGATGTTCGTGGTTGCATTGAAATAAACTGTTTGATTCATATTATTTAATGGACAAATAAGATAGTATAGCTATCAACTATGTCATCTTGATCGTCTTACAAATGACTGATGCAGTAATTGAACCATTATAACAAAATTATTCGTTTGATCTATAAGACCAAACATAAATAATTAATAATTTTATAATGAAGTGTGTACCATTAACTCTTTTGTAGCCGTTGTACGAACGCGCAAGATAAGTGGAGTGTCTTAAAATATTAATTACAAATAAACAAAATAATTGTCTGAAATAACATAATACCCACCGTAAAAACTCGTATGTAGGACTTACTTTATTATATATTGATTTTAGATACTTTTCAACTATCGTAAGTAATGACTTCCGATATTTTACTATTGTGTATTTGAACTTACGATTGTTTACGCCGGATTCTGTTAGTGTTTTTATATCCTTAGTTATACTTAAGATATTTTATATAAGTTACTATAGTATTCGCTTGGAAAAACCTCAATAAATTGATTAATTTTGTTTTTATTTTACAAAATCACTGACACCTTTAACGCAGATATTGATGAGATAAAGGGAACGGTGGACATTTTAACTGATTCCGAAAAAACACGCCATAGTATAAGCTCCCCCCCCACATAGTTAGTAACAGTGTTTTGGAATAATAATGGCACGTGTCTTACATTTATACCCTAACCTTAAAGGTTCAAGTCAATTTTAAACATAATTTTAAATTTAACTTAATTTAAAATTCTAAGTAGTCAAAAATACTATACCAATTATATAAAATAATGTCAAAGTTTCTGTTTTTTTCTCTCTAGGCAGGGCCGACCCTCCCTATGTGCAATGTGTGCGGCGCACACAGGCGCCAGGGTGACAGGGGAGCCGCGCGCCGAGATATGCGTTAATTATAACACTTATTTTCGAAAAAGGATGCCAAACACAGGCGCAGTGGCGTAGGAAGGGCAAATATAAAATAAAATTTAGGCCGGAATTGTTATGAAACGACTAAAAAAAAAATGTCATCCGCCCTACGCCACTGCATCAGGCGCTTCATAGATTTCGCACACAGGCGCTGCATTGGGTCGGAACGGCCTTGCAACTAGGGAACACAACTTTTTCTTCTTTCTCAGAAGCGACACCACAGACTTCCAGGAATTGGAACACTAAGCCTAGGAAAGACAAATGTCGGACGTCGACATGCTGCCGACTGGAAAGACCGCAAACGGAAAATGCTAAAAACCTTAGACTATGAGTTTATGAATTACGATGATGCTGTAAGGCATTGTAGCATACTAAATCGTTTCTTGAAACTTAGTAATGGATTTTTAATAGGTTTGAGCATTTAGGGAACCGTGAAAAGCATGATGTAATGTGTGTAGGATATATATGCAATCATATAAAATGTTTTCAGCTAGTAGAATCTCATAAGACTCGCCAAATAAACCTGAAGATGCTTATATCATCCTCTTAGCGTTATCCCAGTTTGAACCCGGTGTCTACTTTGTAGTCTAACCGGATTTGACTGATTATTAGCTTATACACAGAGCGACTGCCTGTCTGACATCCCCGCAACCCAAATGGATAGCTTTGTTCTATGGTTTAAACTAGTGTCAGTTTATTCATAGGTACCGAGTCCCTAAAACGACTGTCAACGATCATCATAACAGCCGCAACCAACGGCTTAATGTGCTCGCCGAGGCGTGGGGCAAATGTTAATTTTCAATTCAATACGCACATAACTCTGAAAAATCATTGGTGCGTGCCGTGAATTCGAACCCGATACCCTCGGCATGGCAGACTGTTTTCCATCTCCGCTCGCTGCATTTTCCGCTACGCTATTGCTTTGTGACATCGAAGCGTCTATTAGGAGATAACGTATACCTTATAATGTTGCTCTCTGTGCAAGTAGGCAGCCGTTACCTAAGGCGAAAATAAATAATTATTTGATGAACATGTGCATGTCTCAAATCATTCTCAGTTCTCACCATGATTTTTTTAACGTCTACCAGAAACTGGTAACCATAGTATTCCAAACCAAAAATCCAATGAAATTCAAACAAAGTTTCAATAACATTATATTCCTAGTAGTGATTGCTCTTAAAAAGAATGACACAAGAAAATAAATTTTATAATAAACATCTCATATCACGTTCCTAAAACTACTGTTATAATGAATGGCAATGCCATTGACTAGTATTTTGAGTTTTTTTTCTGAAAGGAATGTTTATTTGGACTGATTTGATTATGAAATATGGAGATATTTTCTTACATGTATTGCCTTTAATATCATGATAGTTGTAACTTATGACACTCTTTTATATTATTAGTTTTAATGTAAGTTATCTTATATACAACATACATTACTTAATTCTAGATTGCAATCAACGTAAAAGATAAGTTCTAAATACAATTAAATACGGCTGATATTTTCAAAGTAGAAAATCGTATGTGACTTTTAAAGAATTCTAAGAAAAATAACAAGAAATAATTCTAAAGGTCATAAACTAAGCCTAAAAATATGTCAGTATGCCAATTTTGGTTCGTAAATTAGCTTATTTGACTTCACAAACATCAATAATCTGCTTCAGTATCTTTCAATGGCGATACTGTAAAGTTGACAAAATGCGGTTACGATATTGTACGTAGGAAGTGTCGATATGCCAAAGGCTCTCAAACACTGATCGATGTTGAACCACGTGCATCCAACCATTTCCTCTAATCTCAACTGCTGTTGTTACGAAAAGCTTTAAAACAATGACTATAAGGTCCGAAAACTAGTTTCATTTTTGTAGGCAATTTCTCATTTAATCGCTCTTAATTCTGCTGTTATAACAGGTATATCTGCTGTCCTTTAAACTTTCCCGCCGTACGATAATTTTAAGAAGCAGCTGCAATTTCATATAAAGGTAGTCAATGACATGACACTGCGCCTTTCTCGCCTAAAGCAATATGACAACAATTTTATTTTTCAATTCGAACTCTTTGTCATCTATTCTGTGTACTTTGTTAAAGTAAAAAGAATAAACCAGTGGTCTATTCTCCACAATGCATCGTTAATTAGAGATAAATATGTAACGCAACATAATACAACGTATACTCTGGTATGCTATCAAAATAATTTGTTATAGTTCAATCAATTAAAATCAAACTATCCACTATGTGGTTTTTAATCTCTAAAACCTAGGCATTAAAAGCAGCAATTATTTGCAGTTTTTGAACTGACTTATAAAAAGTTCGTTGAAGTCAATGAGGTATAGACCTATTTACTTATTCTTAGAACAAGACAGTCATGTATAGCGTGCCTTACAATAAAACGTGTATAACAATTTAATAAATACATCCTACATCGCGTTTAACGAAACAATTATTCCGCTTTAGTCGTGCTCTCAAAAATATGATTGTAAAACAATTTTATGTGGTTTATGAATTAATGCTTCTCTCATCACCGTGGCTTTCACTCGAAATGTTAATATTTTGTGAAGCCGCACCCGTTATTGTAAATAAAACAAGAAAATCATTCAAATGGAAACTGAATTATATCGTCTTTAAAAATATATGGAAACATGTAACTTTGTAATCATTGTGTATTTTATAAGACACTCACAACAGAAAATTATGAATGAATTTCTTGTGAGTGTGTGGCCGTTTCTGGTGCCAAAGTTTAAAGGTCGCCCGAGAAATAAGTACAAGGTGTACATGCCCGTCGAATTGCGGAGGGGCTGTGAAGTAAATGCCACACTGTAGACATGTGAAAGCCTCTGTAAATTAATTAATAACAATATTCTACCACATTCACACAACACCATTTAGTCCCAAACTAAGCAGAGCTTGTACTATGGGTACTAGATAATGGATAAACATACATATATAAGTACTTTTTTGTAAATACATACATATTATACATAGAAACACCCAGACCAGGACAAACATCCATGTTCATGCACACAAATGTTTGACTTGAGCGGGAGTCGAACCCACGACCTTCGACGTAGCAGTCGCTTACACTCCCGCTACGCCAACCGGCCGTCAAATGTAGCTTAATTTGCTGATCTATTACGAGAATAAAAACACCAAGTCAAGTCACGCTATGACCTTTACAATAAAAAAGAATAATAAATCAGCTTAAGATTGGCAAGTAAGTAATGCTTTCACTCCAGTATCTCAGTCTCGTCAGGTCAATAACCCCAACAAGATACCTGCTTATGTTTTGCTTATCAAATTACTTGCATCAAAATAAAGCTGAACTCCCCAAAGTAATAAACTTCGGTATATATCTTAATTCAATTGAGTGAGCACGAAAGTAACGAGTACCTTGTACAGCCTATTAATCAAAAGTCAAGGTGATGTTTACTTGACAACGGAAGTGGGTAAAGCTGGTTATTCAACGGTATATAATGTTGCGCAATATACTCGAGAATCAAAAAGTGACGCACACTTTTCAAGAGACAGATAGAAAACCGTTGTAGTAACCGTAGACCTAAGCAATCAATAAAATTAAAATGGACATTCTCGAGAATGTTATAATACCTTAAAATAAACAAGAGTTTTAAAGTAAGCATTCTATCGATCGTTGTGGCGAGCACTTTAGCTAAAGTGATGTGATGAGACTGTCAGGTGTGACATCTTTGTGAAACATATTATTTTACGAACATTTACTAACGCCCCCCCCCCCCTCCGGCCTGTCCGTGTGGTGACGGATTAAGAATACGAAATGTCACTACCCCATATCATCCCATGGGTGTCGTAAGAGCCGACAGACGGAGCGTATTATGCAGAGAAAAACACTGCAAGAGAAGGAAAACTTGATACAAACCCTATACCAACCCGTTTGGCCAGCGTGGTATAGTAGGCCAATTCCTCCTTTCAAAGGAGAGGTCTAGTCCAGCAGTGGACTGTTAAAGGCTGATGATGATGACTGACGGCCGGTTTCTATATATGTTTTTATCCATGTATTTTGAGATTCAAGATTCGTGTTTGACATATTTTGTATGGAGCTTATATCAAAAACGAATCTAAAATCTCAAAAAAATGGATAGATCGAATATTGAATTCCACGGTAAATCATTGCGATGTTTGGCTCTATGCTTGACTCTGTTAATTGTTCATTTCGACAAATTCAAAAACGAAGAAAGCTCGATTTTTTGCTACAAGTGAATGTTCAAGTCTATCAGCGCCTTTAGGTGTAGGTAGAGTCTTTTATAGTTGTATTTTAATTGTTGTTGCATCACCTTCCTGCCACTGTTATTTGCGATGCAACATAGAGATTTAATATTTATTAATTGATGTGTCCAAGAAATCAAAAGGTCGTGTAGGATGAGAGACAGTTGTGCCTGTGGCTCACCCAGGTTGTAGTACTGCAACTGTTCTTTTCATATTATCTATTTTCTTCACATAGATTGCAATGGCTGAAGGCAGCGATAGCCTAGTAGAGATAGCAACAGACTGCTGAACGGTTCGAATAATAATAATATTCCACCACATTCACACAACACCATCTAGTTCCAAACTAAGCAGAAGCTTGTACTATGGGTACTAGATAATGGATAGACATACATATAAACATTTCTTTGTAAACACATACATATTATACATAGAATCCACGGCGCGCACCATGTCTTTTCGCTTATCCCTTGCCTCGTCGAGCACGTTAAGCCGTCGGTCCCAGTTTAATTGGGAGTCAGTACCTATGAATAAACTGACACTAGTCTAAACCATGGCTTATAGCCATCCTTTTGGGTGGCGGAGGTCAGACAAGCAGTTGCTCTATGGAAAAGCTAATATTCAGTCACATTCGATTGGACTAGAAAGCGAACCCGGAATCTAACTGGGATAACGCTAGGAGGCTAAAAAGAGATTACAATGGCTGGTTTGCTAAGAACCATTAAGACTTGCGCTTTTGGATTGAAGTTTTATGTAACTTTAAGTTACTTCCTCGTTACTTTCAAAACATTTGTGTCAGACTGTTTAAGAGCACCTTAACCTTTATTTTAGTTACATAAGTACCGACGTGAGGTCTGGCCGACCACCATTGCTTTCATAACTAAAAACATTAAGTTACTTCATATTTTCTAAAATAACGGTTCATATGTATTGTTTATATACCTAGTTATTGTATAAATAAAGGAAAATATAGCAGGTATAATATTTATAAGTAATTTCAAAGTTTCACATTACGGCCTCTAATATTTTGGGAGAAAAACTTACTTTCACTTTAATAATAATTTTATTTATCAACTGAGCAATATTTTTTCTTTGCAATACTGTTTTCCTTAATGTTTAAATCAAATCAAATCAAAGTTTATTGTGTAACATAGGTACATAGGTTGTTTGATGTTTACAGTTGTTTTAGTAATTACGTAAACCATAAAAAATACAACAATGACTTTTCGAAGTTAAGTGCGTATTAAATTGTTAATTATCGCTTGCTTAACGGTGAAGGAAAACATCGTGAGGAAACCTGCATGTCTGAGAGTTCTCCATGATGTTCTCGAAAGACATGTGAAGTCTGCCAACCCGCACTTGGCCAGCGTGGTGGACTATGGCCTTACCCTTCTCATAATGAGAAGAGGCTCGTGCCCAGCAGTGGGACAGTATAAAGGGCTGATGATGATGATGAAAGTTTATAATCACTCTTCGAAATAGGTTTACTCCATTGTAGGCACAAATGTTTCACCGGCAGACCCTTCCTGTTCGGATGCTGAATCAAAGTCACTCTCCAAGCCAATAAAATTTCGGTGGATATCGGTACAGTCAGTCTCTGAGCTTTATAGCCATTCCGTAAAAATTTCCCCATGATCTTTATTTTGAAGCCTTGTTTGCTGGTTTTTACTGGAATTTATTTTTGTGGTTATTAATTTTATACCCAAAGTACCTGGCTTATTCATTTTTATACCATTCATATAATCTATAAAATTTCGTATCGAATAAAAGTTACATAAGTACCGACGAGTGGTCCGACAGACCACGCGCAATCTTATAAAAATCAAAACTCGCCGCAATTGCACGCACCAACATAGCCATAAATGCTACCGGGCGACTGCTCGAGGGGTAGAGTAAAGCACAAAGGGTAACGTCTTCGCTAACATATGAAGCTCGAACTTCCGAACTATGAAAGTTCTGTTAGACCACACGTCGGTACTTAAAGGTTAAAGCATTGCTGAAATGCAGATATCTAACAGGCGCGTTGACAACTATGAAAACAGAACAAGAAAAACATATCTCTCAACGTGTGGCCATCACTCTTTTCTTGTTCGCTCTCCTTTCAATCACAAGACGTCGATAAGTGGAGTGGTGATCTGAAGCACCAAACGTCATGGTCCTACATCAGTAGAGTCATCCTAACCATATCAAGCTTTGTCGAGCATGGCTCAGCCATTGGAAAAACAGGTGTACTTCTGTTTACTTATCTGAGGTGTACAATTTCTTTATTATTTATAGGTATATATTTACATACATACATAGAATCACGCTTATTTCCCCTTGGGTTAGGCAGAGACTACGGAACGCCATTTGCAACGATCCTTTTCTTTTTCTTTTTTTTTCTGCCGAACAAATTGACTCTATACTGCCTGATGTTAAGCAGTCAGTGAAATCCCATAGTGATGGCCATAATCCCAGCATCCAGCATGGCATTATGGCATGATTGCCCTCATCTTGACGGCCTTGAGAAAAGCTTTTTCACGCCCCGCTTAAAGGAGCCAGGATCATAAGTGGAGGGAAACACGTGGGCTGGTAAAGAGTTCCACATCTTAATGGTACGGCGGAGATAAAAGGCTAATGACTGTAACGCCATTCTGTATATCTTATACACAAATATTACGTAGGTAACAAATACACCCAAATAATATAACTTACACTCGAGGTAAAATTATATTACAAAACTATGAGTCTGTATTTGACACAAGGATCTCTAAAACTTTATGGTTTGATTCATTTTGGACATACATTTCATTTCCGTGGACTAATCTCTATTTGATTCGGTGGACTGTTATTGATATAACAGTCCACCGAATCAAATAGAGATTAGTTCTACATTTTATTTTCTCCGAAATAAAATTATTAGAAAATATTATTAGTACTCAAACAAAACAGTACTTTGCGGCGTATTAAATACACAATTTTTAAACAAACTTAGTGAATCTAGCACTAGTTATAACGGACACCGAAATGAAACTATTTTTGTCCCCATATTACTGAAATGATAAACTTACTGTTTTGGCGGGAAACCACAAGACGTTGTGACCGGTGCTTGCGCGCTGAGATTGATCCGAAGTGAGGAAAGGTGAGAGGGGAGCAATAACGCAATGTTGACCGGGCTATTCTACTAAAACTTACTATCCTCTGAAATGATATTTTTCCAGACAAAAATTGACCGCCTGTCAAATGTATGAGAAACAAGATAATGAAACAAAAATAGTTTTATTTGATCGACTATATTATAATTTAATGATATCAAAATCGATTTAAATCCATATAATGATTATATTTGCAGGGGAAGTACTTTATGAGCGGAATTGGGTTCAGGACAGGCCACCGTGATGATAAAATAACACTTTGAAAACTTTTTTTAGATGTAAATAAAGACTTAATGGGTTTTTTGCCAAGGTAGAGAAATAATTACTTTACTGAGGAAAAATATATAAAATCAAAAAGCAGCACATTGCACTACCGGTCTCAGGTTTGCCGTGTATTTTATTTTGCTTGGGCAATCCACCTATATCTCTCTTGCTTCATTCACTCCCATCAGATTCCTCATGCATGCTCTTTTATTCAGGGTATTTCTAACCTGTCCTGCTTTTAGGATGTCTCGAATCTGGTCAGAGAAAGTCCGCCTAGGTCTTCCCCTTCATCTTGTCCCATTCACACTTGCCTTATACGTATATCTGCTTGGTCACTATGGGTATTTGACACCCGTATATTTAGAAATTCATGCAACTATTTCGCAAATATTACCAAGCAACATATCATCAGTATAACCTGACATTGCTTCATGAATATTCGCCTTTAGAGTATAACGGAGGAGGTTAACTCACCTTCGTGTTTCAAGATCTTCGGTGCGATCATCAATCTTGAACCCAAACTCGAGTTACTACCAGCCTACGCAATAACTAAAATTTATTTTCACAGTTTTGTCAATCTGTCGACACTTTGGTGTGGGCAGTACTATTTTGGGTTGGCTGTGTTGAAACTTGTGCGATATCGACTTGGCTATTTCAGGCTATTGTTGAGTCGGATTAAGTGCTGTTGACTTAAAGCGGTCATTGAACTATGTTGTGCGATATGGTGTGGGTTGTCGATTAAAAGACGACTATGTCGAATGTTGACCTAATTGATGTTGATCGATACAACGACTAATAAATGAAAAAAATACAAAAACGGGACGACACTAGAGACATAACATAACATAACTTCACGCCCTTTATCCCCGAAGGGGTAGGCAGAGGTGTATTAAACACCCATACTTCGCCAGTTATGTTTAGGTCCCAATGTAATAGGGGGCGAGCCTATTGCCATCTACCGGGCACATTTTTAAGCGAGCTATAATTAACGAGACTAGAGAATATGGTGAAAAGTAAATTATACTAAATGAGAATAATGGATTAAAACACCAAACATATTTTTGCATTTTCTTTTATTATTATTCCTAAAAATTGTTTTCTTGATACAAATTTGAGGTGATTTAGACAATCATAGCATTATGGGGCCGTGATTCGACTACATATACACGTATTTAACTTTGGTTGGAAGTGCGTACCACGTGTTGCGCTACCGTGCTTCGGAGGTTTATGTAAAGCCGTTGGTGCTAGTTCTTGCCTCAGGATAAGAATTGTTAGGCCATGTCGTAGGACGTCAGGCGGTCTGAAAACTCCGGCACTAAAGTTGGCCACACACTCACATGAAAAACCAACAAAACAAAGGACCGCGTCGTCGTTTAACATTGTTCCAAGTCCAGTCCACAGCTGGTTCCATCCCCACACGAAACAATACTTTGTATCATTGACAAACTTTTGTCCCAGGTCTGAATATTCTTAGTTGTCCCTACACCGATATTTGTGAAGTCCTCTGCAGTAGAGCATCTACACCGCTTGCAGATTCGTTTTCTTCCTATTGAAAAAAAAATATTTAGTATTTTCTTTTTAATAGTCTAATAGTCGTAGCGCTAACTAGTCAATACTCGTGTAGCAAACTATAACAACCCTGACATGACATCAAAACTATTTGATGACATGCTTTATTTTTAGAACAGTGTAGGCGTAACTAGTTAGAAAAGTGTACACCATTATACTATTGATTGATGACATCGCACTGCTAACGGTGATACCAATTTACTGGTAAAGTAAATAGTTCACAACAATTTTTTTAACAATTCTCATTTAAAAATATCCCTAATGTGTTTTGTAATAAGAACAATTGACATAATACTGTATATATAAAATCCTTGCGTTACTGACTGACTGACAGACAAGCTAAAGCCAAAACCACTGACCGCAAGAAGCTGAAATTTGGCATGTATGTTCATTGGGGACTGTAGGGTTGCACTAAGAAGGGATTTCTCCAAATTGCCACGGGATCGAGCAAAATATGTACCTAAAAGAAAAAAATGCGTGCGTAGCCGCGGGCATCCTCTATTGTATATAAAGGAATATTTGGTCTAGCTTTGTTCTTTGAGTTTATTTCTATTTATCATGCTTAATCGAAATATTTATAAGTTATTTATTGTGATAATGATGCCAGTGCACCTTTGCTCATATAAATGATGATGATGATGAAATGGTTTATTGCTACAAAATATACAAAGGCAATACATACTTACATACTAAACTAGTTATGTGGCACTGAATAACTACATGCACATGCACTTTTAAATCAATGAAAAATTAAAGCACGAGTAAGTTAAATATATTTTTAGCGTTTCATATGCGAAGCTAATTCTATCTTGTAAGTCCATGCATGAACATGTAGCAACTCAGTGTCATTGCATATATTTTGCAGAAAGCATTAATTCTTTCCCCAGTTTTCTTTGGTTTCCTCACTAGGCAAGCCTGTATCGAGGAAACCCATATACAAATATCAACCTAAGCCCGTGGTATTGCCCGTGGCTCATAGTGTGATTTTATAAATATGTAGGTTTGCTAGATAAATGGGCGACCCAACAGTAAAAGGATTATTCAGATCGAAATATTATTATATTTCCTGAGATTAGCGCGTTCATTCAAACAAACAACCTCTTTAGCTTTATGATATTAATATAGATTTACGATCGTTTAAGACTTATCTTTGACAATAATAAATAATTTGTCTGAACATTATAATTTACTTATCAGCAGCTACATAATAATGTAGATGTTAAGTTATCCCTAATAATTATTGACCTTAAATTATTTTGCTTTAATATTAAAAATATAATGATATCACGGGATAAACCATACCTCTTATCTTATGACATACCTGTTTGCATTGTCAGATTTACACTCTCTTGATATAAATTATAAAAAAGCTCTTGAGAAATTGCTACTGCTGCTCTTTTTAAGTTTGTTCATAATACGTTACTTAAACTGTATTCACACTAACAACATTTACCCAAATCTGTACACCCATTCAAGATTCAAATTTTAGTTCTGCACTGTCGGTGGTGCCAACATTAACAACAAAGTTAAATTTCTTCAAGTCAACAAACCGTGTAAACTAATTGCCACTGAGCTGGTAACTTTGACACTGTAAATATAACAAGTAAAATACTGTGTGCTTGTAACTAAGAATAACTAGAATATTCACTACACATGCTCCAATTAGTAAACTATGCTGCATAATTAAATGCTTGGGACATAGAGATGCCGATTCTGTTATGAGAACCATTTGTATGTATGAATATAACTTAGATAAAAGAAATATACTACCTGCCTTGTACTGAAACACCTATCATATTTTAGAAGTATTAACATATTTTTATAAGAAAAGCGTCTTACTCTTATCCATTTTCTTTCAAAGCTGCAATATAAATTACAATTATCGACATACTATTAAACTGAACTTGAAACTGACGGAGAAATTAGAGATATCATACATTTGAAAGTAACTCACTCGCATGACTGTTACGCTTTCACGGCTAAACCACTAAACCGATTTCAAAGCAATGTAACAGAAAAGTTGACTAAATGCCAAGAAAGAGAATAAGATATCTTTTATCACAACGAACAACTTTCTTCTTCAGTCTACTTTATACAAAATGATTTCGAAAACGTCTTCATTTTTAAATAGTTCTGAATAGAGTAGATTCTGCTTGTCACATATGACAAGTCAATACGTCGAGTTTTAATTTTTGCTACCCTAATTAAAGCTAGCAAGCAAACTTACTTTTTGTAAAGCACTTTACCGTTGTGTGTGAACGAAGACTTACTTTCCTCTTATTACAATCGCTTGCAGCACTGTTTTTCTAGTGTATTAATTTAGCTACTAGAGATACATATTTGGCATGAGCTTTAGCTCTATTTAGTAGCCATACAACACATAATGTTTAAGTGCTTTACAAAAAGTAAGTTTGCTTGCTAGCTTTAATCAGGGCAGCAAAAATTAAAACTGGACGTATTGACTTGTCATACGTGACAAGCAGAATCTACCCTATTCAGAACTATATAAAAATGAAGACGTTTTCGAAATCATTTTGTATAAAGTAAGTTATTAATTAATGTAGAAGTAACTATATAAAGCAAAAAAGAAAGTACTCTTAACTACTAGTTAATTTCAATAACATTTTGGCAAGAAAGTTGACTATTTCCTGAGAAAACCCTCTATCTTTTATTACAAATACCGTTTTATTTTTTACGAAACTTACCAAATGAATATAATTTAAATGGTAAATTTGCCATTGCCATGGATAGTGCTATGACGTGGCTTATTTATTAAGTGATACGCATTTGTTATTACGTTACTTTAGTATGTATGGGCTTATACTACTTTAGTGTAGTCTAGATTAAACTAATCTGGGGCCAACAAGGCCGAAGTTGTGGCTTTCACCAACTTTACATACTTTTAATTAACACATTTCCTACGAAAGTCGAATCCATCGCCATTACCTAAATAATCGCAACAGGTAGTTCAGATATTAATATAACTTTTAGCACGCGAGTAAGCGATCGGATTCGACCTTCTAATTTATATTCCAAAACTCTTACCTTAGCTTGGAAAACATTTATAACCATAACAAAGGTAATTTATGAATACATCGTATAATTTACCAACAGTTAGTTTGTATAAATGTGCCGTCAAAACTATTAATTGGATGGAAATAATATTTGACAGGTGGGATTATGTAGCTGTATTGTATTGGATTCTGTTTTGAAATTTTGAAATGAAATTTATTTGGGTTTATTTATAGAAATTAACCAAAGTGTGCTCGTGTTGAAGGAGTAGATATAATTAGGTTAACAAAAATGTTATATTTTGATAGTATGTTTTAATTCATACGAAGGTGTTGGCTATGGAAAATTTTGATTCCGCAAATGTAAAGTGAACAAAAATAATGAGAGATATAATACAATTAAATAGTTTAGTATTAGTTGCACCTATAACAGATGAAATGGATATAAAAAAAGAATGTTTTAACAATGGGATCATAAAAGTGTCAAAATCAATACCACTTAGCCATTCGATATCCAAATAAAGAAAAACTTCAACGCAAACTTGAGGAACAACTCACGAGAAAAGCTCAATCGTATTAATTGTCCCGCGAATAACAAGGCTTTTTGTGAGTCGGAGAGCGGGGTAGCGCGCGACGGTCGATCGCGGACGGGAGGGGTAGGGTAGAGGGTAGTGGGTAGTCAGTGTTTCGCCCTCGCGACGGCAGTACTTGCCGCTTGGCGCTCCGCCGCCCGTACCACGCGGCATGTAGCAAAAAATTCACCACTCTACAGGTGCCGCTATCGCCTGCCACATGATAAATGACAGTGTTATTTCGAGCCAACAGCGCGACGGCAGTGGTAGGAAATAGCCTATATACGGAAAAATAAACAACCTTTGTTTTTTTTATTTGCTTTTAGTTACAGTCTCGACGCTCGTGAGTTTTGTTGACCGTTACGTAAGTGGAATATTTTTTTGACAATTTTCACGTATTTCTTAAACCAAGTTTCTTCATGTAAGTACGCAGAAAACTTTATTTTCTTTACTACGAGAGGAAATTAAAATTTTCTATCTCTGAAAACTTGAAAGATATTTAATTACGCATGAAACTTGGACGTTTGATATAAATTTCCATTGTAAAAGTTGAATGAAAAGTTTAAAGTCGTTAAGGTTGATTTTCGCGCAGTTACCCATTGCGCATGACCTGCGCAGGAGGTACTGAAACTATCTATCTATAAACTATATCACCTGTATTGATATAGGTAAGAGGGTTAAGGCAAAATTTCCTGTGACCTAGATTTTATTTTACGATGTTGCACATCTAAGAAGGAAGTCATATATCATAAGATGCGGTGGTACTCTCACGTTTTACCTAAAGACAGCGATATTTCAGCTTCTTATAAAATGTTCCCTGGGGTTAGGAATTTTAAATTGTACCTGCTTTGTAGATGCTTTCTTTATTCAAACTAAACTTTACTCAGTGAATTCAGCCGACATATACGATTCCAATTTCTATTTTCGGTAATTTAAGAAAGTTTTAACCGCAAATAATGAAAGGCTATAATTTAACTATCCTGTACAATATTCGTAAATGCTTTAAATTATTAAAAAAAATATACTGGCAACGATTTTAAACCAGACAGGGATGCATGAGACAGTTTAATGAAAATTCGTTCAAAGTTTTTCATTATTTCATAATTGCCAAGTTGTAGTAGGCTTAGAATGATGCAGCATATAATAATATCTATTAACTAATCGGTAGCATAGATACAATAAACATTTATATTTCTAAATATAAATATGTATATCGTCCATCTATATATAGCTGTAATATATACTATAGTAATTAGTTATCACACATAAAGCTAAGCGCTTTAGATAGATAACATACGTTTATGAGAAGGCTTTATCCAAGGGTATTACAGTGTAGGATGCAAGGTTTAATTGCCCGCGGCTAATATGACGTCATTAAGGTTTTTGCTCGACCGGGCACAAAAAGATAAGCAACGTACAACGTATCATTTAAAACATAAAGATTTTGAATAAAGGTGCAAGAATATGTCTTTTCTAAAATGAAAACTTACTACATTCTATTTGAATAATATAATAACTGAAACATAATGTTAGAGTTGCGGTGGTTCTCTTCAAATTTCAAGGAGAAGCGGAAAATTTTAATATAAATTTGAGTTGAAAACTTTTATCTAGCTCGTTTTTTCCTTTTTGACTAACTAGCGTATAACGTGAGGGATTTGTAGTTATCTGCTATTCAAAGATATAAATTACGTGTTGATGACGCTTTTGTACTAACTTCTTGTAGTTTTAATGAGTACCTATTGGTTATAAGCGATAGTGTTGTATTTTGGGCGTAGATGTTTTACATCCTTTGTGTTTTTTGATATTTTAGGTTCAGCGATATTAGGTGCAGTCGTTCTATGGGTGGGTGATCGTGAGGTTTCGATTTGGTAAAGGGTCGTTAAAAATATTGAAGCTTGGCTTCGGTGTTATCAATGGTTGTAAATAATTATTTACAAATGTTTAAAGGCAAATTGTATCATTTTGTAATTTCAAAAAGATCAATAATAATTATTACTAGGCTTTAGTAATTTAAAAAACAATTAGCTCAACTATTAAAAAATATATTGATTATTCTTTACTTATTAAGTACAAAAATAGTTTCATAACATACTATTTCAATAATTATTTGCACATATTGTTATATTGGCACATATAATTGAATATTTTAGCTCTAAGTTCTTTCCCTAGAGATATCATAAGAGGCATTTTGATCGACCGCTTCTGGTTGGCCATGTGACGTTTAACGTGGAATGAATTCAATATGGCGACCTCTGCTGGACGCTAAAAATGTTACTGGAATTTGCCGTGTTGGGCATCAAATGAAGGGTCATAAACAACAAATTAAAATTTAATGAATATAATCGTGAAATTATAAATCAGTAAGTCGCTGCTTTGACAGCATTATTTCAGTTTTATTCTTTGGGTTTTAATTTCAGGCCTTTGTTGAGTTGTTTTTAATTGAGGCAGTAAAAAGGCATTACATGTTGTGCGCATATAAACATTTGTAAATTATTACATGATTCTTAATGCAGTAATAATAATTTTAATATGTTTTTGCTCATTAACAAGTTAATAATAAATCTTAGTAAAAACTAGTAATCACGCGCGCGGCTTATAATTATATCACGTGATAAAGAAAACAATAAAGAAAATAAAATACATTATAGAGTTCCTGTGTAGAGTATTTTTGTAAATAGGTTAATGGAGAAAATAGTTATTTTAATACTTGACACTCGAGGTATATGAACGGTTAGCTCGCAATTTATTTATATTTTATTCTTACATAGTTCAGCTCGCTGTTGCCTATCTTGTGTACGTTCATATATCAACCTTCTATTTTCAGCTACACATTATAAGGAGCATGCAACTAAGATCGTAATGATAGTAAGCTATCGCATATTTAAGCGTAGATACTAATAAACTCGTGTAGTATTATTTGCAGCAATAACGAAAATTATCTTGGAATTTGGATTTGCAATGTACTTATTCGAATGCACTTCTTACGTCGAATTTCCTTATATTTAAATTTTTAAAAATAAATTCTTAGCCGAGTGGTTTAATTGGAAGATTTTCGGTTTGATTTTTACATTAAGGTGTCATTTAAAATAAAACAAAGCAATAAATTTTCAACTGACTTCAATAAAAAACTTTAATTAAACATCAGTTCAATTCTATTATAAATATCAAGTTTGATTAAAATTTATCAAATCGTATGAAATATCAAGTGGCTTTTTTGGCAAGCCTTGCAGTATGAAGTAGCGCTCTTGGTTGTTCGTGCGTGCGTGTCAGTTGCACTCACAAGTGTGGAAAAACGAGCGCATAGGTGTGGCAACACAGCCAATCTGTATAAGTATTTGTGTATTAGCTTCAGCTAAGTGAAGTTTCTTATGTAAAGATTCTAACACTGATTTTGTAATGTTATATGGGTTGTAATATGATTTTATTGAGTAAATATGCAAGAAAAATATTTGAAGCACGATTTTTAATAACGTTATTTGTGCTCATTATTCGTTTTCTTTTTAGGGTTCCGTACCTAAAATGTAAAAAACGGGACCCTATTACTAAGCCTCCGCTGTCTGTCTGTCTCCAGGCTGTATCTCATAAACCGTGATAGCTAAAAAGCTGAAATTTTCACAAATTATGTATTTGCTATAACAACAAATACTAAAAATAAAAATGGAAATATTAAGGGTCCCATAAAATAAACGTGTTTATTTCCTATTTTTTGTTCAAAATTACTAACGGTAACAGGTAGACGCTTAAAATTTTCACAGAATATGTAGCTGTATAATGCAAATAAAAAAAAGTAAATAATAATCCCATACAACAAACGTAATTTTTAAGCAATTTGTTACTCGATCTTAATAAACAGGTAGAAACTTAAAAAATATTTAAGTATACATAGGTACAACAAACGTGATTTTCTATTATAGATGATGGTACGGAACCCTTTGTGCGCGAGTTTGACTCGCACTTGCCCATTTTTTTTGTTTTTGTCTCACTTTATCAAACGTACGTACAAATTTACACACCATACAATAAAATTAAAGTCTCCAGCAGCGTCTATCTATCTGATGATGAGATAAACTCAAAAAACAACATAATTATGAGATTTTATACTGTATAGATAGTATAATAATATGATTCCTGAAGGTTTGGGTGTATGATTCACGTAATTATTATCGCGGACAAATACTACTTTGGTTATATAAAAGCATAGTCATTGTTTACGTCCTAATATTATTTTTGCTGAATCATTTGATTTGACCTGCAGTGTGATTCTGTAAGACTTCATTGTAAACTTCGAATCTGAATCCGCTGTGAGTTTCTTGATTGGCATTCTAAAAACTCGGTTGATAAATCGAATCTACACTAGCGCTACTCTTGCGAGCGTGTTTACGAGTTGATCTAAATGGACCTCGAGATTTTGACATATAAAGTATGAGATGACGTTAAAAGTGGCATTCTATACGGTAATTCTCCCGTCAGTTCGGCGCTCACTTCGCATTCAAAATCAAGGTCATTTTGAGCCTTATGCGAAGTGAGAGCGAATAGTGACTTGAAATGCGAGTTGTTGTTTGAATTTTACAGAATCGACGTGCTGTTATCTTCTGCAGAAACATTGCCAGGATTCAAATATCTATTTGATTAGACTTTGTCAGCTTTTTCGATTTCTGACTTTATATAGGTACCTATAGGATTTATCTCATTTGTGTTGTATCTCGTTTTCGTATTTGGCGCGTATTCTACTTTTCTTTAAAATTTCTCTCCGTCTAAATGAGCTTAAGTATATTCAGCATTTTTGCTGGCGACCCCGTCCATAATTACTTCCAAGTGCTAATTAGGTGAACGAACTTCGGCAGAGGTTACCCATTAATTACAAATGTACAAAAATGTTTAGCATAAGTTTCTTTTTCTTCTGTAAATGGCGACAACGATAAGCGGGAAATTGGTGTTTTTACGCTTGAAGTAAGCGGTTTAGCAGGTTTTTAAGCGTTGGCTCGTTTTCCTGTTATGTGGGTTTGCGTCCGCGTGGGCGTCTCGCCCGCCTGTAGGTGGACACGTGCGGGGTACCTAATGACGTATTATGCAGGTGACACGTGTATATGACAGATGTAGACCAAAAAGTTCCGATGCCCAAAAAATACTGATTTGTTTTAATTTGATTTTTCTGCGTAGTCTTATAGGTACATTCTGTGATATTTCCTTCCCCGTCTCTTCCGTTAGGTCCATTTTCCTACTCTCTGTGGCCTTTTTACAGAGAAAAAGAAGGGTGTTAGAAAGAAGTTATGGTAGCTTTGCCTTCCTTTTTCCTCGGTCTAGAAATCGCGAGATGTAAAGGTCAACAAATGTTTTAAATCTTATTTTAGCTTTTTAGTTGTTATTTTACTAATCTTAATTTACGACATAAAATCTGATGATCTTGTAAGGTAAAGTTTATTTTTATTTTACTTTAAATTTGTTTGAATTTGTCACCGTCAGAACATTAATGAAAATTAACAAATCATAGATATTGTCAACTTTTTTTTATTTCCTAAGCGGATCATAATCATAATCATGACTATTTCATTATTGCATTAATTAAAAACGTGACAAAATGATAAAAAAGAAATCAAAGTCAGCAAATATACTTCTATTCGTATCGTCAATATACTACATTTCTCAACTGTCTTTTATGCCTTGAAACAGGAATTGGTAGTGACGGTTTGTAGGAATTATGATCATTGCAGAATTGGATTGTATTGAAAGCTACGGCTTTGCTATCGTAAGCTTTTATCGCTATGATTTATGTATTTCAGAGACAATTTCGTGGGTACTATGATCTTAAACTAGTTTATTCTTTAAACGTCTCAGGTTATATACAAGGGTTGCTTTAGTATAGAAATTATTAAACGTTGCTTTATCGTATATGGACAATGGTGTATAGTTTACACATATGTATAAGTACCTCATTTTAATACGACACTTAGGCAGTACACAAATACCATTCGAAGAGGTCACTGAAATAAGGTACAGGTTCTACTAAGTGCTATCAGCCAAGCGGACTAAAATAAGTGTAATTTAAATAACGCTATTTAGATTACACTAATTTTAGTCCGCCGGCTGTTACTTGGACTTTTATAAATGTTCTTCTAAAGAAAACTTCGCAAATTGTGTCGCGCCTAGTACTACTAATTTACGCTCAAGCCACATACATGACACTTTTTTTATTCTCAAATGATTGTTTGGAGTCATGGTGTTGTTGTTGACAGTTTTTTGAATATTTCTAGTTCAAAGTTCTCCAAGAACACGATAATTATATATTTTTATACAAGAGTTCTTTTCATTTAAAATTAAGAAAATGCAGTAGAGACATAACGAAAATAATTTATTTATAGAGCAGAAATAGCATACTTATACATTTTATTAAAGAAAGAATTAATATTCTCATCGGCTGACATTAACGAGATGACTGCACTCCTAGACAAATGATTGGTATCGCTTCGCTATACTAGACACCGCGCTACCTAAGAAAATTAGGTCCATAAGTGAGGCAACTCATTATGACAGTGTGTGTCAAACAAAAACATCAAGACGCATGCGTGAAGAATTGTGTTGTCAGCTTCTCAACAGTTACCCGATTAAATGGGAAAATATTTTATCCTGTGGTCTAGTGGATAAGTTATTGGTCTCAAAATCAGTTTAGAAAATTCTTTAAAATTACAATTAATTAAAAGCATCAATATTTGTGTATAGTTTAGGCGTACCGCGTAAGTTCCTTTATGAGAAAAATGGTGGGTATATTATCCAATGATTTGGTCTTATTTTATTACGATGGTTTCTTTTATGTACTAATAGTATTTTGCAAATTATTATTAGAAATAACCATAGAGAAAATAAGGTGTTTCCAAAACAGTGCTTTCTATTTCCATACTACTAGTCCATATAAATTTAGTTACACATTATTAATTTAACATGAATAGTCGTGAAAACTACTTTGAATAAAACAATAATCTTACACACTTAGTTGCACATATAATTAGGTAAACCATGTTTCTTGGGAAAGATGTTCAGTTTCTAACAACTAAAATTATTCACCTTATTTGTTAAGGTATAGGTAAACATAAAATAATATAAGGTAAGATATTTAATATAGGTTAGATAAAAGAAGTAGTAAATATATTTTACTACTTCTTTTATCTAACCTATATTAAATATATATACGAAATACAATAACTATAGATTCAGATAATAAAAATCTGAACTGTGGGGAAGTTGATTCTTGTCTAGCGGCAACACTGAATGTCGTTTTCGGATTTTTGTAATTTTATGTTGAAATTTCAAAATTATTCGTATTTTACAGATAGTATGTGATACCAGAGTCCTTCTAATATTTTGCTGAGTTATTTTTACTCAGGATAAAAGCGCAACTTGGCATTGTACAGCAAATTATTTCCGTAATTAATTTGGTGGATATATGCACCTGACACACGGCTGTCAGTGTGACAGGCTCAACCATGCCAGCTGGCATGGTTTTTTCTGCCTCATTTTACAAGTATGAGGGCTCCGTCTAGTAGAGCAGAGCGAGACCAATCATTAGTCTATGACTGCACTATTAAATATTATGAGAGGCGACGTGAGCCGAATATTTTAGGGCTTGTATACCAATATTCAGAAAGGTTAAAGAGCATGTTACTAAAACGTGTCGCGTCGGGCTACTTACATACAGATTATTTTCTAAGATTTTTTTAAACAATAGCGATGTACAGAAGAACAAAATAAAATTTTCACTTTACATTATATTTACGAAAACAATTAATGTGTGTGTGTTTGTTTTTAAATATCTCCTAAATGGCTAAATTTATGTAATCGCCATCTAAAGCCAGCGCCAGTAGATGGCGTAATTAGTTTGGTTTCATGCTTTTAAGGGACACCTTTAATAAGGCCAACATATTTCATACCATTAATAATGGAAATATGTTTCAATATGTCTGAATATTTTAATACTTTAATATGGGTGTATACCTGAAATAAAATAAAATTATATTAATGAATTTGTGAATGTAACTATTATCTATCTTCCCAACTATGATTCAAAGTTGAGTGCTTGGTGCTCCTGCCACTTCGCGTCAGGTCTCTAGTAATAAACCGGTTTTATGGCATAGTGCATTAAGGCAGTACATTAGTGGATCCAAATCCTACTTAGCATCGTAGGTTTTATGAAATCTCAGGTATCTGGTATACATTGCGATATTTAAGTGCTCTTCAATGTGTATATTTTAGTTGATTGCATGGTATTTTTTACGTCGTTTTCTTAGCGACTTTACAGATGCTATAAAAAAGCAATATCACCAACCGAAATGTCTAAGTACTATTAAGTAGATCGGATCACAGCGAGCGTTAATGGTAGAGTCAGGATTTTGGTTTATGTGGTCGTCTACATTGTATTTTGACCCTGGTTGACCTTGACCTTGGGGATAGAATTAATCAATCTTCTTTCGTGTTTTATCAATGGACACACTATAAAGTAATTTGTCTGGATGGAGTCAGATGTTTTTTATGGTGTGGGATCTTGAGCATAAGATCTGCTCCGAATTTGCCCCTGGCGAGCTTTAGGTGTCAGATGGACTCTTTAGTGTCACACTTCGCCAGCTATGTTTCGGTCCTAATGTAATAGGGGGCAAGCCTATTGCCATCTACCGGGCACATCATTAGGCGAGCGACAATGAACATTTTTAATACACACATAACTTCGAAAAGTCGGAGGTGTGTCCCCGGGCACACACCTCTGGCTTTTACCTGGGGATCGAATCCAAGACCATCGTCTCGGCAGTCCGTTACGTACACCACTGGTCTATCGCCGCTTGTATTAACAGTTATTATTTAGTGTCAGAATTTTGCAATTTCGACTAAATTAATCGTGTAACCAACATGACATCCTTAAAATTAAAAGCTAACACCACAGGCTGTGACGGTATATTTACGCACGCGCGCCCATTTGTTAGCTTAGACATGTCCTCGCCATGTGTCATGAACAAACTTGCATTTCAACGTCAGACGGTGCATTGGGTGGGAGGAACGCTCGAAGACGTGTCGGAAACGACACGTCGCCAACGCGCTGGTTGTATTTTGAAATAGTATTCTTGTTAATAACCTGTCATACTGGACTAGATTTCTAGCTACTTGTGCCAATGCTTTAGAAATGTGAAAATAAAATGTTGGTCCAGTTTTGAAGGAAGAAATGGTTGAATTTCGATTTGGTATTTTTATTTGCTGCTTATCTGGTAAATGTGTCGTGTGTCGGGTCATCCCTGTCCCTCTAATATGGCGAGAGGGATGATGGCTGGCACATGCGTTATACTCGTGAACGGGTGCTACTTGCGATGACTGGTCGATGACGGTCTTGCGGGCTGGTATTAGATTTTAATATTTAACTGCATCATTTGCATCATGGGTCTGATCACTTTCGCGGATTGCCTGCATTATTAGGTATATATAATGTAAGTGGATGCTCCTGGTTCACCATGTCTATTCTGAGGAGACTAACCAAATGAACATCAAAAGTATTATGCTTGAGTATTATTATGTACAGTAAATATATACAAGTGATATAGAAGGTGTAACAATTGTAGCACCTTACAAAATGTAAATTATGTGTATTATGCAAAACCTGGCGAAGAAAAAGAGTGACCGTGAGTTTTATTGCCCGTTCTTTCTCATGGTTCTACCTATTGCTTTGCGAACGTGGCAGTAAATGTAAATGTAGAGTCTTTAAGTAATTATTTTATAAATTTATTATTTTGACGTTCATAAGCGTCACATTGTGACCCAAATGAATAAACGATTTTGAATTTGAATTAATTTGAATTTGAATGCTGCATTCAATTGGCATTTTTCGAAGCTAGAAAGTTGCATTTAAATATCAAGTCGCTAAGATATAAATAACTTTTTAATTCTGATAAACGTTGCCGTTTATTCTGGTTAATATTATTAAAGTGTTACGAATATTGAAAGAGTGTTGATGAGTGTTTTAGTAACTTGTTTTCGTTTTGTGTTGCTACGGTAAAAGAGGAAGCGGTGCTGACGGCAATTTTAAAGCTGTTGATTTTTTGTGACACTAACAAAGCCGTGGCGTACTTTTTGTAAGTGGTGTAGTATCGTCAATGCAATATTATATGGCACTGTTCAACTTTTGACTAAAGTTTTGTAATCAATAGGTACTTTTGTAAGGCTCAAAATGGCAATAAAGATTTTATGTTTACGTTATGTTTTAAACTTTTGCGACTTGTACAGTTACTCTATCGCCCAAATATTTGAAAATATATCTAAATACCTTATACCAGTCTTCTCGTGATACCAGTCTTCTCCACGGCTGGTGTAACCCATGCCAAAGCGTCGAGGGAAATACATATAAGGTATTTTACATATATTTTCAATCAATTACACCATAAAGACACGTTATAAAAATATGATTAATGTTTTTTTTCTGTTTCTTTAATTTATTTCAAGTCAAGATAGACTTGTAATAAATCAACTCAAGATGTTGCAGTTGTTTAAAGCTCATTACTGGTACAATTTACAAACAGTGAGATTTCAAATGGCTCGGGTCCGTGTGGCGTCTTCAAATATACGGCCGGCGTCTGTTAAGTGCAGTCAGCTGACATTCATTGAGAACGCCCGCCTGGTAGCGTTTTATGTTTTAGATTTTATCTCAAGTACTAGCTGCTTAAGTAAATATTATATTGAACATTATGAAAAATTAATTTAGAGTTTTATTCTGATGGAAGCTGATCTAGAAATAATTTACTTGTTTCATCAGCATTAGCTTCGTTCATAATCTGTCCCACGAATGGCCACAGATCTCTTCTCGTTATAAATAGGGCTGGGCCATTAGTCTATCATGCTGGCTAGAGTGCGCATTGGCTGATTAACTACTTCTCTATAGTTATAAACATTCCAAAATAGTAATTATAAGTGAACATTTTATCACATAAAATATATTTCGCGGATAAAGATATATATGGTTAAAATATTAATAGAAGGACTAGAAGAATAATAAGGAAGATCTACTTAGTCCTCAAACTTTGTGTACCTAGGTTTCATATGCGACTTGGACAGTTATTTGAAGCCATACCTATATGCGATTTTTTCATATCATGACAACTATTCTTTAACAGTAACTGTAAACATATAACCACCGTAAACAAAAAATATATCAAGTATTCGTATTTCATGCGAAAATTTTCCAGTTTGCATATTACCTTAAACATGGATTAATTCACATCTGTACTTTACGATTTTACTTTACATCCTGTACACAAGGAAACACCGACTCATTTACGGCAATGTATTCATACACCTTTATCACTCATATAAAATTCATTTACCTTTACCCTAAGCAATTTCTTTATTAAAACCGAACTTATTTTTGGAATGGCAACCATAGTAAGGGCGTGTTTACATAAGCTTTTCCGATGAATAACGAAGCATCCGAGTTTTGTATGTTTAGGCAATGCTGGTTAACTATTCGTTGTGTTCATTAAGTTCTGAAGAATAAACCGCTGTATTAACTTTAAGTGGATTGATTGATGTTGTTGTAACTCGAGTTTCGGCTTGTGTTTCGATATGGTAGTGGATTTTAGATACAAGTGGTTTATTGGTTTATGATGTTATCTGCTTGGTTGATTAAAAGTTATGTTTGACTTTTTTCTACGGTCTTTGAAATAATTGCTAGAAATGGCCTTAAAATATTAGATAGCTATCCTAATACGCAATACTAGATAAATACAGACACAAACTTCGCGTTAAAAGTTGAATGATAGCAAAATAAATGTTAAACAAATAATATTCATGCTAAACTGGTTAGTTTTATATCGTGAAATACGCCTTCAAAAATACCAATTGTAGTTAAGTTTTTATAAACTTAAAAAAGTATAACTAATATTATAAATTAGTACTAAACATTATTATTCATACAAAATTTTCAACCTATTAATTATTCACATTAACGACAACCATTGGACGCCGACTCTACATAGAAATAAATACACCCATATAATTCACATAGAGTTGGAAACAAATCGGAAAATAGAGCGTGGCGTAATTAGATGTGTCAGTGTGTAATAATAATGAATGTACCGCACCTGCGCTACTCTGACGCAACTCTATGTAGAGCTACATGTAGAGAAACGATAACGAGCCGATTTTGTTCCGGTAATTTGTGAAGGCATTAGCTATTTATGGATATGCACTATATATTCCAATATTTAGAATTATAATACAGATCTTTGCTTACACATGTCATGTCCACTGTTGTACGAAGGCCTGTCCCAAGGCTCTCCACACTGACCGACTTTAAGCGCTAGTTCAGACATGCGGGAACCGCGCGTTCACGAATCGCACGGTTTGAAACCGCAAAATTGTGTTGCTATTCAGACACCGGCGGTTATTATGCGATTATCGTGCGGGAATAACGTCAGTTTGCTGAAAATTGAGGTCGACGAAGAAGTGTGTTTACTGTGGTTGCTTCTTGAAAAAAAGAAAAGAAAAAGGCGGTATTGGGTGCATCCAATATTAAGTGACCGACTAGTACATGGTCAGTTCGTAACTTTATATCCCAATTTAAGAAAGTATGATAAAACATTTTTTGACTATTTGAGAATGTCAATAAAATCTTTTGATGAACTAATTGAACTGATCTGGCAAGATATTTAAATAGTTTAATAAATAGTTCAGTATCGAAACGATCCATGGCGAACTCACGAGCTGTGACGTGCTAACCGCGCGGTATCCGCAACGCAACTGAACGCGAAGTAAAGACTCCATAGTAATAGAAACGCGCGGGAGCAGCGCGATTCTATTTTCTGGCGGTCGGGTTGCGGTAACCGCGCGGCTTGATTGACCGCGCGGTTATGTCTGAACGATTACTTAATAACTCATACAAATAAGACTCGCGCGATTTCCATGCGATTCTGAAATCGCGCGGTTCCCGCCGTGTCTGAACTAGCACTAAGCCGCCGACACCCAACCGCTTCCTGCAATCTGCTACTACTCTACTATATTTCATTCAGAATGTTATTATGATCTAAAGTCAAATGAGATTATATGTGTCATTGTTAAATAGACGATAATTACTTTAAATTAGCAGAATACCGATTCGGAGTCAATACAAAATCTAATCTCATTTCGCCCAAAATATAGGTTCAATGTCATATATAGTACGAGAATTGGCCTTCTGATTTAGACTATAAATTAATTCTTCGTGATTGGAATCAGTTTAATAATTATTAGAAGAGTAATTATTTTGCACAGAATCTATAAAAACGAATGGCATTGTCACCTTAATGTAATTAGATGTGTTAGTGAGTTAAATTTATCAACGATACCACACCTGCACTGCTTCGATAGGGCTCTATGTAGAACTACACGTAGAGCTATGTAGTCATGATAACGAACCGTATTTGTTGCTTTAATTTCCAAAGGTTTTTGGTAATTTGTGCTCGAAATATATTGATGCGTAGAGTAGAATAAATATCAAACTATGTATTTTATTTGTTATTACTTCATGGTAGAGTAATTGATGGTTTTAAATATGAGTAACAAATAATAATGCATGCTACGAAATACTACGTCGTAGACCACGCTTGCTACGATACATCGACATAATCGGTATTTATAGAAGAACATAATTATGTTTGTATTCGTAGCCGATGTTTGGTATTGTATTTTCTTCCACCTGTAGATCGAAACTCTACCGTTGCCTTGTAATATCATTTGGATGTTTTACAGTACCTTAGCTGCGGTTTATGACGCGATGTGTTGCGAGTCCAAAAAACACATCTAATGTGCTACAAGCGCGTTGTCAGGTTATTTGCGTCCCTTCACAACACGGCAATTGCCACGGCAACGATGCCATGAAGTAAATATTTTATTCTATCACGGATTTCGTTATTATGAGCAAGGATTATTATTAGGCTGTGAATAATGTATCGCCCTGTCTGCCCTTTGAGGTAGCTCTTACGCCATTTCAAGGAATATCTTAGAAGATACCCCTTATTATTACGACTTGCTGTGAAAACTTATGCAAGATACGAAAAAAAGCATTTTGCATTACAGTTTTTTTGGATTACGTAAGGTCTACTTAGCTCCTTTATTTGCATGGAAGCATAGAAAGTAACTGCACAAATCTGGTTTTATTCAACTGCGAGCCGGTACATCGATTTAATATTATTATATGCCAGTACCAAGAAACGTTGAGCAGCTGCGAATGATTCGATCTCCGGGACGATTTCGGTGCCGACTAGATTCTCTAAGCAATTACCTTATAGAAGATCGGTGTCTAGAAGCAAGCGTTATGAATCGTTGGCCTTGTGCCTTATCTCTCTCCAGTTGCCACGAATCTCCGTCAAACCATGAGAGTTACGGTATTCAGACTGCATGTGTGTTATAGTACACAGATCTAGACACCACTACATGCCCTCTTAGATGATCTCTATTGACTGAGTTGAGTGAGTTGCAATGGTCCAAATTTTTTATCTGGACCACATTGTTATTTTAAGAGTCAGGAGAAACGTGTGCTTCGCTTTCTTATATATTTTTACAACATGAGGCCAAAACTCAGGGCAATACAAAAAATAAAAATTAATTATAACTGATGCTAAATAGTTATGTTGCCTCGTGTTTTCTAACAAACGTACTTCAATGTGTGCCTGTTTGATGATCATAACATAATTATCGTTAGTTTGACGTTCCGCACTAGTTACCAAACAACTGGGGAATATAGGTTATTGTGATTTACTGCGAGATATTCAGCCCGCTGCATTGTGTGTCGTATTTGTGACGTGACATTTACATATTATTGTATGATATCTACAAAATAGTGACGGTATTTGATTATCATATGTGAAATAATTTAGTCATGTCCAATCCAAGGAGAAATAATCCACATTTTGGAAATCATAAACGTAACTAGTACCTATTTCATTACATAATTATTATCTTATGTTTCATTAATATTATTTTTCATTATAATTTACTGTCCTCTCTAAAATATTCTATAATTAAGGCATTGCTATACTTTATGTGTGTATAATTATGTCCTTTATATATATATATATATATATATATATATATATATATATATATATATATATATATATATATATATATATATATATATATATATATATATTCAATCGCAGAAGACTTCTTGCAAGTCGAACCTTGTGGCGTCCACCACTGTCAATGAGATTTCAATTGTTATTTGTGCGAATATAGGTACGCTTTAGTCATGTGAATTCAATTATCAACAAGAAATTTTGATTAAACATGAAATGAAGATATTCAATTCAAATAATTCTCGCTGGTTTCTGGCGTCCGTTCATGATGTAAATAATGTGACGCACTATATATTTCTGAATATGTTCTATGTGTATTACAGATTATCCTACATCCATCTAAATTTAAGTTTATATCGCATCCGTATATTTTCCTGTATTTAATATAAGCATTCCATTAATTAAATGACTTCCTACTACATTATAGGTTATGTTGATACCGAATATTTTTTCTGTTTATAGTCCATATGTTGAGAATGCTGCTTCCTCCTAAACTGATATATTTATCGATACCGTACACTCTCGTGTTCCAGCCGTCATGACCGTTTCGAATGGTACGTACCATTAGTTGCCATATTTGATCTCACAACTATATTCTGAAGAACTGTTGCTCAAGTTGTTGTTCTTTTTATATGTAATGTTTTTGTTTAAATCTAACTTCTTTTTGCTAGTGATGGTCTTTATCAAACATCTCTCCTCCTGGGGTGTTATTCTACCCTGCACCCCACCGTGACCACCATCCGTAAACCTCCATCCGTACCCCATCCGTTCCCCCAACAGTGCCCACACCCGTGAACCCCCACCCGTGCCCTCACCCGTGAACCCCAACCCGTGCCCTCACCAGTGAACCACCACCCGTGGCCTCACCCGTTTACCCCCACCCTTGGCCTCATCCGTGAACCCCTACCCTTGCCCTCATCCGTGAACCCCTACCCGTGCCTACACCTGTAAACCACCACCCGCCACCCATGAGTTCGCACCTGTATCCCCACTTATGTACTCCACCCGTGAACCCCCCCGTGCCCTCACCAGTGAACCCCCACCCTTGTCCTCACCTGTGAACCCCAACCTATGCCCTCCACCCGTGAAACCCCACCCCCCGGGCCGCGACTTATGCACCTCCACCCGTGCTCCTCGCCGGTCCCTTCCCGGTGCCTGCCCGTTCCCTACCCTGATCCTACCCTACGAGTACTTCTAGATAGCCAAAAATATTTGAATCTAGTAGGGACATAAACTGAATTCCGAATTCTAAACCGCAAAGTTATCTTGGTGGAGTAATTAATACCTAATCCACGTACTACAAAGGTTCACAAACTTATTTGTGTAGATTCTAAAATATGAAAACTAGACCAAAATTAAAAAGGTAAATTTGTTTGAATTTTTCCTAAAGGTTTAAGGATTTTTTTATTTTTTTAGGCTTAATGATGATGATCATCAAAATTACAAGCTTGTACCTATGTCTGCTAGAAATACTTTAGAATTTTATGAAGACCGTTGAGTGAGTGTGACAATCAATAATTTTAAAGTACTAGTTCGATTTGGATGAAACTCTGTAATATATTTTTATCCCTTCTATTCGAAAAGTGTCGCTTTGTTCCTCTTTTAGTTGGAGCAAAATAGCTCTTTTCTGTTAAGCACTTTTTAGCGGGCGGAAAAGTGATTTGAATTTGGAACGTATATCATTCATAGAAATCGAACGTAAATTGTGTAAATAATTGGCTGGTACGTGTTGGCTGCACGGGTTTGACCCGCGCTAACAAAAAACAGTGCGCGAATTACGACTCTGTTCTCGTTATCAGTAGGTACATACTTTATTGAATTTTGCAAAAATAATGAGTTCTACGTCGAGTTGTGAAAGAGGAAAATATAAATTTGTAATTGTTTTAACTTAAATTCATACGTCTAATTTTATTAAATATATTCATTCATTACATAACACCGTCTCTTATTTATTTTCTCATAGAAAGGGGATGGAAAGTAGAGTATATGACTCGAGAGCAAATAATTTTTTCCTCGGGCAATGTATTTTGAACTCCTCGCTGCGCTCAGGATTCTACGTTAGAATGCTTAGCTTCACGCGTGGTTCAAAGTAGCGCCCTCGCCGTAAAAATACCATTTTGCTCCCTTGTCATACAATCTACTATTATTATAAAGATTTTCTCTTGATAATGAAATGTTCAGATGTCTAGCTTTATCCAGAACCAAGTTACAGAGACTTGAAAATGGCCTGAATGGCTTCGGTAAAAGTAAAACTAACGACTGAGCTTTTTTGCTCGACTTTTTTGGGTTACATGCCGTGCATCCTGATTAAATACGAGCGTTATCCAGGATAAAAAAAGCTTATTACAGGTGCGAAGAAGGATCGGGATGGCAAAAGGAGCCATGGCACTGCTGTCAAAGATATGTCAAGAATATCTCTCTGAAAACCGAGATCAATCTTGTATGCACTCTGGTGTTCTCCATATTCTTGTATGGCGCAGACACATGGTACTTGAAGAAAGATGACCGTGATCGCACTGATGCTTTCGAGATGTGGTGCTGGAGGAAGATGCTGGACATCCCCTGGACAGCACACCGCACCAACGTATCGATCATACAGGAGCTCAAGATCCAAACGAGGCTTTCCACCATCTGCTTGCGCAGAGTTCTAAAGTACTTCAGGCACATTGCGCGGAAAGACAGTGATAACTTGGAAAAGTTAATAATCACTGGCAAAGTGGAAGTAAAAAGACCGAGAGGCAGAAGCCCGATACGTTAGATCGACCAGATCCGCACGACTCTTAACACCACGGTATCGTGTACCGTGGTGTTAAGAGTCGTGCGGATCGCTCTCCACTCAGCAGCAGATAGGAATAGATGGCAGGAAGTGGTCCGCAATAGACTGTTTCCACGAGGTGGTCACGACCCTCAGCATGCCTCAAAATGCCAACTCAATTTCATAATTGAGTTGGCATTTTTGTTCTAACCATATCGATGTACTACGTACTGCCTGATGTTAAGCAAATATGTTGTCGAGGTTGTAGCACACTAACGCAGAAGATACCTGCCTACCTATTTACTCGAGATTGGATAACCTTCTTCTCGCGTCGGTTTCCTCAATGCTCAGGGTCGTGACCACCTCGTGGAAACAGTCTATTGCGGACCACTTCCTGCCATCTATTCCTATCTGCTGCTGAGTGGAGAGCGATCCGCACGACTCTTAACACCACGGTACACGATACCGTGGTGTTAAGAGTCGTGCGGATCTAGTCGATCTAAGGTATCGGGCTTCTGCCTCTCGGTCTTTTTACTTCCACTTTGCCAGTGATTATTAACTTTTCCAAGTTATCACTGTCTTTCCACGCAATGTGCCTGAAGTACTTTAGAACTCTGCGCAGGCAGATGGTGGAAAGCCTCGTCTGGATCTTGAGCTCCTGTATGATCGATACGTTGGTGCGGTGTGCTGTCCAGGGGATGTCCAGCATCTTCCTCCAGCACCACATCTCGTAAGCATCAGTGCGATCACGGTCATCTTTCTTCAAGTACCATGTGTCTGCGCCATACAAGAATATGGAGAACACCAGAGTGCATACAAGATTGATCTCGGTTTTCAGAGAGATATTCTTGACATATCTTTGACAGCAGTGCCATGGCTCCTTTTGCCATCCCGATCCTGTTTCGCACCTCAGATTCACAAGAACCATTATTACTAATGCTTGAACCCAGGTATATAAAGCTGTTAACCGTCTCTAAATTGAGTGACCCAGTGGGCTCAAGCTTGCCTGTGCGATCTATGACCATGGTCTTCGTTTTGGACCTGTTTATAGAGAGACCTAGTTCACTGCTGATGCGCTCCATCCTATCCAGTAAGGTGATCATCTCGGCGTCATCTGACGCTAGCAAGGCGGTGTCGTCTGCATAACGCAAATTACAGATTTTGCGTCTACCAACGGTGATGCCTCCCTCCCAGCTATCGCAAGTACGCCTCACTATATATTCACTGTTTATATTGAATAGGATGGGTGAAAGGACGCAGCCAAGTCAAACTCCTTTTTCAAAACTGAATGGTTTAGATTTCGTACCGTCTATCCTCACCACACTTTGGTTCTTGTGATATAAAGATTGCAGAAGTGCAAGCAAGTGATGAGGTACACCCAGTTCTGATAAGACCCTCCATAGAAAAATTATGTATGTACGGATTTGGTGGACCAATCTACAAGTGGATAAAATCATACTTAAGCTATCGTGACTCCAAGGTTGTATTGAATGGCTTCAAATCATCCACACGCTCCATAACTTCAGGAGTGCCTCAAGGATCACACTTAGGGCCATTATTATGTAATATGTTTATCAATAATAATATTCTACCACATTCATACAACACCATCTAGTCCCAAACTAAGCAGAGCTCTATGGGTACTAGATAATGGATAAACATACATTTATACTTTTTTTTTGTAAATACATACATATTATACATAGAAACACCCAGACCAAGACAAACATCCATGTTCATGCACACAAATGTTTGACTTGAGCGGGAATCGAACCCGCGACCTTCGGCGGACTGCTTTCGCCCCTGTCCTGCTATTCGAATATGACCATAAAATCTTTAAGCCTGTAGAGTCACTTAATGAGGCCCTACTTCTTCAGAAAGATCTGGATTCGTGGTCTATATGGTGTCATACAAATGGTTTGCAATTGAATCCAAATAAATGTCAGTTTATGAAATTTACTCGTGAGATTGACCAAACAATATCAAAATACTCGATCAACGGCATAGAATTAAATGAATGTGATTGTGTTAGAGATTTAGGCGTTTTGTTAGATAAAAAGTTAACCTTTGTACCTCATTTGGAAATGATCATTAGGAAAGCATCTAGATCTCTGGGCTTTATTTTAAGAAATGGAAAGGATTTTCGCAAGCCTCATACAACATTTTTGTTATACAATAGTTTTGTGAGAAGTCATTTAGAATACTGTAGTGTAGTTTGGCGACCGCATTATGCCGTTCATATTTTCAGGCTAGAAAGAATTCAAAAAAGATTTCTGTGGCACTTGTCGCCTCCGCGTTTCCCAAGAATGGTTTCTTATCAGGATAAACTTAAAAAAATCAGGATGGAAACACTTGAAAAGAGAAGAAAATACTTAGACCTGGTTTTCTTATATAAACTTGTCCGCAACAAAATTGACTGTACACAACTCTTTCATAGAATAAATTTTAGAGTGCCATACAAATATCTTAGAGTATACATCAGTCTCCTTTATCCGCCACCCAGAAAAACTGTTTCAGGCTCTACCTCTAATTTTTTTTTCTTTTTTACGAGGTGGAAAATCCCTTCGGATCTCCGACTCTTGGGGGAAATAAGAGCCGGAGTATGTGGTGTTTCCACTAAAAACCACCTCGACTTCCGCCATGTAGTGTGTCGGAGGGTGGGGCATCACCAGAGTTCTCGTCGCCACCCTCCGACGGGTATTGGCCCGCCAGATGGTCAGGCGGGCCCCGAACAAAACCCCCTTGGCGACGGATTAAGGTGTTGGACTTCGCCGCCAAAACGCCCAGCGGCCGCAGAGGATAGGGAGGACGGCAACGCAACACCGCATCTCCTCTTCCTCTGCGGCCCCACCGCGACGCATTGAATGGTGCGCCCCCATTTGGTTGCGGGAGATAGGGCGCGCGGCAACGCAACACCGACACGCCTCTCCTCCCGCGACCGCACCCGACTGCGAGGCACAGACAGAACTGTCCCCCGCACCCGCACCGTTGGACGCATCCTGCGCAGGCCCCTCCAAGCCCACGCGGAGCGTCCCCTCCTGGGTCCCTCTTAGCTTCACCGCGGGTGACCAATCCACGGTTACTGAGCCCCCCCACCACGACAAGGTGGCGATCCCACGGGGGGGCGGCTCTACCTCTCCTGTCCCTCACATGTGCAAGCTACTTAACCTCTGCAATCACGATGTTGATATATTTGCTGATTCTCTTACTAAATATCGCAAAACTATAAAATGTAATACTTTTTATAAATTTATTTCTGTATGCTTGGCGAATTTTTGTATCAGGAAAAGGTATGCTATGTAAAAAAAAACTGAACTGTAATCCGTACTTTTTTAACTTGTTATTAGTAATACTTACTTATGTTTGTTATTGTAAGTGGAAGTGGTGTTTGCTTATAATTGGATGTAACTGTTACTCTAGATCGTAAGATGTTTATAATATTTGCTTGTATGACTGTTACAATTGTTAGCAAACCTAAATAAATAAAAATAGACAGTCCCAGTTGACACAGTCAAATACCTTACTATAGTTGACGAAGCACATTATGACAGGTGTGTCGAACTCGTAGCATTTTTCCACAATTTGCCTGACGTTTAATATTTGTACACGCGTGCCTTTTCCCTTGACAAAACCGGCCTGTTCTTGCGGGATCTGCCAGTCAAGATAATACCGGACCTGGTTGTTTATGATGTCTAACAGGACTTTGCTTGCGTGACAAATTAAAGCGAGTGTGCGATAATTATCACATTTTTTGGTCGAACCTTTTATGGGCCTTGGGCCACTTGCCGTTCCACTATACGTGGTTGCAGATATTGTGCAGTGTGTCAACACCTTTTTCACCCAGAGCCTTCAACACTTTAGCTGTAATTTGATCCAGACCTGGCGCTTTGTTCGTTTTTAACGATCCAATGGCCGTTACTATTTTCGATCTTAGGATGTCGGTTTCCAGGTGCAATTAAGCCCATATGGATAACCTAGACGTCTGAATGTTTAATACCTAACTAAGAGAATATCGTATGACGAGGTACATTTCCAAATTTCATTTAAATCGTACTAGTAGTTTAAGAATTATATTGCAAGTCAAAGTTATTTGATTTATAATCCACTTGAAGAAGGAGGTTATCAATTCGACTGTATGTTTTTTTGTATATTTATTTCGCGGATTACTCCGCCAATAAGGAACCGTTCTCAATGGTTCTATTTTTCATAGATCATACTTCAATTTTGGTCCCTTTCAAATTTTATCGAAATCAGCTGAGCTGTTTTTGAAAAATTAAGAATAAAAAATATATATATATATATATATACTACTCAAAACAAAATAAGGGCCACTAAGATTTTTTGCTGTACCATGAAAACAATAAAGACAATTGTTTAACTTATGTAACTACAAAATAATGTTATTGGTTATAATATAGGCTAACAATTGTTTAAAATAATGATCAGGAATTGTTTTTAAGTCCATAATGAAATTGGCCATATTGAATGAAAAACATGAACAAAAGAAATCACCGAAAAAATACAAAATACTGTTCTTGTCACTTTTGTTTCTTATTTTTAGTAACGAGTATGTCCTCCTCTCTTAGCAATACACTCCAGAAGCCTTGTGTGCATACTCTGGATCAAATTCCTCACTTTTTCATCTGGAATCTCTTCCCAGGCACGTTTTAAAGCGTCAATCAGCTGCTGTTGATTGTAGACCCCTTGCTCATTCACTCTAACCCTTCGTTTCAATTGATCCCACAATTGCTCGATTGGAATTAAATCTGGGCTGTTAGCTGGCCATGATAATACCTCAATCTGAGACCCTCCTAAGACAGTTTGGGTCGATCGAGCTGTGTGAGCACGGGTATTGTCTTGCTTCAGGATGAATCCAGGCCCCACTCGCTGTGCAAATGGGATCACTTGAGGCCTGATGACATCCTCGATGTAACGTTCTGCGGTTACGGTACCCGCATTTAAAATGGTAAAATGGAGCTCGGTTTTACCGTGTAAACTAATCCCACCCCAAACCATTACGTTGGGACCACCAAAACGGTCAACTTCGTGGATGCAGGACTCCGTAAACCACTCGCCGCGTGGTCTCCACACCCTAACACGCCGATCATCATGGAAATTTTTTACTTTGCATTCGTCTGTAAAAAGCACCCTGCCCCACCGATTAATCCCCCAGTTCAAATACTGACGGGAGAATCTTAAACGGTTTGCACGTTGAACCCTGGTCAGAGGAATTAGAACAACTCGTCGTCTTGACATTTGCTGGTCGTGGTGCAATCGATTACGTATAGTTTGATCACTGACACGGGTACCCGTTGTCAGCCGGTGTTGTAACTTACGGCCCGTAACTGTACGATCACGACGAGCACTTAGTTGGATGTACCGATCCTCGTGCGCCGTTGTTACACGAACTCTACCTGAACCGGGTCGCGTATTTACAAAGCCTATACTATTTGAGTCACGAGTCAGACTCTTATAGAATAGCTTTTGTTTATGCATATTACACGACAATACCTAATCTATCTCAGTAAAAAAATTTACTCAAATGGATTAGATTTTTGCCTTGATATTTTCAAAGACAATACACGTACAAAACCTAGTACAGTATGATTCATATTCACTCAAATAGAAAAGCCTTTGTCAAGATATTTTCAAACATGGTTTTGGTTTTTTAGGTGCGACTGTACGTAATTCAAGTAACTAAATAGGTTATGTTAGGTTCTCTTTTCACCCTTAACCCAAAAATAGTTTATTAAAAACTATTTAATTGGAGGCTCGCCACCTATTACGTGGGATCAAAACACTGGCGAAAAGTGGGCTTTTAATATGCCTCTGCCTACCCCTTCGGGGAAACAGGCGTGAGTCTATGTATGTATGTATGTATGTATGTAATTGGACATAAAGTCTACTTACTGATATAATATAATATAAACTAAGTTGACGGAGCCCTGCTTCGCAGGGCTCCTATTTTTGGGTTAAGGGTCAAAAGAGAACCTAACATAACCTATTCAGTTACTTGAATTACCTACATACAGTCGCACCTAACCAACCAAAACTAGGCACTAGGCACACTGTGTTTCCAAAACTAGAACCAAATTGAACAGCATTTGTTGCTGCAATCTTAGAATGAATTTATCCTACAAAGTCTACGCGATTTCGGTTAATTTCTATACTAGAATAGACTAGGGTTTCGTCAAGTTTTTGTCAATCAAAAGCTAAGCCAGTTCAGTTTGCACTTTCAGTCTAATGGTATAGGCTTTGTAAATACGCAACCGGGTCTCCTGGCAGCACTGTCGGTCTCTAGGAAGCGATTCCATACATTTTGGACAGCTCTTCAAGAAAATCCCAACTGCAAACCCAAGTAACGATGAGAACGGCCTTGTTGAATCATAGTAATGGCTCTGGTTGCCGTAATTGTATCCATGTGCCTTTGTAATGGTGGCATGATTAACGCGAGATGATAAATGAATCAATTAAAATTGAAAAGTAAAACATTTTTCCTAAAATAACCGAGACAAGTTAGGAAGACAATCGAAGAAAAACTTAAGAATAACATTTAATTTTTTTTTCTTGGAATGATGACCAATACTTTTCAAATTAGGAACACGAACACCAGCATAAAAGAGATCAAACACCAAAGAGTTCGTAATATCAATATAATCCAACTTATTAGTCACTTTCAGTTTACTCAAGTGCACTTAAATGTAAATAAACTAGTAGCCCTTATTTTGTTTTGAGTAGTATATATCAACTCGAGTGAACTATTCAAATTTGTACACGATTAAAATCAGTTGTCGCCATCTTTGGTGAAAAATAATTAGTCACCGACAACTTACCCACTCACTCCACGATCATCATAACAGATTAGACGAGTAAAAAAATATATAAAGACAACCAGTGGATGTCGGGCGAGGCATCAAGGGAAGCAACCAGAAAATAATAAGGGACATATAGGCCGCGCCACACAAGTTGGTGAATGTGAAGTTAGCTACAAGCTGCGCAATATCCAATCCTGACTGAACCTCACATGAAGCTCCGCGTTGATTGGATATTGCGTAGCTGGTAGCTTATTTAACATCCGCTTACTTGTGTGGCGCGACCTATAACCAAGGTGGCATCAAGGGAAGTAACCAAGAGCCATCAAGGGGCCCAACTAAGGAAGCATCAAGAAGAAAGAAATTGTATCGGTAATACCATCAAGCTTTATTTTTGCCGAGTTATTAAGTACAATATTAAGACCATAATCATAAAATTACAAATTTTTTGGCGATTCAATCACGTCAATCAACAACACTAGACATATTTTTGTTGTAAATTTGACCCCAACAAACAAATAAACTGGTCAAGCTAAATAAAACCGTAAAATATGCGTAAAAAAATTTGAGGTAAAAAGTAGGTTTTCTTACAAATGCACCCTTTCACTTAAAGAAGGAATGTTGTTACATCGTTTGATAGTTATGTTTATTATTGTCAATTATATGTAGGTAAAGCTTTTGTTGATAGCTTTACCTAATTCAGCAAAAAAATGTTTTATTGAAGGAAGTACGAGTTACGTTGACAAAACATACTCTACATTTCTTGGTATATTTTCAAGAAATATAATATTTATTTTTTGCCGTGTGATCTTCTCGTGGGTGTCGTAAGAGGCGACTAAGGGATAACACGATTCAAATACCATCTTTGCGTAGAGACGGAAAACTCAACATCAAACCCTATACCACTGCCTCGTTGGTCTCGCGGCATAAATGTGCGCGTGGGATCGGAAGGTCCCGGGTTCGATTCCTGGGTCGGGCAGTGTTATTGGGTTTTTCTGTCACGAAATTTTCAGTAGCAGCACGGAGTCTGGAAATGTGCCCGGTACGGCAATAGGCTCACCCCTTATTACGTGGGACTAAAGTATATCTGGTGAAAAGTGGGTGTAGAAATACACCTCTGCCTACCCCTTCGGGGATAAAAGGCGTGACGATATGTATGTATGTATAATATTTACTCTCAGCTTACAATTTGATTACAAGTTATTTACTTAATAAGTTATTTACTTAAAAATACTCATTTACCTATTAATCATTTTAATTGAACTTTATGATACTAGTTACTTGCAAATGAAAGTAACCTGGCACTTCTTTTCATGTTGCTGGTTATTTTACTTCCACTTCACATCACAAGTGTTTTTGCATCCGCCCCGGCTGGCTAGTCAAAACGGTGTAAACAAAATCACGCTGCGGGCCTCTAACAGGCTGCAACCCGCGTGCTAACTCCGCCCCCTTACACTAGCCATCTCCGTATTTGCGCCGTTTTGTTGGACGCAATTAAATCGCTAATTAGAATCGATAAAAACTTTTTATTATACTGAATAAGAATTACGGAAGCAATATTATCGGCATGATGTATGTAACCTAAATAATGAATATACGCCATTAATATACAGTAGCAACCTCTAAAATTTGCGCGGCTCTATATATATATATATATATATGTGTTTTGTATGTATGTATATGTATATATGTATGTGTTTAGGGATATCTATGTATTATAACTGTCACACCTAGAACTACCACAATTTTCCGACCAATAATATTTCCATCCAAAGAATGCCTGGTAGAGATCGCTATAACCGATAAGGCCGCCCCGTGTACTTCGCTTATATTGTATGATCTCCTAATTTATATTTCTGGTGTACAATTGTGAAGTACCACCTACTTGGTTGTTGCATGTAGGTTTAATGCCAACTGTGGTTACTATTTGAAAAAAGAAGAAATACAAGAACAAGCGAACAGACTTTTGATTACCTGTCATTACTTGTATCTACGTATTCATTGAGATAACATAGTTGTTATACACATCAATGTTTTTGTATTTCTATAATAATATATTATGTTGATTTAGCCTCAAATCACCTTTTAATTACTTTACATGGTAGCAGAGCGTCGGAACATAACTCAAAGGTACGTGATTCAAAATGTCGAGTTCAAAAATCGATCCTCTCACACGAGAAAATTACGATACCTGGGTTATACAGGCTGAGGCTGTTCTAATCAAACAAAAACTATGGAAATACATAGAAACTCCACCAGACGCTGGAACTGCGGTTGACAAAGAAGGAGATAGACAGGCGAGATCAGAAGTGATTTTGATAATCGCTCCTTCTGAGCTCAAACAAGTAAAAAATTGCGTTACGGCGAAAACATTGTGGGACAAATTAAAAGATACATACGCCAGTAAGGGACCTGCACGAAAGGCGACTCTTCTAAAGCAGCTTATCCTAACAAAACTAGACGGACACGATATACGAAGTCACCTAAATAAATTTATGGACATTGTAGATAAGCTGGCTGATATGGACGTGGCAATAAATGAAGATCTTCTTACAATCATGATGCTGTACAGTTTGTCGGCAGAATACGACAACTTCAGGGTCGCTATCGAGTCACGTGACACTCTTCCGAAGCCAGATGAGCTGAAAATTAAAATTATCGAAGAATTTGAAGCGCGACATAGCCAAAATATTATAACAAAAATCGAACCTGAATCGTCAGTGCAAGAAGAAGCTTTGTACGCGTCCTGTAAAATATGCAAACAAAGAGGTAATATCTTTAAACGCAAAAGTTATAAAATATGTACAGACTGCTGGAAGAAAAATAAACAAAAACCTAGCAAAAGTAACAACAATTTTAACAAAAATCATTTTGCTACGCATTGTCTTCTAACACGAAATACGAACACTGTAGACAACAAATGGGTCTTAGACAGTGGCTGCACGTCGCATATGACTTATCAACAAAATTTATTCAAGACCATTAAGAGCACATCCAGAAAACTGAACTTCGCAACTGAAGATCATACGGCAGAAATTAAAGGAACAGGTACCGTCTCATTTACGACTAAAAACGGTGATGGCACTGCGCTTACACATCTACGAGACACACTGTATGTACCTAGTTTGTCTACCAACTTGGTGTCCGTTAGCAAAATGACAGAGGCTGGTTGCTCTGTCCTGTTTACTAAAAATAAAGCAACGGTTACAAATTCAAAAGCTGGAATAACTCTCACTGCATATAGACATGAAGATGGTCTTTATTATATGAAACCTAAACATGAGCGCAACAATCTGGCCAATGATAACGATGATACGACTCCAAATACTACTAAAAAAGGGCACTCATCAAACATTTATGACTGGCACAGAAAACTTGGTCACATGAATACCAAAGATCTAAAATTAGCACTGAAAAACGAGAACTTAGTTGGATTAAATTTTGATCCATCTGATACTTTACCTGAATGTGACATCTGCGTACAAGCAAAACTGCATCGAGTACTCGCTTCCCGCGAGAAAACAACTCAACGAACAACAGAACGCCTAGAAATCGTTCATAGTGACGTTTGTGGACCAATCACAACGCCGACAGTGGGCGGTAGTAGGTATTTCGTCACTTTTATTGACGATTACAGTCGATATTGTCGTGTTTTCATGATTAAAAACAAGAACGAAGTCTTAGAAAAGTTTAAAGAGTTCAAGGAGTTAGCGGAGACGCACACAGGTAACAAAATCAAGTTCTTACAGTCAGATAACGGTTCAGAGTACGTGAATAAGGACTTTGACGCTTATTTAAAACGTTGCGGGATACAACGAAGACTCACCGCACCGTATACACCGAATCAGAACGGGATTGCTGAACGCAAAAACCGTACCCTCGTTGAAAAAGCGAGAGCGATGATGATTGACGCACATACACCTTTAAAGTTTTGGGGCGAGGCAATTTTTACTGCGAACTATCTGTCAAATAGAAGCATTAATAGCGCCATACAGAACCAAACGCCATTCGAACTTTGGGTCGGCAGGAAGCCATGTGTAAACCATCTGTATGTATTTGGTTGTAAGACCTACGTTTTATTAAAGGGAAAAAACGGTCACAAATTCGCACCAAAAGCGATACCCGGAATTTTTGCTGGTTATTCGGAAACGTCTAAAGCTTTTAGAATATTTATACCATCGAAAAACGGTATTATGATATCGAAAGATGTAAGAGTAATGAAGACAATGTTCTACGATGAACATAACAAACATGAACTCTTCAACTTACTTGACGATAATGAGAAACCATACAAACAACCTAAGCAAGTGGTTATTAATTTCGACGAAGAAATATTACAAGACCAAACAGACACAACAGTTGTTCAACAAAGAGAACCAAGAAATAATGATGAAAGCGACTATGAATCTCTCTCCGGCTCTTTCGTTGACGATAATAACGATTTGGTCAATGCTGATGAAGTAGAACCAGTTGAAACGAGATCTTTGAGAGACAGGTCCAATATCACAGCTCCTAAGCGCTACGATGATTTTATTTTGGCAGCTGCTGAAGAAAAGAAAATTATACGGGAGAAGAAGAGAAAGCGAATGAAAACTTTCCCTATCGACAAGCTGTGGGTGCTTTAGCATACTTATCAGTGTCTTGTCACAAGGCCTGATATTTCTTATGCTGTAGGTGTAGCATCTCGAAGCCTTGGCGCACCTACTAGGAAAGATGTCATGCTTGTAAAACGCATCTTCCGTTACTTAAAAGGAACCCAGCGGAATGGTCTTATCTTTGTAAAAGACTCGCCTCCACACTTGGTCTGTTATAGTGACGCAGATCATGCAGGAGACCAGAGCTCGGGAAAATCAACATCGGGAATTGTATGCTTATTCTCTGGAGCTGCTATTAGCTGGAGAAGCCAAAAGCAAAGTACAGTTTCAATCTCTTCAACAGAAGCAGAGATTATTGCAGCTAGCGAATGTGCGCAAGAAATTTTATGGTTGAATCGTCTGCTTAATAACTTAATAAGGACCGATAAACCATTGCTGAATTTGGACAATGAATCAGCTGTAAAACTTGCACATAATCCTAAATATGAATACCATAAGCGTACCAAGCACATTAAGCTGAAACATTTCTTTGTTAGAGAATGTGTTAACAACGGAGACTTCACAATCAAGCAAGTTTCCTCAGAGCAGCAGTTGGCTGACATGCTGACAAAACCATTATATGGTCCTAGGCTGCAAGAGTTGAGTTCCAGGATGGGGCTGAAGAATTTATCTCTAAATTCTTAAAATCTCCGAGAATGTGAAGTACCACCTACTTGGTTGTTGCATGTAGGTTTAATGCCAACTGTGGTTACTATTTGAAAAAAGAAGAAATACAAGAACAAGCGAACAGACTTTTGATTACCTGTCATTACTTGTATCTACGTATTCATTGAGATAACATAGTTGTTATACACATCAATGTTTTTGTATTTCTATAATAATATATTATGTTGATTCGGCCTCAAATCACCTTTTAATTACTTTACAACAATAAAGCATAAATAAATAAATATTTATCTGCGTAGGTATGAAGACAGCGCAGGTTATGTTTTAACTAACATAATTCAATAATAAATAAATTCTTATTAAAGAACAAGACACTATAAAAATAATTTTGATTTTAAAACAGATCTTCGAAATAATAGAAATAAACAATTCAAAGTTATTACTTTAATTGATTTATTTTCTTGTTGTGCTATTGATATAAGAGAAATATATTTACAAAAAAGAAAGAAGAAAATATGTTTAAGTTGCTTTTCATATTTAAGTTATTCAATAAATAATGATGCGAAGCAATAAAGAAAATAAAGATAGTGAAATAGAATTAATATTCTTAAAGTGATAATATTCTTAAACAGTGCAATATCAAATTAACAAATATTTAATAGAAATATAAAACTCTTACTCTCACTTAAAATTTAATTTACTTGATACAGCTTCAACTATATTTTCTGGAACGTAATGATGCATTTACACTTACTTATTACTCACTTAGATATTGAACTTATATTATTAGGCATTACTTCGTAATGATACATTCAAATAATAAACCTAAGTAGTCTATTTTATTCTCGGCGGCATTCAAATAAGTTCCTAAATGACTGCAAACCTAATAAAAAATATTGCCTAGTATGGGTCCACTACTAAAAAAAATATATATATTCTGCACCACCGATTTAGTTATTCTCATCTTTTGCATTCTTTATATCCTTATTTTACTTTATACGGCACTGCTCTTATCTTGCTCAAAAATATTGGCATTAAACCTTATCATGTTAATGTTAGACATCTCAAAAATCACCACAATAATTTACAAAACGCTTAAGGCAAAAACACTCTCAATGCTCACTGAAGTAATATCAACGCCGGTATTCACATCTATTTTCTTGGAATTTTCTCCACGTGTCTCCTTGCCAAATTATACTCGTTACAACATATGCATAAAAACTCTGTGAGATCAGGCAAATATCTTGCCTTCTCAACTGGTTTGTCCAGGCGTAATTTCATGGAGGACAGCCCTAGGTAAAAATAAATTTTGCCAGCGAAGCATAGGCGTGGAGGCGTGTTAGGCACGTAACACGCAAAAGTGTGTGTCATCACTTTCAAGTCAAGAACATTCGAAGCTTATGTAAGACAAACGCTTCTTAAGTGCATCACACGTTTGTCCGTTTAGAGCGGTTTCAGACTAGCGTTTTATACGCGCGTAGAAGCTCGTTTTTGGATGTGTATAGCGCGTCTTTTGGCAAACGCGCAACTCGTACGAGCGTTGACGCGCTTCAAAGCTCGTATAAGCACGAGCCGCAGAATCCATGTTGTTAATGACACGATATCACTACCATTTCGAGCGAACACGCCAAAATATGCCTTTCGAAATATTCGTTTTTATAAATATGCGATTTTGAAGCGCGTTATGTAGCGCACGTGTAAGCGCGTATGCTGAAACGACCGTTTACGCGCAGAAAAATACGCAAATCTGAAACCGCCCGTATTCAGGCTCGCCACCTTTTGATCCTCTAGAGCTCTCTATGACATGAATTTTCTGCACCCAATACTCAGTGAAGAAACGAGTGACTAGTGCCACAACCGGTTAATACGGTTTGCTTTTGGGCTAAAAGGTTTCAAATTCGACGGTGCACTTTTGCATTTCTATTTCCAAAGCTTACGTGTACTGTTTATCTAGCGGTAGTCTCGTTTTTACTAGACGATATTTAGGATGTTTTATATTTTTGTAAATTCTCCGCAAATGTATACGTTTTGATTAATTGTACTTGATGTGAAATGAGATGTTGTTCTTTTATACATGCTCTAATCTTCATCTTTTTGCTTAGCATTTATGCCAAACGCTTTTGCTGCTACTTATAATAGGTAAGCATAAGCGTCAGATAAGTTTAATTTTGTTTGCTGGCTAACGTTACACTATAATAAAAAGATATTCAAAATATATGATTGAAATTTGCTGCATTTAGCAATAATTTCTAAACCTAATTACAGATTAAGTAAGTATTAAACTATTGCAGTTATTCTTCATTCAGATTGCAGTCTTTACGCCACTCTTTGTTAGTATCCTCGTGTTTGTCCTTTTAGTCGTCGATTCAGTATCGAAATATTTATTTTGTAGAAAATATGCAGTACATATTCATATTTTATTGACACCACTTTGAATTCGGAAAATAACATTATTACATTTTACTTTACTAATCTGTAAAGGATTTATATTCCTTGTGAAATTAAAAGTTTCTTAACGAGAGTATTCTTAACAAATCTGCACATATATCTTCGTCCAAAGAAATAAACTATGTTTGATCTATTCTACTTATATATTAGAGTACAATTACGACCGCATATTTACTTTTAATTTAGTCATCTCTGCCCAATCCCTTGGTAATTTTGGGCAATCCCTTCCCTGTGTACCCCTACAGTCCTCAAGGAACATATGAACCTACATGCTAAATTTCAGCTTCTTGCGCCTCATAGTTTTGGCTGTAGCTTGTTTGTCAGATGTTGGTGACGCAATCTAATATATGTACTTAATATAATATAAAGCTGAAGATTTTGCTTATTTGCTTGAACGCGGTAATTTCAGAAACTACTGGTCCGATTTTAAAAATTCTTTCATTGTTAGATAGCCCATTTATCGAAGAAGGCTTATAGCTTATATAACACTAGACATCGCCAGTGGCTTCGCCCGCGTCAATTATACATATAATCCTTCCTCTTGAATCATTCTATCTATTAAAAATAACAGCATCAAAATCCGTTGCGTATTTTTTAAGATTTAAGCATACATAGGGACAGACAGACAAAAGACAGACTTTGTTTTATACTATGTAGTGATCACGCTATGACGCTCGGGAGCGGAAAAGTGGTATTAAATAACGCGGGTGTAACCGCGGGCTCATCTATTTTTATACAAACAGATTACCACAGATTTCACACTTGGTATACCCTCAAATCCTAAAAAATAACTCTTTGAATTAGGTACTAATCATTGACTGCACATTTGGCGTAGTGGTTTAAGCGGCCACCTACCGCTTGACACTGCGCCGAGTGTTGTGGGTTCGATCCCCACACTAGGCAACACTTTGTGTTATTCACAAATTGTTGTTTCGAGTCTAGGTGTTCATTGTGTCCGTTAGTTGTATGTTTGTAAAGTCTCCCGCGACACAGGATTTAATAGTAATGCGGGAGTTGTTTTAAAAAAAATATATATAATTAGCTAAACGCAAACGAGTCCCAGTGGAAGTAAAAAGTGAAACAAAGGTTTGGTTATAATGAAGGCTCATCACGGATACCTAGAAAATTTGCTGTTAACGGAAAACTACGCTTAACCTTCGCATTATATTTTACATTTCTGTGTAAAACGGCAATTATGTGAATTGAATGGAAAATTTTCCAGTTGTAATTAGTTAATTAATATTTTTGCTACTGGAAACAGCATGTCACTGTTTTGTAGAGTGGATCGCAACTTCTTTCTCTTAGCGTTATCCCAATTTCAGTCTGGGGTCCGCTTTCTAGTCTAACCGGATTTGGCTGAATATTAGCTTTTCCACGGAGCGACTGCCTGTCTGACCTCCGCAACCCGAAGGGATAGCGATATTCCATGGTTTAGACTAGTGTCAGTTTATTTAGAAGGTACTGACGCCCTGTAACGACTGTCAAAGATCTTCATGACAACCGGGACCGACGGCTTAACGTGCTCTCCGAGGCACGGGACAAGCGATAATTTACAATTCAATACGCACATAACTCCGAAAAGTCATTGGTGCGCGCCGTGGATTCGAACCTGATACCCTCTGCATGGCAGTCTGTTGGTATATCCACTCGGCTATCGCTGCCTTTGTAGAGTGGATCGCAACACAAATTTAAAATCATCAAATCAGCCGATAGACGTCAGTTTGGTGGGCGTAGGCCTACCCAAACGTTCTCCACAGAGACCGAATTTAGTACTACTGCTGTTGATTTTATTCAGATACAGATTTCCTGATACGCATGTTTACTTAAGTAAAATTATGACTTTAGTAACAAAATAATTATTCTAGTGCATACTATTTGTTTGTTCTTATCAGTTTTCATGTCATATTTTGGTTTATGCCGTCTTTATTCTTGTCCAAGGTAAACACACATAGTCTGAACATAATTTTAATTTATTGTCTGCTGTTTGTTTATTTATTAATTGTACTTATCATAAATTTACGCTGCAGCAGACAACTGATTTTTGATCGACTTTAAAATGTCAACTTTGTAAAGTCTACCGCCGCATTTGTCTGCTTGTCTATTAGCCATAAATCCAAAACTGTACAGATTTTCTTGCGACAGTAGAGCGATTCAAGAGGAAGGCTTACGAGTGTAATTTTTTCAACTCATTTTTCTTCTTTAATTTATGGCTAGCCACATTTCATTTCCTTATTAATCTTCTTTCTCTTTTGCGTGAGGGTGTGGTAAACTCTGATGTCGGAGTTTTCAGACCACCTGAAGGCGTCCAACATGGTCTGATTAATCAATATAACCTCAGGTACCCGATACATCCTGTATAGTCTCCGAAAGCAATTTAGTATAAAAATAAAAGCGTCCTAGGTCATTAGCGACACTTCTAAATTGGATCAGTGCTCCGTAATTGGTCTTAATACCTTCACCCGCTACCCATTGTCTGTCGTTTTATTTCATTTCTCCCTCTCTCGAGAGAGAAATAATTAAATACTTATCGGTTTTAGAGAAATTGAGATAGCCGTTTATATTGTTGTGAAACAAACGTTTGTAATATTGTTATTGTTTTGATAGAATATCTGGTGATAAGTCTCAGAGATTGTCTTTTAATTAATTCCTGGCTACGGTTTGATTTAAATAGACAGTAACATAGCCTAGTGGAGATACTAACAAACTGTTATGCAGAAGGTATCGGGTCCGAATCCACTGCGCGCACTACTGACATTTCGTAGTTAAAAGCGTATTAAATTCTTAATTTTCATTTGCCCCGTGCTACAGAGAGCATATGAAGTCGTAGGTCCCGGCTGTCATGCAGATTTTTCACAGACGTTATGAGGAGTCAATACCCAGTAGGAGGATGATGATGGTTTCATTATAATACATATTAGCAAGTTTAGCGGGTCATAGGTTAACACTCATGACTTGACTTGCCGTTTTTAATAGATAGGCAAAGGCTAGCAACGTTTGCGCAGGATGTGACTTGGATGGGTCGTGACATTTACATCAGCGTGCTATCGAGCTTCAGAGGGCTAAAAAAGCTTCGGTCTCACACTCAATAATCGTAGGGCTATGTCGAAGGCCTTCAGACGGAATAAAAAATCCGACACCAATGTTGCCCACACGAAAAAGAAATATGAAATTAAATAGTTTCACTGCCACACAAGCGTAATCCAATGATAATTGTTCGTGAATAACCAGTATTGACTTGTATTATCAATACAATGTGGAGTTAATGACGTGCACTCGAGCGTATGATATCGGTAATTAGTTTGAACAAACTGTATATGTGAATATCTATATAATTATAAAGCGGAGCTGACCTATCAGTGAGAGCATGCAGTGCAGTGTCTGTACGCCCAGTAACGATGAAACAGTTTTCTTTTTACACCTGAGGTCTAGGATCTATTTGATGCCATAACGAAATTCTGACGCGACAAGAGAACGACGGATTATGTCATTTAGATGAGCATGTCGAGGAATTCTACCAGCGCTTCTGCTGCAGGGTAGCCCATGGAGTCCGAGGCTATCGACGTCTTCTCCACAATGACATCGATGCGCAGAAACACACGGAGCACCTAAACGAAGACAAGTGGCAATTCGGAACGAACGGAACGATCTCATCGTCCAACATGGTTCTTGTGTTGAACGATGGTAGTGCCTGAAGCCATAAACGGATTCCCATTCCCCCACAGCCAGCAAGCGAGTACGCTCTGCAACATTAAAAGATGTATCCAAAATATTTTTGTCACAATGTTACAAAGCGGTGCGCCCCACTGTCTTTGGGAGAATAGGTTGGTGGGCAAATCAGTGTTTGGACAAGCCATTTTCCACGCGCTTATAGCTTTGGTTTTGCACAGCACTTCTGAGTTAACTAGTGTAGGTGAAAATATGTTCCTAGTTATCTCTTCCGTGCTGTGAACCGAAGACAGAAACGCCGGTAAACTGACACTAGAAATTTTGCGTACACCTTTGCCCACTCAGACTTATGGGCAAAGACGCTTGTAGCCAGGCTCGGTCGTCCAAGTCCACATTTAATATTCTCTTTAATGTAATTTGAATAATTTGGTCGATTTGCTCTAAAAGTGATTTTTTTCCAAAGTTGGGAAGATCTCAAGGCATGACTGAATTTTGAGACGAAAAGACAATATCGAATAATAGTATAAGCCGAATGAATATTAATTTTAAATAGGCGATCTGAAATTTCACAAAAATTAAAACGAATATGAAATAATTGTTTACTAATCTCATACAAATTTAAACGTTTACATTTCAAAGTCAAAGTCAAAATCATTTATTCATTTAGGCCACAAAGTGACGCTTATGAACGTCAAAAATTAAAGTTAATTACCAGATGATTCTACATTTACATTTACTGCCACGTTCGCAATGCAATAGGTAGAACCACGAGAAAGAACGGGAAATAAAACTCGTGGCCACTCTTTTTAACTGCCAGTATAATGGTTTTACATGTTATATTTGTTAGGAGCTGCAACTGTTTCACATTGTGAGTTATCTACTATTGCAAAAGTTAATAGTTATTGATATCATACTCAAGCAATCAATTATGTTCATTTAGTAAGCCTCCCAAAGTGAATGTGGTGAAACAGGAGCATCCACTTACGTCTTTTGATGTGAGCAACCTGCGAACATGACTGTTCTGATCTATGGTGGAACAGTATGTTCCGAAAAGTAATGGTATAATTATGCGGCAATTTACAATCTATTAGTTAGCAGTTCATAACCACGAGTTACCCTCACCTTAAAAATCCGATGAATTATAATAAAAAGAGTAGAACAAGAATGCAAATGTAGTATAAAAGAGAATACGGTAATTAACTACACTATAAAACTGCCTATTGACCTAATAATAAGAAGAAATTGACCTAATAAAAGAATATTTATTTCCAAGCGTACTTGTCGTCAAGATACTCATTTAAACTATAATATGCATATAGTAAAAGATTATTTTTAACAATTGTCTGAAACGACCTTAAAGGCAAGTCTAAAATATTATATGGTATTTTATTATACGTTCTTAAACTAAGCCCAATAAAAGAGTTATGCGTTTTGTGTAAACGGAAATATGGTACACATAATTTGTGCCTGTTCCTAGTACTAATATTGTGTATGTCACTATTCATTTTGTAAGAATTTATATGTAGTCGTACATGCATAACACTGGCATAAATATATTGTGATGCTACAGTAAGAATACCAATATTTTAAAATTTTCTTTAAGTGAGGCTCTTGTCTTTAACTGGTTAATGGCCCTAACTGCTCGTTTTTGTAATATAAAAATATTTTCGATGTCAGCGGCCTTACCCCATAATAATATGCCATATGACATAACACTATGAAAATAGCTAAAATAAACCAATCTAGCCGTATCGACATCAGTCAACCTACGAACCTTCTTAATGGCATAAGCAGCTGAGCTAAGTTTCCCTGAGAGATATGTAACGTGCGCACCCCACTGTAATTTCGAATCAAGTGTTATTCCTAGAAATAATGTAGATTCAGATGTTTCGAGAACATCGTCATTTAGAGCTATACTAGGACCAAGGTGTCTGACATTAGGCAGAGCAAACTTAATACATTTTGTTTTTTTGGCGTTCAGTACTAGATTGTTTACATTAAACCATTCAGTTACTTGAATGAGCGCACTGTTTATTTCGTTAAAATGTTCCTTATTTCTATATACTTTGAATATCAAAGAAGTATCGTCAGCAAACAGTACAACGTCACAAATGTTTTTCAAATAAAAAGGTAAATCGTTTATGTAAACAAGAAACAGGAAAGGCCCTAGGATGCTGCCTTGCGGCACTCCTAAATCAACAGGTAAGCCACTGGATTTTGAGCCGTTTATTTCAACACATTGGATTCTGTCACTTAAGTATGACTTAATGACTTCCAATGCTTTAGTCTGTACGCCGTAATGTCTTAGTTTGCATAAGAGCGTTTCATGGCAGACACAATCGAATGCTTTTGAAAGGTCGCAAAACACACCAATAGCATTGGGGGCATTCTCCCATGCACTGAATATGTGTATTTTAAACTATCACCACAATATTGAATTTAATCTGTATCACAGAGTTTATTTGCATACGTAAAAGACATGAAACAAATAAAATTTAAGCAAATAGTTGAAAATTGCGATCAACTATTAAACGTAATATTTTGTGTAAACTGAGCCCATTCCACTCAATATATCGGTAGGTAGCAAAGCGGATACTAGCAAAATGCAACATCGGTGTAGTCAGCAAATATTTCAGCCTTCCGATTTCCTTGTTAGTGACGGGAGGCACTATCGAACATTTGTTATGTGAGCGTCTATTGCACGTAAAATGATAACCGAGACTGATGGGCTAACATGCTTGGAGCTATGAAAGGATTTTGTGTAAGCCAGTCAACTTAGCTTCTAACATCGACTGAAGGCTATTAGCTTCAGCACCGATGATATACCTATGAATAATATTTGGGTATGTCTGCTTTCGACTTTGCGCGTTTGTTTATTATTCATTTCATACAAGTACTTATTGCGATATATTTTCTTTTGGATGAAAGTGCATAGGGTTCCCACCAAGAACTTAGCTCAAGCCAACCTCACCTGCAAGTGGTGCACCTGCCAATCAACGGACGAGGCTAGGCAAACAAAATACCCCGATAAGCGGCAATAGGCTCGGCACCTATTACGTGGGATCAAAACACTGGCGAAAACTGGGCGTTTAATATGCCTCTGCCTACCCCTTCGGGGAAACAGGCGTGAATCTGTGTATGTATGTATGGATGAAAGTAAGGTATTGATGAAATTAGCTTTGAAATCGGAAATTGACTGTAACTAGATGCAAATGAGCTGTAAGTTCTTGTAGTAAATTATTATGATGTGAGTAAGACGAACGCGTATGTATAAACTCGAAAAACGACACCGTTACAGTAACTGTGGAGTACATTTGACCGTATACATACATTTCAAAACGCAACACAAGAAACGTTCTATAAACCACCAAAGTCCAATCCACAAAGTTTACGTAGATTCATGTTTTTAAGAAGTTATTAATAGCAAACAATTCGCACGTTTTGTCTTTGAAATTTCAGAAGCAAGTAATGATTTACGAATACAAAACTTTCTTGAATTATTTTAAGTTTTCATTGATCTTTTATGAAAGTTTTCCGTATTATTCATTCATTGAGTACTTCAATAAAGGGCCGCCGGTTTCAAGGTCTGTTTGGAAGACTTTGGAATACGAACAATATTTAAGGCTCGTTTTATTTTCAAACTTAAAATATCTTTTCGGAGATATTGCATATTGTTTTACAATATAAAATTTTGTTCATGTGAGACATTTTATTAGAAATGGTCAACCTCTTTTCTTTGCTGTGGAAACCTAAATTTGAGGGCCTATCCTCCGTCTTTTGGGACAGATAAAGAGAGGGCGTGTGACTCTCTCCTACAGGAAATCCACCGAGATACTCATTATTGGTTAACCTCAATCATTTCATCAATCAAATTTTTTAAAGTAATAATATATTATTCTGTTTTTTATTAAAAATGTTACCACTTCACACAGTACAGTTACACTACAGTTATCGATATATACATGGATATAGATGAAAGAAAATATCATACGAAGCCTTCAATATTCAACTCTTTTACTTCACCTTAACAAACTAATAAGCACCGTCGAACACATATAAAGTCACTGGTAGCTTTCCGCTCCTTAACTTGGTAGATTATGAACGAACTAAGTTGAATGAACAAAACAAAACGCCTTTATTATTGAAAAGCGAAAAGTTTGTCTTACTGCGTTGATTCTAACTGGTGGACAGCTTATACGTCTTCTCGGAATATAATTTTCGGAAGTTAATTCATGTCCATATTATGTTTTATATATATTTAACATGTCATCTGATTATAATACCAGCAATTGTTTTAAACTATGACACTTTTGGGTACGAAGCTCTTCTCACTATGGGAAGGAATAGGCCATAGTCAACCATTTTGGTCGTGTGCATACTTGCAGACGTAAATATCTTTGAAAGTCATTGAAGAGTATAATAATATACTCTCAGTAGTGTCTTACGATCGTCAATGATTAGCGAGCGATAATTGACAATTTAATATTTACAAGACTTCGAAGAGTCAGTGTTGCGCGGCGTAGCTTTGTACACGATATCTTCCACGTAGCTATCTGTTAGTTCTTTTCATCATAGCATAGATTTAAATGAATTAATGATTATACACCTAGTACAAATATGTACGTTATATTTAAGCGATCAAAAGCGCAAATATCTATCAATAGTTCGACTTCACCTATCTGGTTTGCCTTAATCGAAATACATTTAGCTCTAAAGACCATTCACTAATGGGAATATCTCTGATTGCTCGATTTTATCCAGTTCGGCTTTAAGAGAATATCCATCTGGCTACGGTTAAAAGAGCTTCAGAGTTAATATCCTAGGATTACGCGATGGTTACTATGAACAAAGAGATCGTGGTTCATGAACCTCTTGCATGTTTGATGGAGGGAATGTTGGAATTAAATAGATGCTGTGTAATAAGATGCCTCTGGATAATAGTTGTTTTGTGGAGTTGAAGTTGAACTTGCAGCTTTTGGTTTGTAAAATACTAATGAATATACATAATTGTTAAAATTTATATTTAATTTTTTTATCATTTATGCTCTTGAGTAAATTAAGGGATTTACAGTTTGAAAAATCCAGGTTTTAAAAGAGAACACGTGCACTGACAATAAGCTGTAGAATTTTATCGTAGAACAAAGATGACCTGGAACTAGGAGAATTTAGTTTTAGTACTGTGACTTTGTTTTTTACACTGATTTCCATCTGAAATACTTTATTCATACAGCGTACACAATGTTTCCTTTTCAGAGCGCAGCATAAAAATGTGACAATGTAAACTGAGAGACGAAGTGAAGGGAAATATTCAGCAATATAAAATATTTGCATACTGCACAGAGGCTTGAGAAATTAAAAACTCATTGCAACAGTTTGCCAACATTTCTGGAGTATTTTTGATTTTTGCAACAACAGATTTTGACACTGAGTTTCAGAATTATAGCTTATATGCTTTAAGATTGTATTATTGGTTGATTAGAGTAACGACCTAGTTGGTGGCGCATCATAGTAATGTATGCCCTTATGTTTAGAACTGAATTTTAAATTTTGATCTTACTGAGACCCCAGAGCGCTTTGAATCTAATAATAGTTATGTAGGTCGTCTTTAAACATTAAGAGGAAATAAAACAGTGATTCAATACGGCATGAGACTAGCATGTCACAATCTAACTACCACATACATACATACATACATATCGTCACGCCTTTTATCCCCGAAGGGGTAGGCAGAGGTGTATTTCTACACCCACTTTTCGCCAGATATACTTTAGTCCCACGTAATAAGGGGCGAGCCTATTGCCGTACCGGGCACATTTCCAGACTCCGTGCTGTTACTGAGAATTTTGTGACAGAAAAACCCAATAACACTGCCCGACCCAGGAATCGAACCCGGGACCTCCGGATCCCACGCGCACATTTATGCCGCGAGACCAACGAGGCAGTCGTATAGGGTTTGATGTCGAGTTTTCCGTCTCTACGCAAAGATGGTATTTGCATCGTGTTATCCCTTAGTCGCCTCTTACGACACCCACGGGAAGATAGGGGGTGGTGACACTTGTATTCTATGCCGTCAACCACACGGCATAACTACCAATCTACGAAAAATTTCAAGCTATAGAGAGCGTTCACATGTAACCAAATTCTCACAAAGTGACTTTGGCTTGCACGCTGTACACGAATATAACCGAGTTTGACGCATTAAGACGGGCTTCACAATTTGCTACAAACTCATACATTTCTATAAACATTATTTTACATTTATAATTGAGGTCATCGTCAACTGCATGCAAACTTTTACGCTTGCATGCGTACCGGACGTAAATCCGCGTGTATTCATGACTACAAACATGATTTGCATAGAGTAGTTAATACTATTATCTGCATACCAGTGTTACGTTGGTATGCAAATTTAAATGAAATGTGTAAACGCAACCACTAGTTTGTGATGTTGATAATAATTGTAGCTGTGTTGGTATTTTATCATTGTTTATGAACTCACTGCGCGTACGACTATGCTCGAGGAATACCACTTACTGCATCTCAGGGTGAGTTTGAAAATAACATAGCTTGTATGTATTTGCTGTGGCCTAAGATTTTTTTGCAGAACGTGTGGTTAAACAAGTGGCAAGCAGACAAAGAGATACTGTACCATAAATTCTTTAAATATGCTCTTCAAGCAAAGATAATAAATAAATCTAAATAAAAAATTAGAACTCAATACGAAAACGTAATTATTTTCTGTACGCAAGGTAACGCAAATAAATTATTTTCGGTACATTTTTAGCAGCATGATGTTGCTGCTCTGTATAACATTTTGTTTGACCAGGGATAACACGTCAGTTCAGTCTTTCATCACCTCTCTCTCAATCATTTCGTAATCAAAGCAGAGATAATATAATCTATGCATATAGTAACTGGATCAACTGCGCAATAATTCTATCGCAATTTGTATTTATTATTGAAAGAGAAAGATACATCAAACGGTAATTATTATTCGTCACACGAGTCATTGATGTATTGTGGTCATTTCGATTTAAATGTTCTCCAACGGCGACTAATCTACTGAATACAATTGGTATTGTACTAATTCTACTGAGAAGATTAGCATCGCATTAGCGAATGGAATAGATATTAAGCCACAACAGTCGGTTTATGATAACAGCTTTCACGCAGCCTTTGTGGCGATATATCGTTAACAACGTATTCCAATGTGTTTACAAATTGATGATGTAATTGGCTTGTTTTATGACCATTGGTTGGCAGCTTACGATTCAAGTGATGGTAAGTTTTTCTTTTGATAATAATTCGCTCCTCATTCCCACTCCTGTATTACCTGTATAGCCAGATTAATTTAGCAACCAAAGTAGACTCCGAATTTTTAGTCTAGTGAAGTATGGGAGAAAGTTATATACTTTTTTACATTTAAAGTAGAAAAATAATGCACTTTGCTTCAACAATACAACAGACAAAAAAATATGAATTTTAAATCGTTGAAGAGATATGCTCTATGGAATTGCACACTAAGAGGGCTTTATTTGCGAGCCATGCCTATACTTGCCCCTCGTATAAAACGCTACGCAAGAAGTGACTTCCTAATCACAGGTAATAGTTATAATACACTAAATTAATAAGGCGCGGCATCCTCCTGTCAACCGAATTCATATTAAATTAAAATAGGATATTTAATGACACCATAATAATAATTAACTTCTAATATGACTAACGACTGACGCATTGGGTTAAAAGTAAAAGTTAAACATGTAATTAGATAAGCTCGTTTTCTACTTTAATAAGGCAACATTATCATAACTTCACCAAAGCGTCATTTTTAAATTTAGAACAAAAAGAGGTTGTGGTTAATTCTCCGTGCAAGGTATAATTACATTACGATATCAACCTTCAATTTTTATCTTCTGCTAACAATTTTCAATCGAGAGGTTACAGATTCAAGTCATATCAAGCACGAATAATTTTTAATAGCAACTCTGACCCGGTTTACATAGTTAAATATAAGAATAATATTAAAATTCGTACTAGCAAACTGTGATTAAGAAACAAATATTCAGTAGTAATTTTTAGTCGTGATCAGAATTCATGTCTTTCCCAAAATTAATTTCTTCTTTTTAGGCGCCCAAAAAGCCACAGGTATTATAAATTATACGGGTACTATGGTTTACTAAGTCTTCTATACGGCAACTTGAAAATTAAAAAAAAGAAGAACAAACTTTATGTAGAAATATCTAATATTTCTAACCCAACAGTTTATTTCACGTCAACGTTAAGAAGAAAACTGTGCAATACAAGTTACCACTGAAAAATGTGAGGCTATCTAAATTCATCGTCGAGCTTAGCTCACGACGTAGGTCATTTCTCGCCCAGATACCTTGCACTCTAAAATCTAAAACAAGAAGTTCTAGGTAATTCAGCTCATCTCTAATACAGCCTATCTTTCGCTTAGCTTCAGATGGGCACTTTTGGTCAGTATTCTGAAGTATTCGCTTGGTCTAATAAAAGCTCCAAGGCGTGGCCTTGGATCGCATCCGGGTTAGCGCTAGGATTATGATGACGTTGGTCTATTAAAAATTGGTTTAATTAAATTGTATAGTTCGAACGCTCGTCAGTATATTTCATTTTCCGCTCGTCCCTTTCGAAAACAAAGTTCACGTAGGTCATTAAGCCCAGTTAAGGCCAGTTGCGAAAATACGCATCCGCCCATCATGACTAAACTTTTTTGTTCATTTACTCTTTACTGGAGTTTAAAACTGTGCAGCTGTTCATTTGAATTATGTTTTGGCTGATTAAGCATTTTCGCAGATATTTTATAAACGCTGTCTTTTGAAGCTGTTATATGTATGAACTAATTTTAATAATATTTGATAATGAGCAGTTATATTTTTTAATGTTACTGTTTATGACCATATTTAAGCGCATATTGAAATGTATTTTGTATACTGCCACAATTTTTTGTATTAGTGGCAACATTCGTTGAATATGTCTGCGGAAACCCTAAAACGGCGCAAAAAGTAATCTAGTAGCTAATTACGTGTTTGAGCCGTTTGGGTGGAAACGCTAGGCTCATGGTGTCCGAGTGCTGGTCCTTTATTTCGAGATATATCTAAACGATAAATCGACGTCTCACGTGACCAAAAGGCTGGTTTATTCTTTGTTCAAAGCATCAGCATTGCCATCCAGCGTAGCAATGTTGTCACTTCTCCTTCTGGGCACGTTTCCCGATGACATTGATGCGGAGGCATTCTACGATGCCTAAATGCCTCCTGCCTTGTAAATATTGTAATTTTAGTTCTAAGTTCAAAAGTATAGATGTAAATAATTTAAAATGTAAATAAAAAAATATAACACACGATATTTAGGCAGTTGAGATTTTAAAACATAAAATCAACTAAAAACTGACATTTAAACCATTTTATTTATGATTCACAATTTTTCCCGTCGAATCCAAAGCCCACAAGTGAACTCTAGCATCCCTTTAAGTTATATAAGCGAAACATATACACATATATTTCATTAACTAGGATATACATTAAGGTATTCGTGTCACACTGTTATTATCTCAACATGACGGGGTCGTCTCCATTTGTCCTCCTTGTCGTCATTTCGTGTACCTATGGAATTTATTATTACAAGTCGTTTCCTTTCGCTTACACTGGACCATAACATATTAGTATATGGTGTTCCTGCTTCCTCTTATGTAAATGATTTGTTTTGAAGTGAAATAGTACAGAGTGTGAGATAAATCTTGTCGATAGGAAGAAAATAAATAAAACGGGAAACTATTAAACATTAGTGTAGAAAACATTTGTCAGCTTTCTGGATAATAAATTGCAATGGCAACTCTAAATTCGGAAATTTCTGCTGCTTTTGATGGTATTATAAGCAACGAAACTACGCTCCGCATGGTTCAACTCAAGAACAAAGTCCTTGATAATCGAAAATTCATTCAAAACCAATATACAGTACTTCAGCTGAGATTAAAAAAAAAAATTTTTTTTTATTTATTGTCTCACGCCTGTATCTCCGAAGGGGTAGGAAGAGGTGTAAATATTACACCCACATTTCGCCTTGAATTTTTAGGTCCCACGTAATAGGGGGCGAGCCTATTGCCGTTACCGGGTAGATCACCAGACTCCGGCCTGCTACTGAGTATTCGGAAAAACCCAGTAACACTTTTGCCCGACCCGGGAATCGAACCCGGGACCTCTGATCAGCAGTCGCATACGCTATCCACTGGTCCACGGAGGCAGTTTTCAGCTGAGATTAAATTCTTAAAAACACAGTATTCTCATACTCCGAATTTGAACAATGGAGTGCTGTCAGCACTCCAGTGTTCAAATTCAGAGATTTCTCTTTAATATTTCTCTTTAATATTTAACTATAAAATCAATCTCACCCAGTATGTTCTTCAATAATTATAATGCAGACAACATAATAATCATACATACAGAGCATGTTATAAATAATGCTTGTAATTTGTGTTTTAATTAACTCAAGAGCATAAATGATAAAGACTCAAGAGAATAAAAAACAAAGTCACAGTACCAAAACTAAATTTTCCTAGTTCCAGGTCATCTTTATTCTACGATAAAAATCTATAGCTTATTGTCAGTGCACGTGTTCTCTTTTAAAACCTGGCTTTTTCAACCGGTAAATCCCTAAAGGCCATCAAAGTGCGGACTGTCATGCAATTTTCGCAATATGAGGTATTGGGATGAGCGTGAATACACTAAAGTTTGCCAAGTAGCAAAAAGTTTATTCTAATATATTTTGTTATTTTAATACAATAGTGATTGCGTTTTCTATTGTTTATGATAGTTTTCCTGTTTATCAGCTATTTCGTACTTTTAATTGTCGTGTCTATCACTTATTATAACATGTGGTTCAAAAATCTGGTTTAGTTTTATAGGCTCTACCAAGTTAAATTATCTAAATCGTAAAAGGGTTTAGGTTTCCAAACCATATCTTATAACGACACAAATATAAACCACCGAAGAGACCTTGAAATACAATAATAATAATATTGACACAGATTTTTTATTAATTATTGGACTAAAGATTACACTTCTGCTTTATTTAAAATTATTACAGAAGTGTGATTCAAGTCGGGTAATTTTATCACTCGGTAATCAAGCGGGCACGACTAGGCTACAGTATTATAAAAATAGAAAATATCAAACACTTTCACATCAAAAGTGATTCATTGTTACACTTTTGATGAAAAAGATTTCCCACAGTCTTAGGGGAACAAGACAAAGTTCCTTGTGTCACACGCCGACACGTCGCGTCCTACTAACGATGCAGGACCAAAGGAGGGACGTAAGAACTCATTTCCGCTATCCTTCCTCTTACCCTTCCTCTTTGCTTTGTTACGGATTTACTGCATGATCAAAAGTAATCAAGCAACACGGGATACGGGCAGGATAAAGTATTTTGTCAAAAACGGAAGGATAGCAATATAGAAAGAAGCTAAGTATTGTGTTGCTTGGTATAATTATTATGCCGTTATGTATATATTCTTACTGATTTTCTATGCTAACAACGCAAGTACCTTCAGAAAATTGTACTTACGTGTTTTAAGAAAATAATATTTTCAAACGCTCTTTTGTGTCTGACATAGTTATTAGCTTTTGGCTTTCTTTTTTTGTCATTGTCATTCAGAAAAATTAACAAGCGCAGTACAGCCTGATCAAGTATTCGATTTGCCAGCAATTTTCAAGCGTCACGCTTGCACAATTGCCTAAATATTCGATATTTGAAACGAAAATACGCAGTGTATTTTATTCTTGTTGTATTTTGGCATATGCACTGTTTATGCCAAAAGACACTTTAAAACTTTCAAACACCAGTTCATAATAACTGATTACACCTTTTTTATTCCCGGTAATATCAGGGGGTATTTAGTATGATAAAGTCGTTTGTAAAATTGTCCAATTAAATCTGTATAAATTAGTAAACTCTTAATCTGGCAATGATACTTTTAATTGGTACCATTTCATTTAACAAAACACATACAAGCTGCCTCGTTAGTCGTCTGGTATAACTTTGAACTTACTCTGGGACGAACGTGAGGTTTGCTAAGTAAATAATAATTAGGTATTTTTAGTTTAAAATTTCTCATCAAGGTAAATAAACTGAGCTAGACAACAATTATTGTCTACCATTCTACGGTCGGACTAAAAAGTAAATCGTGATATACTCATGTCTTACATTTCAGTTGATTACTTCAGGTCCATATTATAAGATGGTGACTCTTTTTATAGTACCAAACATTTCTAGAAGCTCTTGCCTGATATCCAGTTTTCGAGGCTACGAGAAGTCATCTACTGATTAGTCAAATCATCTGCTGAACACTTTAGCCACTAGGCAAATACCTTAGTATTTGCTTGTCTGATTGACTATTTACGATATGCAAATGCAATTAGGGACTGCCATCAATGTTATCTACGTCCAATATAAATACCTACTGCTGGATTTTCATACTAGTCTTGCTTGTTAATTTGGTGCACCTAATGACTTCAGAAAGTAACTTGGGGGTGACGAAAATAACCTAATTTGCTGAGATAGCGTTCAAAAATATTTAGTTGGGTCTGCCATGCAGTTTAGTGATCTGTTGTTTAGTTCTTAAGAAACTGCATCTACTTATAAATAAAGTTGTTTGAGATTTTAGTAGTGACTCTTAGTAATTATGTTTCTTTTTTTATAGACTCACGCCTGTATCCCCGAAGGTGTAGGCAAAGGTGTAATACTACACCCACATTTCGCCAAGAATTTTTAGGTCCCACGTAGTGGGGGCGAGCTTATTGCCGTTACCGGGCACATCACCAGACTCCGTGCTGCTACTGAGAATTTGGTAAAACCCAGTAACATCTTAGTAATTATGTGTCATAAATGCTAGACAGTAAACCCAGGAGAGTAATCGGATAACTGAAATATCAAATAACTATGTAGTACAATTCTGTATTCATAGGCGATTGTTACCGAAAAAAATAAGCTGTTCAATATGCTATACCTACTAGCAATTATAACATGAACATAACATGGTATCCACAAGGTTCAGTTCGTGATGTTGATTAATAATTTAAATGTGGGAATATTGCAGCATTACATTTAGATACTGCCGGTTCGGCTTCGACTTCTTATAATAAAAAACTGTTATAATATAATACGACTTTTTATGTAGCAAAGCAATGATTGTTTCCCTAACATAATAATATATATTTCTCAACTTCTGTATGTATTTTGGTATGATAAAATGCAAAGCTCTCCAGATAATTCTCTTTTTTACCACAAAATGCAGGTGCCCCATCTTACCATTATTCTTAGTCCGTGTAACTGCCTTAAATCTTTCTCTGTAACAATAAATCGGCCAACTCTTTGCCGGCTGTACAAGCTACAAACATAATACGTATAATGTTAGCAGGTGCTGCAGGAAATGACCTCGTTCTCGGTAACGACATTTGTTTCTCAGTGGACGCTGGGCCGGCTCGTTTTAAGTTTCTGGATCAATTCTAACATCTTTTATCTTCTTGGTCATGATAGAAAATTGTACGTATTCCTGATATGCATAAGCGAACGAAAATTATCGAAGATGCTATTGGAAGTATTGCTTGCACCACGGGACATAAAACACGTAGCTACTTTCTGTTCTGTGTACCAGTTACATTTTAAAATATTTACCCACATTTGCGGCAGCTTAAGAAATACATTTTAAACGATCGAAACGAAATTATAAAAGATCGCAATTAATTCTCTTTAGTCTTCCGCTTTTTTTCGTATGGGGCCAACTTTGGCGTCGGAGTTTACAGACCGCAAAAGGCCTCCGGCACAGTCTAACTGTTATTGTTCTAAGCTAACATTCCGGAACGGACAGTTCACAGGAGGGCATTGATATCTATGCCACTTGTGGTGAAGTGTGAAAACGTTGCTTAACTTTTTCGATCTATTATCGATATATAATCTTTATCGATCATAGATTTTTCGATATCGATGGAAAACCATGCCAAGTCATGCTATATTTCCCTACCTTAACTATGACCATGTCTTTCTAGTCCCCGTTATATATTTCGCAGACAATGTTGAAACAAACGCTGCTTTTTATCAAGCCTTTTGTAATTACCACAGACTTAAAAGGAACGGAACAAGAAAGCAATGAGAGGAAATAATCTCGCAGCCTCCATTTTTGTTTCGCTGCAACGTAATCACGGATTAAATGAGGAATGATTTTCAAAAACGGTTTTACTCGGTTCGTTACTTGGCTAGAATAATTTATTGTGACTATTCATTCAAATGAAATATCTAGTGTTTTTACAGTTCTCATGAGATATATAACGGTATTATGCTTTTGAATCTAGGAAGGGTTTGGTGATGTAAAATATAAATATATTTCTGACTGCATGCAGCGCTATCGCTTAAGCAGCCGCTTTGTCGCTTTTTACTGCGCCGAATATTGTGGGTTCGCCACACAAAACAACACTTAGTGTGATTCATAAAATTATTCCTTTGAATCTGAGTGTTCATGTTGTCCGTCAGTAAGTTGTATGTTTGTAAAGTCGCCCGTGATACAGGATAATTTCCTAGTGCGGAAGTTAAGAATCTTAAGAAAATCATTGTAAAAGGATTGTACACAATGACTATGATTTTTTGTCGTCCCGTTGATCCACATGATCTGTAGTATGTCCGTGTAATCGATAGTTTACATCGCAACGCATTGCATCGAGTCTCAGCATGTCACGCTGCGTAGTTTTCCGCTACTTATATATAATACGTTAAACTTTTTGCTAGTCGCAGAGCACCTGTGAATTAGTGTCGTAACTCGAGCTCTGTGTTGCTAGTTTTGGTAATGAAGTGTTTTGTAAACATTGTTTTAGTAAATTGATTTCGGGGTAGTGCCATCCTCTCAAAGACGATAGACACTTTTTCTTGCATAAAGGGAAGCAGAGGAAAGAAGAACAGAAACTGAATTTGAAGTAAGCGGTCGAGGATTATAATATTATTGATTTCTGCCTTTTGGTATGCATGGCATAGCCTAGTGATGTCTGTCTGTAATCACTCGTTTTATAGTGTTACGGTTAGCCGCTGAACATCAGATGGCATGCTCGTGTTTATATTGTGTTTCAAACATAGATAATTCTAAAACTTACTTTCTACTGTGATAATATAAAAAAAGCAGTTATATGCCTGGTAAACTGCAAAATTAATATATGATTTAATATTCTACAGCTATAAATAAATACGTGATCAATTGTGGATAAACCTAATCTAATTATCTTTCTATGCGTTCAAAAAGCGTCGATCCACTATCTAAGCAAACAGAAATAATCACAATACACTTTGTCTTTTCTAGAAATAGTATACAAATAGACTACTACTGAATGTTCACTTTTAAATATAATGCATACATTTAAATAATAGGGTATAGTTGGAGAAGACTGTAAATGAAGGAAAAAATAACGGAGTAGTTTTTACTTTGTAAATGGTTCTTCGCAGTTCGTTTTATACGCTGTGTTGTATTTTAAACCACAGCTTTTTATTGTGGTTGTGCTTAATTTTGTTTTGCATTTCTTCTGAAGCTTATTTCAATATAACGTTTGTAACATTTTGAAGTCAGATGTGATTTTACATTATACAGTACAAGGCAGATTTTTTTTCATATATTTATTAAATCTCGGTATGACTGTACACATTTCAATATCTTATCATTTTCTTGTCCATTGTTGTAATAATGTAAATATAAAGCCGTAAAATACAGTAACCCTCATCAGCAAAAAAACTATTTTCACCATAGATCAACATGGTATCAGAATACGCGTTCCGAATTACATTTTCTCAAAACAGCTATAAATATCTTTAGTAACATTATGTCTTCGTGTAAGTCATTCATCAACAAACCAACGACGTAGTAAGATTGATGTGAGATCGGCTCGAATTGACGTACACGAGAAAGGATTGAATATCATAACGTTAATAAAAGTACGTATAATTTGAAAGAAAATCAAAAGTGATGTTACAGCGGTTGTCTATTTTTCTGATTTATGAAATGCAAACGTTAACAAGTAATTATTAAAAAAAAATCTAAAGCAGTCTTTGATGACGAGCAATGTACGATACAATTTTTAAATTGAATTGTGAAGAAAGTGGGTTTCAATCAAGTTTAATAAGTATATGTAAGGCTAGCTTAGCAATAGGAAACAATAGGTTCTATAAACATTTAGATTCTTCTAGAAATTCGCAACATAAATGTTTGAGAATCATTGAAAATCATACAATGCTACGTTCTATTAATGTTTTTTTAGAAAACAAGCGTACATTGTTTTTCTACACTGTCATTGTTTGTGTTCCTTTGAAAAATTTTATAATAATTGGCTCGTATTGTTGGCATGGCTCTTTATATTTTACTTGTTTGTTTTGCTTTTCAGTGTAAACAAAACATTCTTTTGACAACTCATCAAGGTGGAGTCGTAAACACGAATGCCCAAATACGTTCGCTCGCTACAAATTGTAAATCAGAGACGTAAAAGTCTGATGAGTACTGAAGGATATTTTTTCCGATAATAACTATCAAACTTAGAACTTTCAACTACAATATTAAGAAAAGCTACAAGACTATCTTGATTTCAAATGAAAATGATTTTAATAAAATTCTTGCATAAATCGTTTTTCATTTATAAAATGACATGATAATAATTTTAAATGACGATAAACTCTTTTGATATCAACCTCACAGCTGTTGAATGTCATAATAAAATAGACATTGAAACGGTGTATAATTCAATGTTAACGCAACCCATGTCAGCCGCTATCTAAAGTGTGGCCTCACCCTTACGATACGCATCGTTTTATATATGAGTTACAATTAAAGGTCTGAGCCGACTGGAACGTAATGGGAGGGTCGCATGTCATTTCGCATTTGCAGCACTATAATTATCACCTGTGAGGAAACGCTTATATAGTAACGATGTGCGACACCGAGTTTCAACGCTCTTAGAAATTCAAAACTGCCTTGAAATACATGGCTTAATCAAACGTATATTGATTGAGTTAGAGCTTGAATCCAGCAGTGGACTGCATACGGCTGATAACATTGATTGAATTGGAATAACGAATTCCGGCCAAATTCTTATCCCGGCAACCTTAATAGACCGTGCAACCAGAAAACACCACTGTGTACTCGTATATAAACCGTTATTATTTGTGGCTATTTCGCAACACGAGTTGTATGGTTGTATCGCAGCACTTTGCCGGCTCGTCTGGCAAACATTTGTTACAGAATATGGTCATTACAAAATATAAAAATGGGACGCGTTGTAACATGAAGCTTAAAAAGCTCGTTCACTTCGTACACGTGTATTTTGAACTGTATGTATGTTGGTGTTTTAACGATTTTTCTTTTTATAAACATCTTTCTTTGCACACGCAATTAGAAAATGATTTTTTGTTTTCACGTATAGTATTGTAGCTTTATTTTATACTAGAGGACGCCAGTACTTGTACTTGCTTCGGCAGTACATATACTAAAATTGGAACGATACAGAGAAGATTAGCATGGGCCCTGCGCAAGGATGACACGCAAAATCGTGAAGCGTTCCACATTTTTACTTCGTGTGGTGACGGATTAAGAATACGAAATGTCACCACCCCATATCATCCCATGGGAGTCGTAAGAGCCGACAGAGGGAGCATATTATGCAGAAAACAACACTGCAAAAGAAGGAAAACTTGATACAAACCCTATACCAACCCGTTTGGCCAGCGTGGTATAGTAGGCCAATTCCTCCTTTCAAAGGAGAGGCCTAGTCCAGCAGTGGACTGTTAATGGCTTACGATGAGAGGACGCCAGCAGCTACGCCTGCATTTTTTTTTAATTTACCCATTTTGGCCGATCCCGTGGAAATTTCGGGAAAACCCTTCTTAGTGCACCCCTACGGTTCCCAAAGAACATACATGCCAAATTTCAGCTTCCTACGCCCAATAGTTTCGGCTGTAGCGTGTCTGTCAGTCAGTCAGTAACGCAAGGATTTTATATATTAAGATTATATGATTATAAAATATATAATTTAAAAATACTTTTGTACACTATCACATAGATCAGAAAAAAATCTGAAAACTGTAATACATTATTAAGTGACACTCATATCGTGGCGTTTATGTTGCGAATAAAAAAAAACTATTGTAATACTAAAGCAGAACGAATGACTATCGCGAAATAATCATCTTATGCTACTTTTTTATCCACAATTTAAAATATTAAATTTTTCATGTATCTTTACAAACATTGTGTTAATAACCCAATGTGGGACAACCAGTTTGAAAATCACGCAAAGTTGATCCGTGTGGAAAACGAACCCTATATGCGTGACAGCTCAGCCACTTAACCTGTTCGATTCCTTTTATATGTACTATTAGTATTCCAGCGCTAAGTGTATAGTTCCCATTTAGTTTATTCGACGAAAACCTGTCAACGCGCATATTTTAAATGTAATAATAAATTGAATAATTTTATAAAAGTAAATTAGTAGTCATGATTTTATTTGCCGACGACGCCTTTCTCCTGAGTGTAATCTTACCTTTGCAATACTCATAGCTGTATATCCAGTGCTACAATTTAGTCATCACCCCAAAACGAAATTGCGATGGCGAACTTTATGAGGATCGTTAAATGCTTTTCTTGACGTAAATTTGTCAAACTACTTCAAATGTGGGATTCGATTTTTAGGTGTTTGTTTTCACGCCAAGGTTGCAAGGTACTGAAAGTAAGTTCGTCCAATAAAGAAGGATCACTTTAATTAGAAGGTAAAAGTTATTAGGTAATTATAAAGTAAACATATATATTCGTTTAATGAAATAGAAAATGCTTACGTAGCAATCATAATAACATTTGAAGTAATATTATTCCTGCTATAGCATTGTTTTCAGGGAGTGGCAGCCTGGGACGCCCTAAATTACTTTCTTTATATTTTACGGTATATATGGTAATGATTTTGAGCTGTGATGGTTTTTGTGAGAAATTATAATCACTCAAGTTACAGAGCAATACTTATAAAATACCAAAATTTTATATTCAGATTCGAATAGATAGGCTTTAAGAAAGTGAAAAGACTAATATTTATAATCACTCTAAGTAGACAAGTTATATAAACCCTATTCCTTGTTTAAAAAGAGAAAACAAGAAGACATATCTAATACACAATGTAATAAAAACTTCACAAATTGCGCTAATTTTATTTGCATAAATAATTTCTTCACCAAGGAAGCTACTACCAGTGCACAAATAAAAAATTATTGCTTCAACCCGAATGTGATAAAAAATGTTACGCTTCGGAATTTCATTCTGTAGCGTCAAAATTAAATAGATAGTTTCATACAACGCAAGGTTCAACTGGAATCCAATTAAAAGTACAAACATTTTGATCTCGTTTTTGTATACATTGGAAGTAATTTAATATTCTCCAGTTTCACGTTTTCATTCATGAAAGCCTTTTAATTGCCACTAGGCGTAATGAAATGTACTCGAGGGTTATTTTTATCCACGGAAGGACTGACTGCTTGCGTACTATACGGTTGGCGTAGTGGTTTAAATATCACCTTGCTACTCAGTTAATATCAAGACAAGATTTTGTATGATCCATTTTTTTTATCCGAATCGGGGATTTATCTGTTATTTGTTCTATTGTAAGGTTCACCACGACAAGGTAGTTCACACGACTCCAAGAGTTCTCTTTGAAGGTATATAAGACATAGTCACGGTTTTAATAGAGTATTTAAACAAACGGTTGAATAATGCCTACGAGGATGATAAAGTGGTTTCCCCTTTTCGCCAACAGCAGTAGGCTTGATCACGCGACAAGATTGTGGAATATACAGTAGTTGTTTCATTTTGGTAACAGATGTATTTGCATGACTATATGATTTAGTTGGAGAATTTCAGAAATATGAATGCAATAGGGATTAATGTTCCAATAATAGCAAATGGATGTGAATTGTTTGATATTGACTTGGAAAACTATTGTTCTTCAGGATAACTAGTTTCCTTTTAAACTGTCATCGTTATATATTTTAAGCGAGTAATTCCCTGACATACACTATGCTCAAAATCCAACTACAGTCAAAACGACCATAACGTTACTTCTTACATCAAACTAAGTTACGTCAAAGTATAAAATAAAATAGTTATCTTATCTTAAAACAAAATATATCCAGGAGGAGCCCTTCTGCATAAACAGGCTGTAAAGCTTCAAACCGATAACTTAGATTAAGATTAATAAAGGGGATCAAACCAAATGATCGAAGGCAAATATTTTCGAGATACCACCTAATTGAAAATCTCTTGAAGGAACGCTTTAACATTTAACTTCATTGGATGCCAAGGGATTGTTCTAACGTGTCTAGTACAGAAGCGGTGCCCGTTCAATTAAGCATCCCTTATTGCTTTTTGTTTAAAGAGTAAGCGTCTATCTTGAGAACTAATTACGCGGATGTCTCAAGTCTTTAGCTTAGCAGAAGTTAATTAGTTCGGGAAACAGCTGCGATGGAGCTCAAGGTGACTGCCTTAGGTAGTGTATCATGCTGTGCTTTATTTATTCGTTCAGGAATAAGAAACACAACTACTCTACTTCGTTTTGTTTTTATATAGAATTGTGTAGGAAAGAAATTCTTCAAGGCAGTTTAACGGGAAATTTGCTTCAGGTTTATGAAATCTCAGATTTCTTAGATATGGTTTTGTTTTTAGTTTTACCTAGACTGCAAAACCGTTTTTCCATTGTTGTAATAAAAAATGCATGAATTTATTGATTCAGTATAATACAGTCGTGCCAAACGGTCTTTAACTGACGTTTGATTTTTCGGGTGACTAGTAACCTAGGAATAATTTACATTCAGCAAGAAACAAACAAGATTACTAGTGACCTTTCGGCATCTTGGCCGATCGGTGGTACGGTCTTACCACCCTGAATGCATTTAGATATTGTTAGACGCATAGCAATTACTGATTTAAATTTTTCTACGTTGACGCTGATCTTCGAAAAAGCACAAATAATTATGCAAATATTTTTTTTGTGCTAAACACATTACATTAACCATTTGTGTCAGCAAATATCACAGCTTTGATGACATTAAACAAAAACTCGAATTGATCGATCTTTCTGTTTACCATGTCTCAAGGGACAAGCGTCTAGATGCTGAGTAAAGTCAACGTAAGTAACAGCGCTTAGGTCAGCCGAACTCATTTGTCACTGTTATTTAACCGTCGACGCCAACTACTTGATGGATTACCATTCAACTATCGCGTTCTTGTATTCATGAATATTTTCATTTAAAAATAATGTAGGCTCAGAAAGCCGTTGTGCTTGTTTATGAGCCAACGAGTTGTGTGAATTTGATTTCATTTTTTTTTATAATAGAGATCTGTTGATATTGTTAGCAGTCAACAAAGAGTATTTATGTGAGTAAACTGGGTTTATTTCTCACTCTAGGTTCAAAAATATTTAACGAGCAGAAAAAGTCGAAAGCAGTCTCCAAAAAAAAATATATATATTATATATTTGCTATAAGCAAATAATAAAAATTAGATTCGACAACAGATGGTTGCTTTGATTATCCTGTTCTACAGCTTTAAAATTTATTCTGATATCCATTGAATGAATATTTTTACAAGCTATTGTAATTACTATAACGATAACAAAAAAAGGATCATCGTGTTACCTCGGCCGAATTGATACAACAAACCAATATTTGTTATATTTCATTATTCAATATAGCGACCGATATTTGTACGCATTACGGTTTATTTTTTCAATTTATTAATTGGGTTGTACTTTGACTTGTCTAGCGTATATCAATAATGCATCCAGTGCAAGAGATAGGCAGGATAGGGTAGATAGAAGTGATAGGGATAAGTGGCAATCTATTTATTTGACCATCTAAGATAACAACTCTACCAGAAGTGTGCGGCCAAAAAAAAGACGTCTTATAACGATAGAAAGCTCCTACTTCTGCGACCTAGAACATCAAATAATACATTACGCTTACACAAAAGAGCTCCAAATGACATGTCGTTAAAATAGTGAAACAATGGGCATTATTCAACGAAATTGAAATGTTACACTCTAAATAGTCGTAAAATTGAAATAGTGTGAACCCTTTCATGTTTCATCGAAGACAAATGGGCCAGAAGACAAACGGCGGTGGCAGTTCAATACCGACCTATGCATAGTAAAGTTATAAAGCGCTTCATATAAAGTGGCTACGCGGATGCCGCAGCATATTGTACTCGGAGCAATACATTTATAATATCTTTATAAAACTATTCTGATGCTTGTTCCAATAATTGTAACGCCTGTGTTATGTAAGTGTCGGATCGTATATGTATACGTGATAAAGTTCTAATCCTAAAAAAAAAGCGGAACCGATTTATATTTTCAACATCCTTTTAAAAATGCCTCACTGACTCTGATGTTATACCTAGGCCTGAGTCGTAAGATAGGGTTCAGCGTTGTTAGATTTTTCGGCTAGGAAATTCATGTATTAGCAAAAAAGTACCAACAAATTCAGTTTACTCTTTTCCGTGTTTCCGAAGACTGGTAAATACTTGTAGTAATTATGTATTACTCGTATACTAAAATCTAAGGAGGAATATAAAATTAATCATAAAGTTGTCAGTTAACCAAAAAGTATCCCGCTAGGCGAACATGACAGTCATCAAAAACTTTCGAGCACTTTCGATAATCAAAAAGAAAATGTTTTGCATTTCCAAGAACCACTCAGGAATATTCTCGATACAAATTCTTAGTTGAATATTATTTCGTCAGAACCCAACACAAAAAAGCAGGGTATTATTTCCCAATAGGCCCAACGCGGACGTGATATCCCGATAACAATATCCTTTTGATTTACACACATATTTTGTATGTTTGATAACTAGCACCTTTCCCTCGGCGAATCGAATCAGTCAACCGGACTCTGAACAATAAATATTTTAGTAGAGGAAGAGTCTCGTGGACACAGCTGCGGAGATATATTGAAGGTTCATTGAATAAAATGTTGGGCGGGAGGGTGCGTCCAAACCCTTTATTATCATGTTGGGACTGATGTTGAACGATAAGGGAACCATCCCCGTACATTAGACAAATACCTAGGAGTTTGGACGCGTCGGTATCCTTTGAGTAAGCATTTTGTTGATATTGCTGACCGACCTCTAAGGTGACGATGAATTTAGAAAGAAAATCTGATTCAGATTTAGTGTTTGTCTAGATCCCTTTCATAAACGTATTTATAATAATGGTGGGTACGTCTAGACAGACTGTCTTCGGAGAGCGATATTTTTGGGGTCATCATAATGCGTATATTTTTATAAGAATGTTTAACTGACTTAAAAAACGGAGACTTTTTTTAGAATTCCGTACCTACCTGAAAATAACGTAACGTAACGGTATCCTTAATTATATTTCCAGAGCTACCTATTCAACATATTGAAATCTTATTTTGACTTCAAGAGGAAGCTCAAATTCCTCTGTGGCTTAATAAATTTTTATCTCAGCTTGTAAATCCCGGAGGACTGACGCCAAATTTTGCCAAAGACGATGTTAGAACTCACTAGGACAAGTCTATTGCTATTTAGTGGACATACTTTCATCCTACTTTTCTACAGAGATTTTCGTTAAAATCAATATTACTCATTTTTTCGCGTGAAGATAAAACGATTTTCCTAGTCAAATATCTCGATAGCATCTATATCATCGTATAGGAGAGAATGCTTTTTGACCGCTAAAACTCAAAGAGATAGCTATATAAATACGAAATATAAATAGGCTCACACTGTTAGAGCAGTGTCAGGCTATTCAAGGGTGCTGACTCCAATTAGAGGTGAAGATGATGTTAGCAGGAATTGATAACATAACGTGCTCTCCGAAATAGAATAAACCAAGTAAGAGTTTGGGCAATTAATATTACGAGCATTACTTTTACTTGGCATGTAAAACGTAGTTACCGAAACATTACTATGATTCACCACTGCCAACTTCCTTGCAAATTACTGCCGTGCATATAACCTAAGTTGAACTTCATTATCAGTATTAACACGTACCTAATTACGGGCGAGTAATAGAAAATTTAATATTTTCTAAAGCAGTTTCCTTAAACTGAGATAATTTCGGACGTGATCTGTTTTTCTATCTTTGATTTGGGTCTGCGGCTTTCAGTTAATTCCAGCTAATGGTTCGTGCATATTTAAACCTAGGAATAACTTTGCTTAGAAGTACCTTTAGCAAACATTACATGTTTAATGAAGGAATAGCATTTACTAATATATAGACTACTGTTATCCATCACTGATGACGGATTCACGAATATTTTTTTAATCTTTATAATATAATAAATATTATAAAAGTAACAAAAAAAACTATGTAGTGTAAAAACTGCGAAGAAAATTTGTGGATACGATACAACTAGATCACGGCTAGCAAAAGCTCAGGTAGAGATCAAAGAAACAGACTTAAATACGCTTAGGCTTTGTTTAATAGCCCATGAAACACAAAATAAACACTACTAAATTTATAAAAACAAAACAAAATGTCTCCCGCAACTCACATCTGGATATTATTTGCGTAAATAACAGCAACATCATAAGAAAATTTAATAAAAGCCTTAATAAAAATAAGCGTTATGAATTTATTCTGTTGCTTATGAGGTAATTTTTACAAGGTTGAATTCCATAAATTAATGTCTCAAACAACACAAGCTTAATGGGGAAACACTGCAGTACTATAAGGCGGACGCGGAAGTTGCGTTTAAATCTATAGCATGTTCCAGTTCTTTACTTAGGAGTTGGTAGCATACAACCTATTTCTGTCGCAGAAAAAAACACTGGATACATGTTATTCTATTACATTTAAAAGGGTTATCATCCATCTTACTACTTAAACAAGAAGTAAATATTTAATGCTTAGGCAATTGAAACCATTCAATTCATATAGTTTGATCACAATAACATGAAAATTATGGCCGTACTCGACATACAAACAAACAATTGATTTGTAAACATTAGCTACGTAGATATTAAGACTTATAATAGTGACCGTTAATTTTTGCACGGTAATTTCTTGTTTCAAATAGAACAGCTCGAATACTATGTATTTACCCTTCTGAGAACCTTCTATAAAAATTGGCATGAAAAAGAACGCAAAATATAGAAATCTTCCACGACTGATTAACTAGTTTTAGGTGACAAGATTAGATTAAAGTCTCAAGATTCGGAAAGAAGTTCGTAAGAAACAAATAGTGATATTAGCTATTAATATTACTAACATTTTATCTTCTTCATGTTTTTAAGTTGCATGAGTTAATTTTGTAGATCTTTTCCTATTTACAGAGGCAGCCATGACAATAATCTAGCTAAAGTGAATGTACTTTTAACATGTCTAAAGAAATAAAATTGTGATATTAATGTGCTTATAAGTGATAAAGAGACTTTGAGTGATGGTGTTATAAGTAGTGAACATTTGGGCGATGGTGCAGTCCTCAATGACGTCATGGCTTTCACTATTCCTCCTGTTCTGCGTTTTAAAGTCAGGTGAGTGTTTTTTCTATTTTTTTTTACTCGTATAACTAAATACTAAACGGTGAAGGGGAACAAGATGAGGTCATCTGCATGTCTAAGAGAACGAACGTTCTCGAAAGACATGTGAAGTCGGCCAAGTCGCACTTGGCCAGCGTGGTGGACTTTGGCCTAACCCTTCTCATGGTAAGAAGAGGCCCGTGCCCAGCATTTATGTACAATATTTATGGCAAGACTAGGTATAAATATATACATATATCGGTATTCTACATCAATATTATGTACTTTAAAGATAATATATGTGCCATAATTGGTTTCTTAACCTTACTTCAGTTTTTCTGATATTCAGTGTCGTCTATTCCTTGTATTTGCCACTTTATTGAAGCAACCTGCACAAGAACACTTAAAATGCTTACTACGCTCAAAGCTTAAAAAATAAAACCGCACTTGTTACAATTATTGTTATACCTACTTACTACAGTAACTTAGAAAAGTAAAGTTAGATCTCAACTCGAATATGCAGTGGTGGTGTGGAACCCTTTTTATGATAAATACGTTGAGGTGCCAGAAAGAGTGCAGCGCAAATTCCTTAGATCGATGCACTATAGGTGCTGCCACAATTTCCCAACCTATAAAAATATTCTTAATAAATACAATCTAATGAGCCTGAAGTCTAGACGTTTATATCTAGAAATTATGTTTCTTTTCGACGTATGCTATAACAGGTATAACTGCTTTGAGATCCCTACTAATATTATAAATTCGAAATTGTGTATGGATGTATGTTCCGTTTTCTCGCTAAAACGGCTGAACCGATTTTGTTGAAATTTAATATAGAGATATATTGGACCATGGAGACGGACATAGGCTACCATAAGTTGCAAAAATTAAACTGGGAGGGATTGTAGGGAGGGTAGAAGTTTGTACGGCACAAATTTACCTCTTGGAAGGAAGAACGCATGCGCTAATAATTGAGTGCTGCGCATGTGCTAACACATATCTATCAGTACGTCATACATAATGTCATATTGTGCACGTTGATTAAATTGTTCGCATATGTAAACTAATAATTATACAATATAACTAGCTGACCCAGCGAACTCCGTTTCGTTTTTTCAAGAGTTTTTATTTAATTACCTTTTTCCAAGCCCCTTTTCCATAGTTACCATTGACTTAGCGCTTAATCTCTTATCATTTCAGAGTCTATAAATGCTGAATAAATAAACATAGATTTTTATATAATATTGAATTCCCCATGCCTTAAAATATCGGAAACGATACCCATATCGACTTTAAAGAAATCCCGTCCGCCATCTTTGATTTCCTATCCGCCATCTTTGATCACGAAATAGATGTTGTATTTGGATTCTCCATCCCTTTTAACATCGCAGACGATACCATTGACTTTTTAAAAAATTTCCCATCCGCCATCTTTGATTTCCATCCGCCATCTTTGATCACGAAATAGATGTTGTATTTCGATTCCCCACCCCTTAAAATATCGAAGGCGATGGCCATATTGATTTTTAAAATTTTCTCATCCGCCATCTTTGATTTCCCGTCCGCCATCTTGGATCACTAAATAAATTTCATATTATTAATCAGCGTCCCGAAAATCTCGAAAACGGTACCCAAATAGATTGTATCCTTTTCGTTTAGCCTTTTTTTGCCTTTGACCCAAACCTCCCCCTTCTCGTTTGACCATTTTATTATTTCTGTCTGGCCCCTAAAAGCTGTGGCGTAATTTTATATAGCTTTTCGGAATAATTGGGCTATCATAGGCAATAACAATTTTTAAAATCCGACTGCTAGTTCCTGAGATTAACCGACATCATCTTTTAGCCTTTTTAGCCTTTTGCCCGGCCCCAAAGGGTCGAAGCGTTATGTTATAAAGCCTATCCGGAATAACTGGGCTATCGTATACAAAAATATTTTTTCTGATCCGACCGGTAGTTCCTGAGATTAGCGCGTTCAAACAAACAAACTCTTTCGCTTCATTATATTAGTATAGATGGCGTTTTAACTGTTTAAGAAATATAACTGAAAAAAGTATTTACACATACAAACTACTTAGTACTAAGACTTAGTAGTAGGCACTCAAAATGTTATCCGGTATCTGTGTCGTTTCGCTAGAGAGGCCAATATGGCGACGGTGATTTGTCTGTCAGAACCATTAGAATTTAACAAAATACTCGACAATCCGAATTTTGCGGATATATGTTGTCGACTCGAAATCTTTATTTTTTAATGTTTTATTATTCAGGTAAGGTTTTGATGTACTCCTTGACGAAATAACTATTATAAGATTTGACACTGCGATAGCAGCGCAGTCCGTCGGTTCTAATGTGAAACATACCAACATCCACAACTACTTACAAATTAAAAATTAAGTACAATAAACATTTTCCAGTGGACTAAATTGTGAATCTAAACCATTCTCAAGTCGCCTTGAAAACATACAAAAAGTTTCATCAAGATCGGTCCAGTCGTTTAGGAGGAGTTCAATTACATACACACGCACACAAGAAATATATATATTAAGATATATATATTAAGATAAGCTTAAACGGCTGACATGGATACTGACCGAGTTACTTTGTACCCTACCCTATAGAGTTTCTGAAGTCTTTAAAATAATCAGGAGTGTCTTCACACAACTTGAGACTGAAAGTAGATTTGTGTTACCCCGAATTTAATGCGCGCGAAGCGGCGGGCAAAAGCTAGTTACTAATAAAATATGCTACTGTACCCCAAGAACTGTTATTAGACGAAAGGTGCGCGCACGTCCTCTTTTGCTATGTCCCATTGCCGCACCAATGCTGGTCTGCGGGCGCCTCTAGGTCGCTTGTGCAAAAACTATAATGATTTTTGTTCAGAAACTACAGATTTAGATTTATTCTCAGTGTCAGCAAATAGATTTTGTTCTGCTTTGTTAAATAAACTTAAGGATTCCGATGTATAGTTATTTGAACAGTCTTGTAGTCTTAATCGCATAGATTGTTCATTAGCATAGGTATATGAATTGTGTATGCAGTGGATAACGGTGTGAGTTTCACATTTATATAATATCTTTGTTTATATTATTGGCGCAAATATATATATGTGTTACTGTTTGTTTGTCCCAAATAAATAAATAAAGAAACTGGCTTATTTTCTGATTATTAATAAGAACCTTGTTCGGATATCCTCTTGTTTAAATAACCTGCTTTAAGTAGGGCTTGAATCGAGCTCATTCTATCTAAAATGGCTAACTAATTAATTATTCAAATTACGACCTATTTGCAAAGTGCTTAAAATTTACAGAGGCTTTTAGAGTTTCCTTAATCTCTAAAAGATGTCGCCCACGTAGCTGTTATTTGGTTAACAAATGTAATACAAAAAGAACGGTTTATTTTGTAGACTTTTATTTTTATCCATTATAATTATATTTTTATCTTTCAGCTGAAGGTATTGAAACCTTTGCCCCTTTCTATGCCACTGAAATCATGAAGGTAAAATATAGTTGTCATATTAGTTGGAACTCTGAGTTGAGACACTACATCTGAATAAATAAAAACGAAAAAGACCGAATGACATTGCGCCAAAATACGTATACAAAAGGATGCATTGCGGCAGCCACATCACTACACACCATGTATTTTAAGTTATTGTTTTCCTAGCTAGCTAGCTTCTATATCATGAGCTGATTATATACTTTTCGGGAAAAAACTGACTTAAAAACATGGTGTATAGTCGATGTTAATGTATTTCTAAGTACCGCTATTGAAACAGAGCTGCTTTTATGTTTCTTTTGTTTGCTTTTAATTATAGATTGAACATAGAAAATTATTGTTTACTTCACAAGCATGTCCCACTTTGACGCATTGCTAACATTTTATACTCGTAGAAAAACTAAACTATCATGTTGTATATAAAATCAAAGAAATAAGAAAGCGTTGATATCGTTATAGGAATATTCCTATGCTTATTCTTCACTCATGAGGCTAGTAGGAGCAGTCACTGTAGAAAATACCGAGTTTAACACACGGGAACTCCTGAGGAAGCTAAATTGTCTTGAAACCCGGCACAATTTAAATCACAGTATTCTGGAAGATTTGTTAATCCATTTCATTTCTTATGTATAAGACAAATTGTAATATAAAGAGACAAATATGATCCTTAGAAACATAGGACTTGAACATTAAAGGCGCCTTATTTGCTAGCTTTTCCATGTTTCATTCTGTAATGTGTTAATTTGCTTGTTCTTGTATACTCCACTTATACAATACATAATTTAATTTTCTATCTAAAGCCTTGCTTGTTTTGATAATAAGATACAGACGATAACATCAGCGTCCCAAGGGTGCCAGCCTGACTACGCAATATAAGACGTGGCACATGCATCAGACATTCTACACAGTAAAATAGGTTTATCGCATGTAGTCTCTAAGGACAGAGATTTAGTTTCAATTTGATTAAGAAAGTGAATTGCAATTCAGTTGTGAGGCTGTTAGCGTATAATAATATGGACTAGTCTTCACAACGTTGCGATATAGAGCACGGAGACACAAATTATGAGTGCCAATATATTCAATACTGAGCCTCTAGATAGGTATATAAAATTAATATCTGCGCGGCTCGTCACCTACGAAAAAGACCACGCAAGCATCCCTGGTATTTACCCGACTACGGCAAAGGCAAAAGGAAGGGTAATGTTTTTGGCAGTCTATTTTTTTCTCTTGTTTTTAGCATCGCGATTTAATAAGAAAACAGCTGTATTAATAGACTTGTTAAGGAATACTACATGTTATTGAAAAAATCCATCCAGGTATAAAATTTATTCCCATATAGCATTCCAAAATAATTTATTTTATGTACCTTTCAAGAATTGCTTAATATGTTTTAAAAGTTTATGATTGCGAAGAAAACATTCCAATATTAACCTAGTTTTTCTTTAGTTCAATGTTTTATGATTATTACTTTGTTAAGTAGAATTGCAGTAATAAATAAAGTTACTATAGTAAAAGTTGGTAAACATATTCATGCATATTTTATGGTAATTTTTACTTCATTAAAAACATATACCTATTCTAAAACACATATCTTTGAGCTGTTGCCCTGTACTTTAATAAATAAATAGAATGCACACATAAAACTGCTGCTCCAAACAAAAGCCTCCAGAAATTAGAATTCGACTTGCACCGAAAGAATCAAAGCAGACCATTTATATACCGAGCCTTCTTAGAAAATACTTAAACGTTCTTTCAAGCGTATGTTACGTCTTAGGTAATGTATCGTGAAACGTAATCTGGATCGCTTGAATGGCATACAATCATGATGAAACGTATACTACCAAACCAGCTTTTGATCGCTCAAGGAGCTCAGCCGGCAGCTAAAGGGCTTAAGCTCGCGTTACGTTGTAAAGCAGCCTCTCTATTTCCTTAGCTTCACCAGATACCATAATGATAAATCTTTTAAAATCAAAGATTTTCTCCTTTCAATAACCCATTTCAAATGTAAGGAAAATAATTTGATGAAAACCAGTGATTCGACGTTTGCTTTGGTAATTTTGGAATGGAAAAATACGTGACGTCTTACTGTTGTATTTGGGTGTCACGAATCAGCAACAGGATATTGATTATGGTTAATAAGGATTTCTACGGTATACAACTTGATACGACAAGGTATTTTATTTGAATTCCCTAGTGGTCCTAGTTACTTTTGGCTTGCAGTAAGTGATCTGCTTTCAACTATTACTATTAGTACCGAGTGCTTAATTTTATAGATATATTAAATTAATAGGTAAAAATATATAATAAGCTATTCCATAAACAGATAAACCTTAACAAACGTAATGAAACAAATCACAAATAATATTATTTATAATTTGCTTCATTAACGTCTTTAATATCTTTATGGTAATATTATTAATAAAATAGGTGTTATTTGTAATTGTAATTGTTGATCCAAATTTTACCTTTTATTTAATATTAAAGAAAGTATGTCAACCTTTAAGATTTTATTACCTAACGAATTTGGCATACCAAAATAGTGTTCATAAAATTAAATTATCCTCTTGTAAATTTAGTAAAGAAAGTTATTGATTGATTTTAATTTTAACTAAAGCTAAAAATTTGCTCAAGGACCTTTACTAAGAATAAACTACTTTGTACAACAAAAAGCCAAATACCTATTTTAGAACATCTGAATAAACAACTCAATATTGAAATAACAGAATGCCGTTAAACTGTCAAATAGTGAAGGAAATTCGGCCGCTTCTAAAAAGTTGACTGAATTTCAAAAGCAAAAAGAAAATTTTGTAAGCAAATTCGGGTATCCATTGAAATAAGTCATTGGTGCCACTGTTCTATATTTAATGGCTAAAAATAATACAAATAGGAGTCGGAAATAATGATGCTGAATATGATTACGAGAATGTTTATGTAACAAATGAATAATTTATCTGATTACTTCTGTTTCGATAATAAGGATAAAATACTGTCTCTGTCTTTCGCATATTAAGGCGGGTAAACAATATACTTATTCTTTGTTTGTTGACCGTATACAATGTTGAGTGATTGACTATTTTGTTTGTTGTTTTCATACGTTTGATTGTATGGGTCTCCAGTGAATGGAAATAAATTAAGACATGTTGGCGAAATGTATAAATATTTATACCTGTTGACCTATTTATAATATAAGTATTGAAATTCTAAGTAAAATATAAATACTAATAAAAGCAATAAAAATGTGAAATAGCGATAGTATACGTTGTAAGTAAATACAGTAAACCTAAGGCTGGTTTCAGAGTGACGCGCGCGGCACGCGCCGTCGGCCAGCGCGTCTCAACAGCGCGTTTGGCGCGCGGACCACTAAACCGAACCGAAAACGAAACCAGCCTAAAATATTTACACGTGGTTGAAAGAAACAACTCCGGTGCTTCGTAAACTTTTCTCCAACGTATTTAAATGTTATATTATCTAAAAAGCTATCATTTATTACTACGTATTGCTGCCGAATAAAACATCGACGTCAACGCTCCATCAAGTGTCTCACACAAAACAGCATAATTTATTACTCACTAAAGTCATGTTAAAGTAAGTTCAATCACAAGTAAGATAAAATCACAGCAAATAGTATTATATTCTTTTTATTTGTTTTTTTTTTTAAGACAATGCCCGCTCTAGGAGTAAATCCTGTGTCAAATAGTAAAATAGTATTATATCAACAAGATTTACTACACCGTCCGCCTTATTCGATACCACTAAATATTTTCAGACGTCAAAAGGTTTGCACTGAAATAACATGACAATCCTGAACTCTATTAAAATGAATTGACGCCGACAAAATGTGAATATACAAACGATTAATTCCGTAGTTCATCACTTTCTCTTTCAAACTAATTGTAGGACCCACAAATACAATTTATAATGTCTATTTACCAAACGTCACCAGGCGACACATTTGGGTTTTGATTTTACGGGTACCGAAATCGGATTGAAAGCTAAAATGTTTTTATTTTCGTACGTGGAAGCGGTATTGAGGATGACGTTTGGACCCGAAATGTGTGAATTATTTGCATAAATTTTAATAAGGGCTTCTATATTTAGCTTTGGATGTGATATCTTTAGGTTTAATTTTTAAATAGAATTGTTTAGTTTGTCTGTCTTTATATTGGGGATAGAAAGAGTGAATGTGTTTTAATGTCAAATTATATGAAGTTTTAAACAAAGTCCAAAATAGTATATATACCTGTTTAATTGAAAGTATTCTATAGAATATTATATGGCTTGCGTTGCATTTCTTTCAAGATCCGTGTTATTTAAAATATAGGTACTCGCTAATCGTACAACCAACGTTGCTATGCCATAAATCTACTCGTAGTTTAGGATATTGGTATTTTCGATGAAAAATCATAAATTAACTTGTCCAAACAATAATTTCCTATGACTGATTTTCAGACTATCAAATATATACACGAAAACATAAAATTTGGCCTTTTCGGCAGATTTCGATAACTGAACAAATACGGGCCACGATATTTTTACCACATAAACTCATCTTTATACATGCGAATAGTATACATAATTTATCTAGGACAACTTCTTTCTACTCATGAATCCAATTCTACTTGCGAAACATATACATATACTTTCCCAATATCAGCTATCGATGCATGGTCCACTAAGCACACTTGCCTATCAAGACATAAGTATTTTCTTTCCAATAGGAACTTATTGCTTGATTTTTCTCAGTCGAACAGTTACTATTTATGCCTTTGTGTCTTTATGTGTAAGGGTTAAAAAGAGATAGAAATATTATTTGGGCGGTATGTTCCATAATATCAGAAGCAAGGCAATATTAATATATCGAATATGTCTCGGAAGCTTAACGGCATCCGAGACTTGAGATCGCGATGAGAAATCCCAAAAAAAAGGAATAAGATTATTTACAGGTAACAGACAAATGTTTGGTTATACAATACACATACCAACGATATAAGGCGAGCTATCAATCTGAATTTAAAGAGCGTGGAAGTACTCTCTCACAGAATATTGATGTACAGTATTATATTTATATTGCTTATATTTTTTTTTAAAGACAACTCCCGCACAAGTTATAAATCCTGCGTCGCGGGGGACTCTACAAACATACAACCAACGAACACAATGAACACCTAGACTCGAAAGAACAATGTATGAATCACACAAATTGTTGTCTCGTGTGGGAATCGAACCCACAACACCCGGCGCAGTGTGAAGGCGTGGTGGCCACATAAACCACTACGCCAACCGTGCAGTCAGTATCTATACTGTAGCGTTTCATTCAGTGAGTCAGAGTGGCGGAGTCCCTTTTCTTTTCCTTTTCTCTCATCCTACTCCTCATCCTATTACTATTCGCGTGTTGCGAGTGTCCGGGGTTAACTGTCATCGTTAACCATCAGGCGATATGTCTGCTCGTTTGCCTCCAATAACATAAAAAATATGTAGAGAAGATAGAACGCTTAAGGATCGATCTTTTAAAACATTTTGTAATCAGATAAGAGGCTGTTCAAGAAATGATTCACCTGTGCAAAGAATATGGTTCTATTTCATCATCATCATCAGCCTTTAACAGTCCATTACTGGACTAGGCCTCTCCTTTGACAGGAGGTATTGGCCTACTATACCACGCTGGCCAAACGGGTTGGTATAGGGTTTGTATCAAGTTTTCCTTCTCTTACAGTGTTGTTCTCTGCATAATATGCTCCCTCTGTAGGCTCTTACGACACCCATGGGATGATATGGGGTGGTGACATTCCGTATTCTTAATCCGTCACCATACGGACAACACTACTGGTTCTATTTAAAAAGCGATTAATCGCGATTAGCGATTAGCGCGTTCAAACAAACAAACAAACTCTTTCGCTTTATTATATTAGTATATATGGCGTTTTAACTGTTTAAGAAATATAAGTGAAAAAAGTATTTACACATACAAACTACTTAGTACTAAGGCTTAGTAGTAGGCACTCAAAATGTTATCCGGTATCTGTGTCGTTTCGCTAGAGAGGCCAATATGGCGACGGTGATTTGTCTGTCAGAACCATTAGAATTTAACAAAATACTCGACAATCCGAATTTTGCGGATATATGTTGTCGACTCGAAATCTTTATTTTTTAATGTTTTATTATTCAGGTAAGGTTTCGATGTACTCCTTGACGAAATAACTATTAAGATTTGACACTGCGATAGCAGCGCAGTCCGTCGGTTCTAATGTGAAACATACCAACATCCACAACTAGTTACAAATTAAAAATTAAGTACAATAAACATTTTCCAGTGGACTAAATTGTGAATCTAAACCATTCTCAAGTCGCCTTGAAAACATACAAAAAGTTTCATCAAGATCGGTCCAGTCGTTTAGGAGGAGTTCAATTACATACACACGCACAAAAGAAATATATATATTAAGATATATATATTAAGATAAGCTTAAACGGCTGACATGGATACTGACCGAGTTACTTTGTACCCTACCCTATAGAGTTTCTGAAGTCTTTAAAATAATCAGGAGTGTCTTCACACAACTTGAGACTGAAAGTAGATTTGTGTTACCCCGAATTTAATGCGCGCGAAGCGGCGGGCAAAAGCTAGTTACTAATAAAATATGCTACTGTACCCCAAGAACTGTTATTAGACGAAAGGTGCGCGCACGTCCTCTTTTGCTATGTCCCATTGCCGCACCAATGCTGGTCTGCGGGCGCCTCTAGGCACTTGTGCAAAAACTACAATGATTTTTGTTCAGAAACTACAGATTTAGATTTATTCTCAGTGTCAGCAAATAGATTTTGTTCTGCTTTGTTAAATAAACTTAAGGATTCCGATGTATAGTGATTTGAACAGTCTTGTAGTCTTAATCGCATAGATTGTTCATTAGCATAGGTATATGAATTGTGTATGCTGTGGATAACGGTGTGAGTTTCACATTTATATAATATCTTTGTTTATATTATTGGCGCAAATATATATATGTGTTACTGTTTGTTTGTCCCAAATAAATAAATAAAGAAACTGGCTTATTTTCTGATTATTAATAAGAACCTTGTTCGGATATCCTCTTGTTTAAATAACCTGCTTTAAGTAGGGCTTGAATCGAGCTCATTCTATCTAAAATGGCTAACTAATTAATTATTCAAATTACGACCTATTTGCAAAGTGCTTAAAATTTACAGAGGCTTTTAGAGTTTCCTTAATCTCTAAAAGATGTCGCCCACGTAGCTGTTATTTGGTTAACAAATGAAATACAAAAAGAACGGTTTATTTTGTAGACTTTTATTTTTATCCATTATAATTATATTTTTATCTTTCAGCTGAAGGTACTGAAACCTTTGCCCCTTTCTATGCCACTGAAATCATGAATGTAAAATATAGTTGTCATATTAGTTGGAACTCTGAGCTGAGACACTACATCTGAATAAATAAAAACGAAAAAGACCGAATGACATTGCGCCAAAATACGTATACAAAAGGATGCATTGCGGCAGCCACATCACTACACACCATGTATTTTAAGTTATTGTTTTCCTAGCTAGCTAGCTTCTATATCATGAGCTGATTATATACTTTTCGGGAAAAAACTGACTTAAAAACATGGTGTATAGTCGATGTTAATGTATTTCTAAGTACCGCTATTGAAACAGAGCTGCTTTTATGTTTCTTTTGTTTGCTTTTAATTATAGATTGAAGATAGAAAATTATTGTTTACTTCACAAGCATGTCCCACTTTGACGCATTGCTAACATTTTATACTCGTAGAAAAACTAAACTATCATGTTGTATATAAAATCAAAGAAATAAGAAATTTGATATCGTTTGATATCGTTATAGGAATATTCCTATGCTTATTTTTCACTCATGAGGCTAGTAGGAGCAGTAACTGTAGAAAATACCGAGTTTAACACACGGAAACTCCTGAGGAAGCTAAATTGTCTTGAAACCCGGCACAATTTAAATCACAGTATTCTGGAAGATTTGTTAATCCATTTTATTTCTTATGTATAAGACAAATTTTAATATAAAGAGACAAATATGATCCTTAGAAACATAGGACTTGAACATTAAATGCGCCTTATTTGCTAGCTTTTACATGTTTCATTCTATAATGTGTTAATTTGCTTGTTCTTGTTTACTCCACTTATACAATACATAATTTAATTTTCTATCTAAAGCCTTGCTTGTTTTGATAATAAGATACAGACGATTACATTAGCGTCCCAAGGGTGCCAGCCTGACTACGCAATATAAGACGTGGCACATGCATCAGACATTCTACACAGTAAAACAGGTTTATCTCATGTAGTCTCTAAAGACAGAGATTTAGTTTCAATTTGATCAAGAAAGTGAATTGCAATTCAGTTGTGAGGCTGTTAGCGTATAATAATATGGACTAGTCTTCACAACGTTGCGATATAGAGCACGGACACACAAATTATGAGTGCCAATATATTCAATACTGAGCCTCTAGATAGGTATATAAAATTAATATCTGCGCGGCTCGTCACCTACGAAAAAGACCACGCAAGCATCCCTGGTATTTACCCGACTACGGCGAAGGCAAAAGGAAGGGTAATGTTTTTGGCAGTCTATTTTTTTCTCTTTTTTTTAGCATCGCTTTTTAATAAGAAATACAGCTGTATTAATAGACTTGTTAAGGAATACTACATGTTATTGAAAAAATCCATCCAGGTATAAAATTTATTCCCATATAGCATTCCAAAATAATTTATTTTATGTACCTTTCAAGAATTGCTTAATATGTTTTAAAAGTTTATGATTGCGAAGAAAACATTCCAATATTAACCTAGTTTTTCTTTAGTTCAATGTTTTATGATTATTACTTTGTTAAGTAGAATTGCAGTAATAAATAAAGTTACTATAGTAAAAGTTGGTAAACATATTCATGCATATTTTATGGTAATTTTTACTTCATTAAAAACATATACCTATTCTAAAACACATATCTTTGAGCTGTTGCCCTGTACTTTAATAAATAAATAGAATGCACACATAAAACTGCTGCTCCAAACAAAAGCCTCCAGAAATTAGAATTCGACTTGCACCGAAAGAATCAAAGCAGACCATTTATATACCGAGCCTTCTTAGAAAATACTTAAACGTTCTTTCAAGCGTATGTTACGTCTTAGGTAATGTATCGTGAAACGTAATCTGGATCGCTTGAATGGCATACAATCATGATGAAACGTATACTACCAAACCAGCTTTTGATCGCTCAAGGAGCTCAGCCGGCAGCTAAAGGGCTTAAGCTCGCGTTACGTTGTAAAGCAGCCTCTCTATTTCCTTAGCTTCACCAGATACCATAATGATAAATCTTTTAAAATCAAAGATTTTCTCCTTTCAATAACCCATTTCAAATGTAAGGAAAATAATTTGATGAAAACCAGTGATTCGACGTTTGCTTTGGTAATTTTGGAATGGAAAAATACGTGACGTCTTACTGTTGTATTTGGGTGTCACGAATCAGCAACAGGATATTGATTATGGTTAATAAGGATTTCTACGGTATACAACTTGATACGACAAGGTATTTTATTTGAATTCCCTAGTGGTCCTAGTTACTTTTGGCTTGCAGTAAGTGATCTGCTTTCAACTATTACTATTAGTACCGAGTGCTTAATTTTATAGATATATTAAATTAATAGGTAAAAATATATAATAAGCTATTCCATAAACAGATAAACCTTAACAAACGTAATGAAACAAATCACAAATAATATTATTTATAATTTGCTTCATTAACGTCTTTAATATCTTTATGGTAATATTATTAATAAAATAGGTGTTATTTGTAATTGTAATTGTTGATCCAAATTTTACCTTTTATTTAATATTAAAGAAAGTATGTCAACCTTTAAGATTTTATTACCTAACGAATTTGGCATACCAAAATAGTGTTCATAAAATTAAATTATCCTCTTGTAAATTTAGTAAAGAAAGTTATTGATTGATTTTAATTTTAACTAAAGCTAAAAATTTGCTCAAGGACCTTTACTAAGAATAAACTACTTTGTACAACAAAAAGCCAAATACCTATTTTAGAACATCTGAATAAACAACTCAATATTGAAATAACAGAATGCCGTTAAACTGTCAAATAGTGAAGGAAATTCGGCCGCTTCTAAAAAGTTGACTGAATTTCAAAAGCAAAAAGAAAATTTTGTAAGCAAATTCGGGTATCCATTGAAATAAGTCATTGGTGCCACTGTTCTATATTTAATGGCTAAAAATAATACAAATAGGAGTCGGAAATAATGATGCTGAATATGATTACGAGAATGTTTATGTAACAAATGAATAATTTATCTGATTACTTCTGTTTCGATAATAAGGATAAAATACTGTCTCTGTCTTTCGCATATTAAGGCGGGTAAACAATATACTTATTCTTTGTTTGTTGACCGTATACAATGTTGAGTGATTGACTATTTTGTTTGTTGTTTTCATACGTTTGATTGTATGGGTCTCCAGTGAATGGAAATAAATTAAGACATGTTGGCGAAATGTATAAATATTTATACCTGTTGACCTATTTATAATATAAGTATTGAAATTCTAAGTAAAATATAAATACTAATAAAAGCAATAAAAATGTGAAATAGCGATAGTATACGTTGTAAGTAAATACAGTAAACCTAAGGCTGGTTTCAGAGTGACGCGCGCGGCACGCGCCGTCGGCCAGCGCGTCTCAACAGCGCGTTTGGCGCGCGGACCACTAAACCGAACCGAAAACGAAACCAGCCTAAAATATTTACACGTGGTTGAAAGAAACAACTCCGGTGCTTCGTAAACTTTTCTCCAACGTATTTAAATGTTATATTATCTAAAAAGCTATCATTTATTACTACGTATTGCTGCCGAATAAAACATCGACGTCAACGCTCCATCAAGTGTCTCACACAAAACAGCATAATTTATTACTCACTAAAGTCATGTTAAAGTAAGTTCAATCACAAGTAAGATAAAATCACAGCAAATAGTATTATATTCTTTTTATTTGTTTTTTTTTTTAAGACAATGCCCGCTCTAGGAGTAAATCCTGTGTCAAATAGTAAAATAGTATTATATCAACAAGATTTACTACACCGTCCGCCTTATTCGATACCACTAAATATTTTCAGACGTCAAAAGGTTTGCACTGAAATAACATGACAATCCTGAACTCTATTAAAATGAATTGACGCCGACAAAATGTGAATATACAAACGATTAATTCCGTAGTTCATCACTTTCTCTTTCAAACTAATTGTAGGACCCACAAATACAATTTATAATGTCTATTTACCAAACGTCACCAGGCGACACATTTGGGTTTTGATTTTACGGGTACCGAAATCGGATTGAAAGCTAAAATGTTTTTATTTTCGTACGTGGAAGCGGTATTGAGGATGACGTTTGGACCCGAAATGTGTGAATTATTTGCATAAATTTTAATAAGGGCTTCTATATTTAGCTTTGGATGTGATATCTTTAGGTTTAATTTTTAAATAGAATTGTTTAGTTTGTCTGTCTTTATATTGGGGATAGAAAGAGTGAATGTGTTTTAATGTCAAATTATATGAAGTTTTAAACAAAGTCCAAAATAGTATATATACCTGTTTAATTGAAAGTATTCTATAGAATATTATATGGCTTGCGTTGCATTTCTTTCAAGATCCGTGTTATTTAAAATATAGGTACTCGCTAATCGTACAACCAACGTTGCTATGCCATAAATCTACTCGTAGTTTAGGATATTGGTATTTTCGATGAAAAATCATAAATTAACTTGTCCAAACAATAATTTCCTATGACTGATTTTCAGACTATCAAATATATACACGAAAACATAAAATTTGGCCTTTTCGGCAGATTTCGATAACTGAACAAATACGGGCCACGATATTTTTACCACATAAACTCATCTTTATACATGCGAATAGTATACATAATTTATCTAGGACAACTTCTTTCTACTCATGAATCCAATTCTACTTGCGAAACATATACATATACTTTCCCAATATCAGCTATCGATGCATGGTCCACTAAGCACACTTGCCTATCAAGACATAAGTATTTTCTTTCCAATAGGAACTTATTGCTTGATTTTTCTCAGTCGAACAGTTACTATTTATGCCTTTGTGTCTTTATGTGTAAGGGTTAAAAAGAGATAGAAATATTATTTGGGCGGTATGTTCCATAATATCAGAAGCAAGGCAATATTAATATATCGAATATGTCTCGGAAGCTTAACGGCATCCGAGACTTGAGATCGCGATGAGAAATCCCAAAAAAAAGGAATAAGATTATTTACAGGTAACAGACAAATGTTTGGTTATACAATACACATACCAACGATATAAGGCGAGCTATCAATCTGAATTTAAAGAGCGTGGAAGTACTCTCTCACAGAATATTGATGTACAGTATTATATTTATATTGCTTATATTTTTTTTTAAAGACAACTCCCGCACAAGTTATAAATCCTGCGTCGCGGGGGACTCTACAAACATACAACCAACGAACACAATGAACACCTAGACTCGAAAGAACAATGTATGAATCACACAAATTGTTGTCTCGTGTGGGAATCGAACCCACAACACCCGGCGCAGTGTGAAGGCGTGGTGGCCACATAAACCACTACGCCAACCGTGCAGTCAGTATCTATACTGTAGCGTTTCATTCAGTGAGTCAGAGTGGCGGAGTCCCTTTTCTTTTCCTTTTCTCTCATCCTACTCCTCATCCTATTACTATTCGCGTGTTGCGAGTGTCCGGGGTTAACTGTCATCGTTAACCATCAGGCGATATGTCTGCTCGTTTGCCTCCAATAACATAAAAAATATGTAGAGAAGATAGAACGCTTAAGGATCGATCTTTTAAAACATTTTGTAATCAGATAAGAGGCTGTTCAAGAAATGATTCACCTGTGCAAAGAATATGGTTCTATTTCATCATCATCATCAGCCTTTAACAGTCCATTACTGGACTAGGCCTCTCCTTTGACAGGAGGTATTGGCCTACTATACCACGCTGGCCAAACGGGTTGGTATAGGGTTTGTATCAAGTTTTCCTTCTCTTACAGTGTTGTTCTCTGCATAATATGCTCCCTCTGTAGGCTCTTACGACACCCATGGGATGATATGGGGTGGTGACATTCCGTATTCTTAATCCGTCACCATACGGACAACACTACTGGTTCTATTTAAAAAGCGATTAATCCATGCCTGAAGTACATTAGACAGAAGCTAATGTTCCATGTCTGCGCTAAACTTACCAGAAGGTAGCCAATATAGTAACGGGCTTGCGTGTCAGTTGCAGCGCATCTACCGGACCGCGAGCCATATCGCCCGACCCCAATCGTTGGTTTGACGGAAAAATATATTACACTGCCAGCTACTCGATATAAGACGGCTACTTACAATACTAAGGCAAAATGTAAGCAATTTGTTTGTGGCCTCGCCTAAACCTGTGAATTGATTGTTGTCGATATTTCGCTCTTATATCGGCTACGGTTATATTTGAAAGAGGATAAGGAAACTTACTGTAACATGATCTTTTTGGGTAATAAATTGTTGCTTTGTGTGAAACAATTGATGGAGAGTTGACGTCGATGTTTTTATTTGGTAGTATTACGTAGTAATAAATGTTAGCTTTTTAGGTTATATAAGATTTACATACATTGGAGAAATGTCGGACTTGTTTCAAACACGCGCAAATGTTTAAGGTTTTCTGTATTTACTTACAGCTTGCCTTTATTTGTCGCAATTTCACTTTTTTATTGCTTCATTAATTTGTTGATATTTTACTTGGCACTTTACTCCTTATATGTTACATACTGTGATGTATATAATATGCCTTCATTTCGCCAACATGTTTTAATTTAAATTAACTGAAAGCACATATCTTGATACAATAAAACTTATGAAAGCGACAAACAAAGTAGTCATTCACTCAACATTGTATAAGGTCAGCAAACAAAAAATAAGTATATTGTTTACCCGCCTCGATATGCGATAGACAGATCCAGTATTTTATCCTTATTGTCGAAACAGAAGTAATCAGATAAATTATTCATTTGTTACATAAATATTCTCGTAATCATATTCAGCATCGTTATTTTTGACTTCTGTTTTTGTTATTTATAGCCTTTAAATATAGAACGGTAGCACCAATTAATTATTTCAATGAATACACGAATTTGCTTTCAAACAAATTGAAATTCGGTCAACTTATTCAAAGCGGCCGAATTTTCTTCACTATTTGACAATTTAACGGCATTCTTTTATTTCAATACTAGCTTTTGCCCGCGGCTTCGCTCACGTTAAATTCGGGGTAACACAAAACTCCTTCATCGTTCGATAGTACTTTTCGTTTCAATTCAGTTCATAGGGACTAATAAGAAATATAACCGCAAGAAGTATTTAAAACATTTCTGTAAACAGTATTTTTAGAGTTCCGTAGTCTAAAGTGGCTAAACACGGAATCCTTATAGACGCGCTCTGTCTGTCAGTCTATCCGTATGTCTCAATCACTTTATGCCGTAACTATTCAGTTTACACATTTGAAAATTGGTAGGTAGATGTATTCTGTGAACCACTTTACGACGTTATAGAAAATAAATCATATTGAATATTAAGGGGGGCTCTTGATACATGGAACTGATGTAGAAAATGGGTCGGTAAAAATTACTTTGAGGTTCCTAAAACCATTGTTTCTCAAAGTCAACCGTTTGAAAGATATACGGTTCCATAGTGGTAAAATGGGTGCGTGTGCTCCTCTAACTTTTAAAGTAAGAGAGTGACAAATCTAAAAAAAATATATGCTGTAGATCGTTATAAAAACTTCCAACGAAAATTGGTTTGAACGATATGTAGTCAGCAGTTTTTGAAATAAATAAAGCACATCTTAAAAACCGCACATATAGCTGTATCGTTTATTTATACAAATACTATTAATAGTTAGTCGAAGATAATGGCTATGGTATGTGGATACCTCCACTACGGAACTCTTAATCGCGAATAGCTTTTATAATGTTTCGTTCTAGGTGTTACTTGTAGCCGTTTGCCATTACAAAGCTTTGGTGCATTAAGATTCCGCATTAACAGGACTGGAACACCAACGTTCAATCTCAAGTTGCGTGAAGGTCCTCCTGATAATTGTAAGGAGTTCAGAAACTCTTTAGGGTACGAAGAAACTTGGTCAGTATTCATGACATTATCTACTGCTACCGGTGCTCAACAACATCACTTTGCGTACAGTCAAATGTCAAAGTCATGGTCCGATATAACTCTATACACACTTTCGCATTTATGAGTAGAGAATATTGGTTCAGCCGGTTTAGCGTGAAATTGGTACATACATAGGTACATACACATTTTCGCATTTATACCTAATATTAGTAGGGACTAGCTGGCAAGACTGTTACAATAATTATTAGTTTATTTAAGTAAGCGAAGGAAGTAATGACAGTGCACCATATGACAATGTATAATGTGACAGTACTGACAGATAGCACATGCACAGCACTCAATTATTACAGCGCATGCGTTCTTTCTGTCAATAGGTAGGAGGTTTGTCCCTACAAACTTCGACCCTCTCTAAAATCCCTCCCAGATTATTTTTTGTATTTTATTGTATCCTATGTGATTTTCTTGGTTTTGAGCTACCTGCCCACCAATTTTCAGCCAAATCGGTTTAGCCGTTCTTGAGTTATAAATAGTGTAACTAACACGACTTTCTTTTATATATATAGACTAGAGGACGCCCGCAGCTACGCCTGCAGATTATTTTAAAATTTATCTATTTTGACCGATCCCGTGGGAATTTCGGGAAATCCCTTCTTAGTGCACCCCTACAGTCCCCATGGAACATACATGCCAAATTTCAGCTTCCTGCGCCCAATAGTTTCAGCTGTAGCGTGTCTGTCAGTCAGTCAGTAACGCAAGGATTTTATATATTAAGATTGAGTTGTTTAGTCAGATGTTCTAAAATAGGTATTCGGCTTTTTGTTGTACTAAGTAGTTTATTTTTAATCTTCAAATATAAAATAAATCTTAATAACCTACTTTACTAAATTTACAAGAGGATAATTTAAGTTCATGAATACTATTTTGGGATTCTAAATGCGTTAGGTAATAAAATCTTAAAGGTTGACAGAGTTACTTTTATATTAAATATACTTTTATATTAAGAGAAGGTAAAATTGGTATCAGTAATATTATACCTATTTTATTAATAATAATAGTATAAAGATGTTAACGGCGTAAATGAAGCAAGTTATAAATAAGATTATTAGTTTCATTGTGGCCGTTTGTGTTATCTATTAAACTTATACTAATATATAAATCCAAAGAGTTTGTTTGTTTGTTTGGTTGAACCCGCTAATCTCAGGAACTACTGGTTCGATTCGAAAAATTCTTTCAGTGTTAGATACCCCATTTATCGAGGAAGGCTATAGAACATCACGCTATGAGCGACGGGAGCAGAGCAGAAGCCTTAAATAACGCGTATAATAAGCAAACGATTCTACTGATAGCCTAGCAAGGATATGACTCACCGCAAGCCAAAAAGAACTGGGACAACTTGAGCATTCAAATAAAATAATCTTGTTGTATCAATTTTTATATAGAAAAAATCCTTATCGGTGAACCATAATTCAATAGCCTGTTGCTGATTCGTGACACCCAAATACAACAGTAAGACGTCACGTATTTTCAATTCCAAAATTACCAAAGCAAACTTCTAATCACTGGTTTTCATTAAATTATTTTCCTTACATTTCAAAAGCCTTATTCAAAGGAGAAAATCTGTGATTTAAGAAGGCTCGGTATATAAATGGTCTGCTTTGGTTCTTTCGGGCCAAATCGTTTTCTAATTTCTGAAAGTTTTTGTTTGCAGCAGCAGGTTTATGTGTGCATTTTAGTTATTTATTCAGGTATAACAACAGCAACAGCTCTTATATGTGTTTAAGGGTAGGTATATACATTTCAATGACGTAACAATTTGTATAAGAAATGCCTGAAAATGTGATGTCGGGCAATAGTAAAAGTTGATAACTATTAGCTTATTACCGCAATTCTAATCGCAAACTTATACTTAGAACAAAGTTATAAGCATAAAACATTGAACAAAAGGAAAACTAGGTAAATATTGGAATGTTTTTCTTCGCAATCATAAACTTTTAAAACTCTGGTAATTTCATCGATTCTTATTGTACGAACAAATGAAAGTTGCAAAGTAATTGTGGAGTAATTGTAATAAAAACTTATTGACATTCATGGCTCCCAAGCACACTACCTTTATTAAGTTTAGAACTATTTAGTTTATTACGCTTTATTACTGCGAAATCTTATGTTGGGCATAAAACAAGCGATTTTTATGCCCCAATATGAGAAAGGTTTAGGCGATTGATGATATTACAAGTAATTTGGTAAGTTTCTTATAGATTGGCTACTATGATATTATTACACGTTTATTTAACTGCACATTACTTGTTCTATTGTAGAATATTGAAAAAGGTTACGTTACTTTCATCTCGTACAAATATTGAAAGTACAATTTTGTTGTATGGAATATTATGAGCGGTAAGTTTTGAAATTTCCGTATCCTTGATATTTTTTTTTTCTTTTTATCTTTTTTTTATCCGTGTGGTGACGGATGAAGAATACGGAATGTCACCACCCCATATCATCCCGTGGGTGTCGTAAGGGCCGACAGAGGGACCATACTATGCAGAGAACAGCACTGTAAGAGAAGGAAAACTTGAAACAAACCCTATAGCAACCCGTTTGGCCAGCGTGGTATAGTAGGCCAATTCCTCCTTTCAAAGGAGAGGCCTAGTCCAGCAGCGGACTGTAAGGGGCTGAAGATGATGATGATGATGATGATAATTTTTTTATTAATTAAGGCTCAAATACAGATTGAACAATACATGGAAAATGCAAATAATACCAGTAAGTATCATTCTTATTCTTATTCAATATAATGGCGCCAAAAACCAATTCATGAAAGTTTATGCAATTATTTTGCGTGTCTATATTAATTAGTGTTCGAATTTACCAATATAGTTGTATTTCTTATTGAACAACGATTTTACAAACGAATAAGAGAAACAGGAAGACACTAGCAAATTCGGCGTCGCAGATACTATGATATATCTAAAGGCTCAGTTTTGAATATACCTACCGTCACAAATTTCCAAATATGATAACTAGCCCATATATGCTAAAATTCTCACAACTGATTAAATTGGACTCTATTGGACTACTTTCTTAACAAAATTGAAACTAAATCGCTGTCTTAAAAGACTACATGAGACAGACCTATTTTACTCTGGAGAATGTCTGATGCATGTGCCACGTCTTATATTGCGTAGTCAGGCTGGCACCCTTGGGACGCAGCGCGTATGTAGCGTAATGATGATGTTATCAGCTTTATCTTATTACCTAGACTAGCAAGCGTCTAGGTAGAATATTATAATATTATGTATTGTATAAGTGGAGTATACAAGAACAAGCAAATTAACATATTACGGAATGAAACATGGAAAAGCTAGTAAGAAAGGTGCCCTTAATGTTCATGTTTCTAAGGATTATATTTGTCTCTTTATATTACATGTCTTATGTCTTAAGAAAGAAGTGAATTAACAACCCCTCCAAAATACATCTGATTAAAATTGTTACAGGTTTCAAGACAATTTAGATTTCTTCGGAATTTCTTGTTGGTATCTTCAAGGCAGCGATAGCCTAGTGGAGAGACCGACAGACTGCCACGCAGAGGGCCCGGGTTCGAATCCACGGCGCGCACCAATAACTTTTCGAAATTCTCTGTTATGTGAAAACATCGTGAGGAAACCTGCATGTGTTCTCCATAATGTTCTCGAAAAACATGTGAAGTCGCCAGACCGCACTAGGTCAGCGTGATGGACTACGGCCTTACCCTTCTCATAGTGAGAAGAGGCCCGTGCCCAGCAGTGGGACAGTTTATATACAGGGCTGATGATGATGATGATCATCTTCTATATTTACGGCTCCAGAACCTAGCCAGAGAAGTGAGAAATTAGTATGGCAATATTTTCATAAAAATACAAATCCTTTTTTTCTTCAATTTCATATAAAACATGATAGTTCAATTACGTATGTACGAGCATATGTAAACAATGCTTCAAAGCGGGATGTTCGCTTGTGCAGAAAACAATAATTTTCTATGTTCGCTCTTTAATTAAAAGCAAACAAAACAATATGAAAGCAGGTCACTTTTAATAGAGATGCTTAGAAATATATGTACCTCGACTAGATAGTGATGTAGTTACCGCGATGCACATAAATAAATTGTCTAACGGCCATTTTCAATATTCGAACTATAGATAGATCTGTAGATTTTAGTGTCGTGTTTGATATATTTTGTATGGAGCTTATGTCAAAAACTGTCAAAAATTAATCTAAAACCTACAGATCTATCTAAATTTCGAATATTGAATTCCGGTGTTATACTTTTTAAAAACAGGGACTAGAAAACTACCAGTCAGACACATGACTTTATTATGTTATACATAATTAAATTGGTAATATTTTGTAAATAGATTTCTTGCTTGTTGTCATGTAAATCAGAATTTTATGCCGACCATACTTTGGATGGTGGTATTCAGTCCCAATTAGTAAGAGATGAGAGAAAAACCTTTATATTATTGAACAATGTTTTCTTCAATTCCAATGCAACATTTTATTTAACGTATTTGCCGCCATTCAGTCAGTGTAACGAACGTCTATTTATATAATTACGTGGGCACTCTTTGCGACAGCCCGAAATGCCAATCTATTTATATGTACGCTGGCATCGGGGACTTTCACCCATTGCCTTGATTACGCATTCAGTGTATATTCGGAAAAAAATCAGACTGACTCTAAAAAGGGTCTCCATAAATTTTTAGTAGGTGCCGTTCTAATAACAATTTGGTGTTCCAAGAATATTCTTTATTTTATTATAATTTTATAAATATTTTCTGTACTTTATGATATTTTATTCCGTAAGAACAGACGTCTACTTTATAAAATAATGCTCAATTCTGAATTATAATTTTGGTGTCAAAAAATTTTGTGACAGCAATTCTTACTATTAGCATGAAAAATAAACTGCACTACGTTGCTAATTATTGTCCCTAAGAACATGATTAAATATAGATTAATATATAAATGATTCAGTTAACTGACGTTCTGACTGTGAGGCAATTGTTTGTTTTAGGGATCGTTCTCAAACAGCATGCCAAACATGCTTTTGACCCTTCTAAGCTGAAAGATGTTTTTGGGCGAGCCTATTGCCATACCCAGGCACATTACCAGACTCCGTGCTGCTGCTGAGAATTTCCTAACGGAAAAACCCAATAACACTGCCTGGCCCGGGAATCGAACCCGAGACCTCCCAATCCCACGCGCATATTTCACACACAGAAATTATCACACTTGTGACACCCTAATGTCCGATGGAACACTGCGTTCTCATCGAGATTTTTTGGATTCTTAGGCGGTTTTATATATAATAAAATTAACAAAGAGCGCAGCATTTACTCACTTACTCGTTACAATGCACTCACACTACGCATACACACACACACACACACACACACACACACACACACACACACACACACACACACACACACACACACACACACACACACACACACACACACATACACACATACACACACACTAAACCACACACTCTCATTCATAAGTAATGCACGAATAGTGCTGCATGTATCCAGTGCTTGGAGAGGCTGGTAATCTGTATTACAGGTGTCCTAGTACAGATACCAGTCTCTCACATAGTGGCATATATGTAGTATAAGCTTCTTTTGTGCAATTAAGTATGTATTTTGTAACTATGTGAGAGAGAAACAATAAAGTTATCTTATTATATTAGTTATATTATTATTATTAAGCGTATAGGTTGAAGAAAACTTAAACTGTCTCTACTACTAAACGAGAAATAATAGTACACAAAATACTGCTGAATAACATTTTTGCTATTTTGTTTCACACTAAACATCATGGCAATTAGTTATGCTGATACTGGTATAATGAGTAGGTATTTCAATATTTCATTTAATAGTTCAGAAACCTTGCTATTTTATTTTTCCTTTCGTTACATCCAATCATATTTTAACAAAAAAAAAAAAGTCTGAAGAAGTGCTTTCAGCCGTTCTAGTTTACTTTTAAACATAGCTAGTATTAAATAACGCAGAAAATGGACTGTCATGTTGTGGAATCCTTCCAACACTTAAAAATCCATCAGGTTCGGTCGGGTCTGAGGGACCACGCACGTGTTTTGAAGCTTTTCACCCGACCACCGGGCTCTTCTTTTTTTTAATTTACTGGCTCGTGACTAAAGACACCGCTGAATCCTCATCGAGATTAGGGGAAAAGTATTCGTATGCAGATCAAGTTTTTCTTTCATGCCGAGAAAAGTCTTGAATAATTCAATATTTTTAAGGTGCTTATGTGAGGAAATTAGATACTCTGTTCTCTTGTAATAATTTTCTGATCTGTGGAAGCTCTGTTTTCTTAAGCTGCTAGTTGAAAATGAGCTACTTAGCATTATTTCGAGAGAGGCTTTTTTAAACTCACCGTCTTATGACCTGTTAATTTTGCGAATAGAGGGAAAATATACTTTCTTTCTACCTATATTATGATGCTTATTTTTACTTTTACTTACTTTGTGAGAAGATCATTATTATTTTGACACATAGACACTTTGTGAATAAATTCGATAAGAAAAATATTAAAGCCAAAGAATGAGACGTTTTTTGATGCCAAGTTTGAATTCGCAGTGCTATAAAACGTGAATCATATCGTTTCAAAGGATTGAGTAATAAAGTATACCGCACACATGTTAACATAGTTTTGAGTAATAATAAGCTCTTGGATCAACAGCGTAAGTATTCATTGAAAGAAGTAAGGGATTAACAATAAAATTAATAAAAGATTTACAGTAGGTACCATTTCTACTGTTAACCATGATTATTGTTTAAAATGCAACGCCCTCATTATAACAAATCTCGGACACGGAAACGTTCTTACACACCTACAATATAATATCAAAGCTTTATCAGATCAAATCAGTAACCAAAAGTTTACCATCCCTGATATAACCTGGTGTCCTATTTCGAAATGTTGCCCCGTAATCAAATTTGCACAATCTAGCAACACTGTGACACGTTCATTGTCCGGTGTCGGTGATGCATACACCGGAAGCACGTTCCCGGATGTCACCCCCTGTGCAGGGAGGCTGTTTGGCTACACGCTCTAAACGTCTTCAACCCTCAAGACATTTGCCGCTATCTAACCCCAGTATGTAACAGTATCGCAACAAGTCGTGACAACACGGATGCTCGTGTGTTTACTTAATACTCCAAATCGGCATATATTCCACCTGACGAACAACTTTCAACTCTATGTACAACACAATAAGATCTTTCGAATAAATATCGACTCCCAGCAGACCTAATTTTCTCCTGCGAAAAATAAGTACGTTTGTGAATTTCGGGTGAATGACAACAGTAATGTTCTCATTAGCAGACTCACCTGCGCTCTTGTTTTAATACAAAGAGCTCAAAGAAAGTTTATTGCTACAAGAACTTTGCTATAATAATATTCCTTAAAAAACTTACATAATGTGCCATTAATCAATAAATGTCAAGCTCAGTCGTATGCAAATGTTTCCACGGTATATTTAACTAAGTGCTGAAACGATTTGTTACCAAGAAATTTTTATATACCGTCAAAACAAGGGGATGTATTTGTAAGAAATTTTTCTCCCTAGTACTCTGTACATGAAGTTTGTTAAAGAGTCCTTTCTTCTTTAGTTTGTTCAAGCAAACAATGTAACACGTTTGAGTAGTATGTTAATAACATTACGGGGGATTGGACCTTGTACTTTCCAAGGGAATTGAATGTCCCCTTAAATCTACAAGAAATGAGGAAAAAGTAAGAACTCGAGTTAAATAGGCAAACAACTAACTGCCGCCTATACAGGCTGGCTAACAATTCTGTTTATTTCTACCTTTGGGGACTATTCAGACGTAATTGACCCGGAGACATTGTGTAGCTCAAAAGCTTTTATACACGTTATTGTTTTGTTAGACAGGTTTCTTTGCTCGTTTGCTACACTTCCAAAGAGAGGCAATAGTTGCCTATATGGGTATAAAGGCTATTTGGGTCCTTTGTGAATGGCTAATAGTTTTTACAGGACATCATTCGATGGGTAATCAAATAAAACTGGTTCTAGCTAGCCTGAAATATTAATTAATGAAATAGAATTTGTCGTACAATGAAGAATTTTTATCAAATAACTTTAAGAATCAAATCTCATAGCCCTATGCATACTTAACCATCAGAACTATGTTTTATTTGAAATAGGAAGAATATAAAAAAAAAAATATTGTTGTAAATTGGACCTGTGGCTGAGGTTTCCATTAAGTCCATTGCTTCAAACTGTATTGATAGATAATTCTCCTTGATATTTTAAACTATTGAGAATTTATGATCTACATATTGATATATTAATAAAAAACCTTCACATGCAAATAAGTAACATGACTATATTTATTCATGACCGACTAAAAAACGATTTATATATTTTTGATCAGGGTGTATGTAAGTCCCCCCAGTGGGATCTCCACCTTGTCGTGGTGGGGGGGCTCAGTAACCGTGGGTTTGAGGTACAACATCCACGGTGAAGCTAAGCGGGATCCCGGGAGGGGATGCTCCACGTGGGCTTGCGTGAGACCTGCGTAGGATGCGTCCCAAGGTGCGGGTGCGGGGGACAGTTCTGTCTGTCCCTCGCAGTCCGGTGCAGTCGCGGGAGGAGGGGCGTGTCGGTGTTGCGTTGCCGCGCGCCCTATCTCCCGCGACCACCATCGTTGCGTCGCGGCCCCACCGCGACGCAACGATGGTGCGCCCCAGAGGAAGAGGAGATGCGGTGTTGCGTTGCCGTCCTCCCTGTCCTCTGCGGCCGCTGGGTGTTTTGGCGGCGGAGACCAACACCTTCATCCGCCGCAAAGGGGGTTTCATTCGGGGCCCGCCTGACCATCTGGCGGGCCAATACCCGTCGGGGGGTAGCGAGGAATGCTTCGGTGAAACCCTACCCTCTGACACATGGGTACAAGAGGAGCACAGGAAAAAAAAGGCAGTATTTTTCTTTTTTCTTTAAAAAGAAAGGGTTTATGTTAGTATATCATTATCATTAATGAATATTTCTTTTAAACGCATTTTTCAGAAATTAGAAATCACATTGCAGTAATTCTATATGAATTAAGACAAAATATTTTTTTTTTAATTATTCCATGTCAAGCGAATGTTCTTTGTTAGTTGTTTTAATGATACTGACGTGATTTCTAGACGATAGATGTTACAAATAATGATATTGAAGCTTAGAAGTTATAGGCCCACCACCTCCAATTTTCCTGAACGTTATAAGACGGTGGTAACGCTAACCAATAGTCTAGATGAGAAACTTTTCTACACTGGATAAATAACTTAAATTTATATTTCCATTCCTAGGAAGCGGCCAGGCGACGGACGTGGACGTCCGTTTAGTAGCACCAGCATGGGTGGCCCGAGGTGGTTCCGCGACACTCCGCTGCTTGCACCAAGTGCCACCGCAGCTGCTATACAAGGTGGAATTCCTGAGAACCGGGAGCAAACTCCTGCAGTACGTGCGGGAGAGGACGCCGCCGTTCACCAGCTATACCTTTGCAGGAGGACGGCTTAATGTGAGTTAAAGTTTGATATTATTTAGAATGATTTGAATAGATATAGTTCACACATACAACATAACATAACTTCATGCGTTTATCCCCAAAGGGGTAGGCAGAGGTTATTACACAGCCACACTTCGCCAGTTATGTTCGGTCCTAATGTAACAGGGGCCGGGCCTATTGCCATCTACCGAGCACATTGCTAAGCGAGCAATAATTAACATTTTTAATACACTCGTAACTTCGAAAGGTCAGAGTTGTGTCTCCGGGGTTAATGGAGATCGAACCCGAGACCATCATCGCGACAGTCCGTTACGTACACCACTGTGCTATCGCCGCCTCATTTAGTTAGTGTTAAGTAATGCTCAGTTTGAATATAAGAGTGTGAGTTACCGAAAAATAAACATAAGCATAATAATATATGATATACGCGTTATCTCTTAATTTGTTTTAGTTATACAGGCCAAGAGACTGTCTCCCCTGTGGGATCTACACCTTGTCGTGTTGTGGGGGCTCAGTAACTGTGGATAGGGCAAACACGGTGAAGCTAAGCAAGTTCCCGGGAGAGGGCGCTCCGCGTGGGCTTGATGGAGGCCTGTGCCAGATGCGTCCAAAGGTGCGGGTGCGGGTGATAGTTCTTTCTGTCCCTGGCAGTCGGGCGCGCTCGCGAGAGAAATAGCGTGTCGCTGTTGCGTTGCCGCGCACCCTATCTCCCGCGACCAAATGGGGAGCACCATTTGTTACGTCGCGGTGGGGCCGCAGAGGAAGAGGAGATGCGATGTTGTCGATGTGCGGTTGCCATCCTCCCCATCCTCTGCGGCCGTTTTAGTGCCTGCGGACGGCGATCGCTGGGGCTGCCCCCTGTCTGCGAAAAGCCAAGGAGGCGGCGTAGTGTCCGCGCCTCCCAAGTCATAACGAGACGAGGCCCGCCAACACCAACGGCAGGCCAATCCCGGGCGGGGTCACGGAAAAGTATGCTATCCGCAAAGCGCGTGACCCCGCCACTATACGTAGGGATACCGCGGTGGTTTTAGTGGTTATGCCCCGTTATAGGGAAGAGCCTCGACACACCTCCTCCGCCAGTCCCTAGCCCAGTTTAATACACTCTGGCCGGGTTGGCGTCGAGTTGAGATGGTTCATAAGAAGAGTTGCCACCGTAGTCAACAAAAAAAAAGGCTAAGAGACTGTAGACCAAGGACAAACTTACACACTAATGAATTAATACGAGCACGAAGCCACGAAGATAGAACATGTCCTGAGTCAATATGTTTTATGACTACTATAACAATGTGTAAGTTTTATCGCCACGGCGCGGGTCAATTTTATAGAGCCAGCCTCTGCTTGTGCTCTAAAACTCGTCAATTCAGTTGGTAACATGTTTCAGTATTAGCACAAAAAAGTTGAGTATACATTAACTCCTATCATGTGGAATCTTATTTTTAATAACTAAACTATTATAAATAACACAATTCTGTTGGCCGTTTCAAGACACACCACGTGAATAAAATACATGCCGAATCTAAAACATTTCATCAACGGCTAATGTTAGTATATTTTAGTGTATATTCAATAACAAATTTATAAAATGCAAGTTGTTTAAACGCTGTATACTCGTCTCACCTATATTCTTTCTTCAATAAAGGTTTCCGAAGTTCAAAGAAATTTCGGCTGATCCTTGTTATAATAGTGATTGTGAGATTGACATGTACATCAGAGGACAATTTATATAAACATCTCAGCAATTAAATGTCGACAAATAAGGAAAAAATATTTTCAGCGTTTTATTAAAAGCGTCACATCATTGTCGACAACGGGAAATATTTGCTGCTAATCTCAACTTGGTAAAGTTATATAATTGTATGTATAAACATAAACATACAGTTATTAATGCAGCATCAATGAAAACGTATCAAATCAAATGAAGATTAAAATGGTTGCTTAATTGCGGGTGGTCAATATGAAAATTAATGAGGAGGATTAATTTGAATCATTGACGGATAATAATAAACAACGCAACTTGTAATACTATCTATTATAAATTATAATTATTTTATTTGCCCAGTCTATTGTTAAAAATAGTTTTGATCTATATATATTATGCTAACGTTGTTCTAGAAAAAACAATCAAATTCAATGACGAAAATATCTCATTTTCTTTATCAATATAACAAATATTTGACTAGATTTGGAACATTGTTTTACTGCCTAAATCTTAATATATAAAATCCTTGCGTTACTGACTGACTGACAGACACGCTACAGCCTATTGGGCGCAGGAAGCTGAAATTTGGCATGTATGTTCCTTGGGGTCCGTGGGGTGCACTAAGAAGGGATTGCCCGAAATTCCCACGGGATCGGCCAAAACGGGTAAATTTAAAAAAAAAAGGCGTAGCTGCTGGCGTCCTCTAGTTGTATATAATTTGGTACAAAGTAAGATTAATTACCAACAAAGCATACTAATAGATCATCGATTTTATGTTGACAAATCTGAGGAATATATCTTTTGTATTAATTTCACTTCAGCTCGGCTAGAATAATATAAATTTTCATCTAAACACCATAAAACATCGACTCCAGAGACCATTAAATTCATAGCGAAATCAAATGTTCGTCGTATTCAAAGACTTCCATAACTCTCCTCCAAGATTTACGTATGTACATGATCAAGACAAACGTCCTTGTTTGTAAGGCTTTGTTGATTAGGTAGGCATGTAATCTCCATCACAATAGAACTAGTTTATGAACAAAATGGGATTGAGCCCTTTTTATTTGTTTGATATGAGGTATGGAATATACATATATTTTATCGCGTTTGGATTTATAAGGTTCTTTTTAGTAAAGCGATGGATTAACAAAATTATATGTTCACATTGGCTGATTGTTATTAAATCTTTGTTAATTTGTTGCGATTATTGTAATAATTATAGTGTGAAGCTACGTATCACATTATCTTTAAAACGAAACTGCATTTGTTTGGTTGCTCTAACATGCTTCTCTAACCATTTTAAATATTTTGGAAGTTTACAGACATAGTATATTGTTTAAATATAGGAATTTAAACTCAAAGGTCATTTTAACTTATTTTAAATTGTCTTTCGGGATATATACCACGTACTTTTGTTTGGAGTAACCGATATTTTGACACTGTTGCAAGCGCTATGCTCACGGATGTACATCATTATCATTATATTACATATATATATATATATTTCTTGTGTGCGTGTGTATGTCACTGAACTCCTTCTAAACGGCTGGACCGATTTTGATGAATTTTTTTGCGTGTGTTTAAGAGGACTTGAGAATGGTTTAGATTCACAATTTACTCCACTGGAAAATGTTATTTAGTTAATTTTTAATTTGTAATTAGTTGTTGATTTTGGAATGTCCCACATTGGAACCGACCGACTGCGCTACCATCGCAATGTCAAATGTATATTAATAATTTCGTCAAGGGGTACGGTAGACTCGATCGAAACCTTACCTGAATAATAAAACATTAAAAAATAACGATTTCGAGTCGACAACATATATCCACAAAATTCGGCATGTCGAGTATTTTGTTAAATTGTAATGGTTCTGACAGACAAATCGCAGTCGCCATATTGACCACTCTAGTGAAACGTCACTGATACCGGATAACATTTTGAGTAGGTACTAAGTGCTAAGTCTTAGCACTACTTAAGTACCTAGTTTGTGAGTATGTGTAAATATTCTTTGCAATTATATTCCTTAAACAGTTAAAACGACAATTGAGATTTGTGTTACCCCGAACATAGATGATATAAAATAACTAGAGAACCCCGAATTTACGCGAGCGAAGCCGCGGGCAAAAGCTAGTCCAGTATATACCCTAAGAGACAATATTGTTAAAAGCCTAATTCACACGTTTCAACTATGGAGATTTGAGTTTGTAACTGCATTTTTAAGTAAACGTCTGTTTCTGGAGCTTTCTCTCGTAAAATTATATATTAAATATACTATATTCCAAATAAATCTTATTTTATATCAGAAATATGGTTTATTAATGGTTAACATAAAATACATAAGCATATTTCACATTAGCATAACGAAATTCAGCATAATAATCATTAAGCATAATATTATTAAGCATATATGGATTCCCATGAAGTTTATTGTCAAAAATATTCGTAGCATAGTAATAGTTAAGCATAATATTAAACTCGCGTAAGGGCCTTTCTACATAACTTCCTGTGGCATACAAATAAGAAGTTCTAATAAACAGTATTAAATCAATCGACACAGTCATGATTAAATGATGAATATTTTATCTTATATCGAAACGTGACCCATTTTCTGATTGCTGAAAACAACAAAGTTTTCAATAAATATTTAAATTAAAAAATCATCTTACTCAAAAATAAAGTAAGCGCCATCTTAGTCAATTACGCTGTGAAAGTTAGTTCACTTTGTTATTATTTGTAAACTAGACGTCGCCAGCGGCTTCGCCCGCATCAATTATGCATATAAACCTTCCTCTCGAATCACTCTATCTAATAAAAAAAAACCCGCATTAAAATCCGTTGCGTAGTTTTTAAGATTAAAGCATACAAAGCGACAGACAGACAGAAGACAGACTTTGTTTTATACTATGTGGTGATATTCTTCACCTCATATAACTAATAGTTAAAAAGCTTTGCATATATTTATCCTTTATATTTTTTTTCCTCATGTACCCGTGTCGGAGGGTCGGGTATCACCGAAGCATTCCTCGCTACCCCCCGATGGGTATTGGCCGGCCAGATGGTCAGGCGGGCCCTAAACAAAACCCCCTTGGCGGCGGATGAGCATATTTTTATCCTGTGCTACGTAAATTCACGTAGACATAATTATTTGAACACTAATATCTTGGTAAAACAACAACATTTTTTTTATTTTTATGCGCGATTTTGGTAAAATTAACAAACGGGATTTTTGTTTCGTCGCGTTTTCTTATATGATATATTGTTATTAGATATATAAAAAGTAAAATTTTGAGAATAATCATATGTATGTAAAACACATTAGCGGCTTAGGGGTGACCTAGGGGCTACCCCAGCCGCACCTTAACCTATTGTTACTTTACATCACACAAATAATTATGTGCAGTACTATTATGCTTAATACAATTGATCGAATTATGCCAAAACAAATTAGACCGAATTATAGTTATTCTTACCTTTGCATTATGCGTGAATATTATTATGCTACAGTATCATGATACTAATAAAAGTTATGCAAATACATTATGCCAAACAATATTATGCCTTAAAATTTTATGCAAGGAAAAGGATCGCCCAGAACGTCAGCCTGGTTGGTGTAAAACAAATCTAGAAATAACTTTATTTTAACAAGAAAATAATAATAATCAAACATATTTCTGAACGTTTCTTACAAAATATTTCATCGTCGTTTTCATAAAAAGGTCTGTTCATGAATGGATCTACTCCATTAGCAGTATTTAAAGTACTTTATAACATTATCCAGATCACTTAAAACATTATGTTCTATGCGAAATCTTTTCTAGATTTTCTTTATCACAAAAGATTTTTGAAGATAATTTTATTACATACATACATACATACATAACGTCACGCCTTTTATCCCCGAAGGGGTAGGCAGAGGTGTATTTCTACACCCACTTTTCGCCAGATATACTTTAGTCCCACGTAATTATATTACTGCGAGAATATTTGTCTTTGTCAAATTAGTAGCAGAAATACGGTTATCTCCTTGTACTTTGCCTTGGTGCGCAGCAAACTCGAATACAACTCCCTGGTTTGGGACCCACACAAGGCGAGGTATAGGGTGATGACTGAACGAGTTCAACGCAAATTCGCAAGGGCATTGTATAGGAAGCTATATGGATATTATCCATATTTATACCCGTCTTTGTTTGTGTCAGGCATGGTGGGCATTGATACTCTCGAGTTAAGACGTAAGTTCGCAGTAATGGTACACTATTTCTTATTGCTCAACGGTGAAATAGATGATCCCGATACTCTCAGGCGTTGTGGATTTTCAGTTCCAAACCAGTACAACAGGCTGCGCTCGCGCCGTCTGTTGGCGGCCCCGCCTTTCCGCACATGTACCTCGCAGTACGCGCCCACCAATCGAGCCATTACAATGATTAATACTATGATTGCTCAACAGCCAAATGTTGACATATTTTATGATAAGTTTTCGCAATTTAAGCGACATATTAAAGATTTCTTATTTCGTCTGTAAGTAAAGGAGAATGACCAAATTTGTATGGAAGATGGGCTAAGTTTGCTTCTCGATGATTTGACCAGTAAAATATAGTAAATATACTCCTAATTAAATTAGGAAAAAATTAATACGATATTCGGCGGCAGTTCTCGCAGTTCAGCAGTATCGGAAAGTAAAGATTTCAAATATTTTGAGGTTAAGTATAGTGATAGTTACATGAATTACATCATATAAATAGTAGTAAATTAGTTAATTATCGCCCGTGCTTCGAAGAGTACTTACGTTAAGCCGTCGGTCCCAGTTGTCATGAAGATCTTTCACCATCGCACGTCGTTACGGGGAGTCAGTACCCTCCAATAAACCGATACTTACTGGTCTAAACCATACAATATCGCTTTTCCTTTGGGTTATGGCGGTCAGACTATAGAAAAGCTAATATTCTGTAATATCTGGTTAGACTAGTATGCGGACCCAGGGCTCCTAGGCGTTGAAGTCTTGGATGCAACCGACATAACTCTAGGACGGTGATGATATGATTTAATCATATCACCGGAATTTATTAGAAGCCTCTATGTATATTATACAATATAGAAAATAGTTGTAAGAAGAAGTGGAACTACGAAACAAACGCTTGTATATTATATTAGTTTGCGGTTTTTTCAGTCTGATATATTTCTTACTGAGAATTCTCAATACCATGTGGTTCAATTAATGAGAATTTCAGTGAGGCTAGTTCGCAAAAGATAAGCTCATTCCATTGGACCTTATTACAAAGTTGGCATTAAAACAACACTATGCTTTAATAGGTAAATGAAACACAGTTTCTATGTTATTCTTCATTTTATTTGTTATTATACCTAAATCTTCTTCAAATAAATCACCTCAAAATGAAGCAGGAGCTTGTATATCGTATAGGTACCATAATGTGGTGCAGGTATGACCTCATAAGTTACAACAGCGTCAATTAATATGTAGCATTCTAAACATAAGACTCCGTTCAATTCCTGAAACAAACAATTAAAGTAGTTTGAATATTCGGCGAGGAGAGCACGAGAAAATTGTAGGAATTGAGAAGAGAAGTAAACAACACTTACACGGACTGGCGCTATCCATGATGTCAAAATATTGAGCTCCGAATCAGATAGCTTGTCCAAAGAACGGCCACGTGTTGCTGCCGAGGTACCGCAAAGGAAGAGTTAACATAACTGCAATCCTCACCACGGCTAGTTGTTCTAATTCCAGACATACTAATGTTACCAATAAAGACTGTCTCATACTTTAGTCAACCCACGAGTCTTGATAACACGAAATAAACTTGTTTGGTCTACAAAGGATTGTTCAAGTCAATATAAACGACAGTAAATTACTTATTTTCCAACAAAGAGATATGAGCATAGGTGAAAAAGCAATTTGACTGTTTTCATGTCAAAATAACTGACTACGTGACTACTCTGTGTAACTGACGTAAGACTAGAGAGGTTGGACTAGTAATAAGGTTATATTTCTTAGCGTAAGACATTACAGATGCCATTATAATAAAAATATGTTCCCATATTTTCGATAAGTACAAAACATTACTTCGTGGGTAATATGTTTCAAAAATGATAAACATATTATTTATAGAAAATATTTCACCACAATACATTTTTAAAATTTCATAAGATTTTGGTGTTATTTTGCTTATTAGAACTTTTGTTATGTCACCCTGTTTTCACTATGAATGTAATTTTTCCCTATTATAAGGGGTTTGCAAGAAACTGTAAACATTTGCCTAAATATGCAAAATGAGTTTTGAATATGAAATGGCGATATCACGACCGGAACAACGCAGATACTATTAATTTTGAACTAAAAATACCCGTTTTGCTTTAAATTTAAATTAATGTACATGAAATTATAAAATATAGGAAGATTTTCTAGATATGAATGGTTTAGAAGCAAACGTGACACAAAATAGCCCAGTTTTGGTCATTCTCCTTTATGTATGTGTATAAGTCGCTTGGGAATATGATACAAATTATTAATGTAATATGACAATTTTGATAGATGTATATTTTAAAATTTTTATTTGAATATAATAATTATTATGACGAATTTGACTTAATATTTTGTTTGACTTGTATAATTGTTATGACATTAATGTATACTAGATAGATACTATTGAATTTTAATGCGCTTAAAGAAAGATTTAGATTTAAGTTATTAAATGTAGGAATTATATCATAACTATATATTACTAGCTGACCCGGCAAACGTTGTTTTGCAATTTTTTTTTTTTTGAAAAATAGATGTTTTTCCTATTCTCATAGATACCGGATAAGCACAAAAAAAATCATCAAAATCGGTCAAGCCGTTTCGGAGGAGTATGGGAACGAAAACTGTGACACGAGAATTTTATATATTAGATTAGAGTGAAAATGTATATTAATTGCAATGTTTTATGTGTTTTATAATAATATTACCTTAGCTCTCGTTACGTGTTGGGTGACTGTAAGTAGTGAGAGTAATTGTATTAAATAAATAAATAAAAATAAATAGTAACAAGCTTGACCTAAAACATTGGAACATGTATTCTTTAGAGATTTAGTGATTAGGGATTCAGAGTTAGTCTTGAGGTCACGAGGAAATTAGGCCATCCTACCAATGAGTTTTATGAACTCGATCTCCATTGACGACAAACAATTCTATGTTCCACCGATTTAGCTCAAGCCTAAGTGTTCTCTGATGTTGCCTCTAGCGACACATGGATTTGCTCCGTGTGCAGAACTGAGTTTTCTCCTTTATAGATAAAGTCAATGGTGTAGAAAGATAAGTGTTTTAGTAGTTACAGTGCAAGACAATGGAGAAAATTCGTTCATTCATGTTGATGTTACGATTTTGATCGTTACGTATAGAATATACTTATTGTAGGATAGAATAAAATATACATGTAGGTTAAAACTTATAACTTGCCGCAACCATTTTTCATAGTAATCACGCAAGTAAACGCACATTAATGAATTAACGAGTACTCTGCCTAAGCCATTAACTCAAGTGAAGTCACATGACCTCAGTGAAATTATTCTAGAGAACGCAATTTTGAAGACTCATTGTAGTTTGACATGTGTCCATTTTCTCAATAATTCTTGCATATTGTTGCAAATGTGTATATATTATTAAAAATATTTTTTTATGTACGGTAAAAATATTAGTATCATTATTTATTTTATAAACTGATTAACATGTTTGTTACAGATGACGCTGTCTACAGAAAATTCCATAACGATAGACAACTTGGATCCATCGGCGTCTGGAATGTACTGGTGCGAAGTGTCATTAGAAACACCAATCTTCACTGCAGCATCACATGAACATCTTCTTACTGTTGTATGTAAGTACATTCTTCGTATTATTTTGCCATATAGTTCAATTATTTTTATATCTACAATCCAAGACTATTTAAAAAACTATAAGATACCATAGAGATCAATTGGTGTCAAGCATAGTGACCAAGTCACCGGCGGGTATTGTCTCAGAGACAGAAAATTCTCATGATTTGCGTCGTATTGAGAAAGAGTACTTTTGGAAGCAAGTACTTCATCTAGTTGTCCAGTACAAATCTCATTGTATGTGTTCGAGTACACGACACTCAGAAGAATGATTGCCGAAACCGCATTCATTACGTCGTGAGCTAAATTTTCTTTTACTGATTCTACGAGATTAACGTCATGAGTTATGGTGATATTGACAATCAATGTGAGTCGCTCTGCTCAGTCTATCATTACAATATCAGCTTTACTGGCAACACTAGTCCTCTCTGTAACGACAGACCGATCCAAATACAATAAAGCACGACCATTTTCGAGATCTGGGTCGACCACACATATTTCTAAACCAATGAGGTCATATTTAAAGCTACTTGCATATGTTTTCTGTTTTTCTTTTTCATAAAATGTTACACTTTAGTTCATAAAAGCGTACATTTAAAACAAAGCAATGTGATTTTAGAGTTACTTATCTTTGAGTAGAAATTTTGTACTCCATAGCAACAATTGTCATTGCAATACAAGTCAATTTTTTATAGACTCACGCCTGTATCCCCGAAGGCATGGGCAGAGGTGTAATATTACACCCACATTTCGCCATGATATTTTAGGTCCCAACGCTATCCACTGGACCGTGAAGGCAGTCCTCCAATACATGTCTCCTAACTCCAAATTTACAACATAAAATTGAATTAAACTAGCAGAAGTTAAATTACAATGTGTGGCTTTGGCCATTGGATATAATTAAATCATGGTGTCCATTAGTTCGCCTCATAGAGACCTATTGGATTTTACAGATGGTGATTAGGGTGTCATCATTCCCTGCTTCTAAAATTTGTGTGAGAATCTTGTACTTTCTCCTTTTTATAAAAAAATACGGGTATTCTACCGAAATTCGCGACACATAAATTGTGGATGATTGCGATTGGATTTGGAATACAGCGATTGATAATAATTCATCTCAATGACTGTATCCCAAGCCCATATAAAACAACATTGTGTACAATAGTTTTGAGCATTTATGCATAATTCATTGTATACTTACTGATATTAAATCTCATAACAGATTTGTCATTGACAAGCCGCTACGGCTGACGCTATAAATATGCAGATGGGTCAATAATTAGACAAGAAAGCATACTGTCCTTTCTGCAGTCTACAATTAATTATGAGAATTAAATATTAATATGGATAGTATCTAATTCTACGTATAAATACTTAAAATAAATAAAATATTAGATGGCTATAATATCCTTCTAACATTTGTGTTTTTATAGTGTGTGGTATAACTCCGATTAGCCAGTATTGATATCGCAAACGCTACCCGATTGATGGCGTCGAGAACTTGGACTTGTATAGTTATCACGTGTGACTTTTCTAATAGCCTGAGTTCAATAGTTTCTTGTATGTTTGGTTCCGTTCTTGTCGCCAATGGACTGTTTTTGCTATATTGTAATAGTTGACACCACCTTGTCTAAGTTTGGGCACTGATTGACCAAATTCAAGTCATTTGTCAAAGGGAACATTTTCTGTAGAGCATCAGATCTTTGGCGGTTAGCAATGGTCCAAATTTTAAATACAGATAAGAAAAAAATCCTAAAGCACTCAGATGTCCCAAATAAACCTTTGAATACAAATACAATTTTATTCCACCGCTTCACCGTTTTGTTTTGCCAAAGGTATTGTACTTTCAAACAAAAACAAACTTTCAAACAACTTGTACTCTCAATCCACAATGTTTTCCGGAAAGGGTTTTCGGGATTTACGTTATCATTTGGGTCCACTATGCGACCCTTTAGTTTAAGCTTACCTATTTATTATGTATCAACACTTGTCATGGTGCATATTAAGATATTGTGTGTAACAGCACCATTTACCGACAATTTAATGCGGATACAAAATATCCATGAATAATAATATGAAAATGTAGGCTTCTTGTTCTTTTGACATAAAATTGGCTTGTTTTTCATGGTTGTGTAAAGTGATTTTATATTTTAGGTTTTTAGTTTTTGAACCATTTTAAGAGACCTGTCTTCTTCTTGCCAGTCATAACTACTTTTTGTTTATTTTATATTTCTTCCTATAGACCAATGGATCGTCGTTTGTTACTGGACTAGATAAGATCAAAGTTGGCAATGTTTTCAGAATATTGTAGCGAAATTCATTAATAAGTATTTTTTTAATTTTAATTGGGACTTTATTGTGTATTCTTTGCTTATAATTAACTGTATTATATTTTATTCTAATCAAAATTCACACATACTTTAACATTGAAGCCTTTTGCCTATTGCCTCTCTGCGTACGGCAACACACCTTATATAAACTTTTATTTATTTATAGTTTTACGCCTATGTCCCTGAAGGGGTAGGCAGAGGTTTAAATATTACACCCACATTTCGCCATGAATTTTTAGGTCCCACGTAATAGGGGGCGAGCCTATTGCCGTTAACGGGCCCATTACCAGACTCCGGGCTGCTACTGAGTATTCGGAAAACCCAGTTACACCTTTGCCCGACCCGGGAATCGAACCCGGGACCTCCGATCAGCAGTCGCATACGCTATCCACTGGACCATGGAGGCAGTATATAAACATATTTAGAAATTGCAGACAAACTTTTCAAATTCTCAGAATGATGAATACATACTTTGAATTCATATTCAACGCGGGCGTAAAACTTCACTATAATCCTATCTACGTGAATATAATCCAAACATCAAACTTTGCACTTACAATATTAAAGCTTGCATAACGCGGTCTATGTAGATGCAGACACTCAGTGTTTAGTATGTCGATAATCTTGCGTCTATTCACAACGGAACCGGTTCAAGGCGCCATTCAAGTTTCCCATCTTAACGCTCCCGGCCTCGCTTGCTAACTGTCTTACCGTGTAGTGTAACTGTGATAAGCACTTTCTATGGTATTTGTAACTTACACATTCGTATACAAATATATTTAGTTTCATATTATGACATAAATTTCGGGTTTGTTTTTCCATTCAATGGTCCACTCCACTCAATAATAATTATTATAGTACCTTCTTGATATTGTTACAATTAATCTTGTGTTTGCGGTCGCGTGCAATCGAGTTCTCAGTTATTTTAAATCTATTCGCCTTACTGCTATGTTAGCGATGCGTTTTGGAAAATTAATGATTTCGAAATTTGTATGAGCATGTCATGAATGTCATCTTTATCGTAGTGTACTTAAAGTATGCACACATTGTTATTCATTATCATCATCGTCCACCACCCGACTCTGTCCACTGCAGAACATAGGCCTCTCTTTGTTTCTTTGTTCTTGCCATTTGCCTCGATATCGTCAGCCCATCTTGCTAAGGGATGGCCGACATTTCTTTTCCCCATCCGTGGCCATCATTCCGTTACGGCTCTACTCCATCCGCAGTCACCACGTTACTACCACTTTCTTTTAATATGTTAATTTATTCATTATTTTGATTTCTCTAGGTAATCGAAACAGCTCTATACTATTGTTTACACTTTATATATTACGTAAAAAAATAAGGAAACCTTACAGTTCTGTTATACGATCCCTCTTCGTCTTGTTTCGAATACTTTATTTAAGTTCTCAAGAACTAAAAGTTGGTACGTTGGCATTCTGATCACTTATGATATATCGCTAGATGTCGTAGGTCTTTAAAACACATTAGGGACTTCCTGAAACATATTTTCTATTCAGAGCTCCGTTGGCGAAACATTTATCATAAACAATCGAGAAATATTGTGATACTACTTTACCATCTGAAATATAGTACCTAGGATATACCCGACTTTACCATCTGAAATATAGTAGGCATATTGGTTCACTTCATTTCAGTAAAATTATCCCAGTTATCCAAGATTTATCAATTAAGCGATTAACCTACAACGCCTGATAATGCTAACTATATTATATAGCATTTAATTATGTCCATGCCATTTTTATACACGTTCCTCACAACATCGACAATGTCTTATTTTAAATTGTCTTATATACCACGTGCCTTTGTTTGGAGTAACCGATATTTCGGCACTGTTGCAAGCGCCATATTCACAGATGTACTGAGGGTATTGTGGGAGGATGAATGTTACGAGCAAGTATAATGGACTACCCGCTTTCTTACCACACAAGAACGGGTACAGTAGGCAAGGTAGGCTCCGACACACTACAGTAATGACGTCTACACACTGTTGAGATTTTTCACTGCAGTGATTCGTCACTATTACTCCAGGATAGTACGTGAAGCGATAGAAATCAAGAAATATAACAATTTCAACCGGGAGGATGGATATAGATTATTGGCTACTTGGAATCCAGTCATCAGCAAATGTAAACACCGCCGCAGTGATAAATCTCCACAGTGTGTACACGTCATTAGTGTAGTGTGTCGGAGTACCGACATTGCGAACTTAAATAAAGACCAAGTGAGGGTAGGTGCCGAAACCCACACTTCCACAAGACGGCGCTGAGCTCTCATCAGTCTCTCCGCGACCAAGCTCGGTGCAAGACGAGCGAAACGTCGGAAACAAATAGGTATTTATACCTTTAACAAGTTAAGTTAACGCGATTAAGACCCGCTAAATTATTTTGTATGAAGTGCTAGTGGTGTTGAACGCAGAAAACGAGTAAGAAAGCGGGTAGACCGTTATACTTGCTCGTAACATTCATTCACCCGCAATACCCTCAGTACATCCGTGAACATGGCGCTTGCAACAGTGCCAAAATATCGGTTACTCCAAACAAAGGTACGTGATATATATCCCGAAAGATAATTTAAAATAAGTTTAAATGACCACGAAAGTTTAAATTTCTATATCGACAATGTCGGTTACATAAATTTTAGTCTTAACAAAACTATAAATGTACCATCTTGCACTTTGAGATATTTGAGCTACCATAGACTCTGTATCTTATAAAAGTTAATAATAATTTGACAAGTCATCTGGAGAACTTACAGAGGAGGTTAGACGGCAGACACTCTGTGGAAAAGCTGATATTTTGACATATTTGGTTAATCTAGTAACTGGACTCCAGACTTCGAATGTCGATAATAGTTTTGACTGTAAAGAATGCTATTTTGCCATAATTAGCTGCGCCGAACCTTAGGCCTCCTTTGTTTACCAGGGTCTGGCAATGGTATGGCGAAACATTTGTTCCTCAGCATATTTTTTCGTAAAACGTTGCCGTACTAGCTTAGACAACACTGCAGCAGTTTTTCTGCTATTTATGTCACGGAAAATCCGCAATTTAATATCGTTGCTGCCAATTGAGCCAACACTAGGTTACCCGTATAATTCACACATTTCTTGCTGCCGGCGGTTTATTCGCACGACACGCGCAACCGGAGCCTTGACACCCTCTGCAGTGAACAAAATGCATTTAATGTGGGAACAGGGAGAAGTATTTTTAAACAAGGTGCATTTATTGTACGGTACCTTGACAAATCACAACTCAGATAAGAATACAGTTCAGGTGTAATGCTCGTAGCAAAAATTTGAATATTGTCTCAATCAGAATGACTACTCATAAATTAAGACAGTTATGTTTGTAGTGGTTACTACTTAGTTAGTTGATGACATATTAAGCATATATGTACGAGTACTTAATACGATTGAAACCATTTTATTCTTAAGTAATTTTAGATAGTGAGATGTGTGTCCATTTCAGTGTTCATCATCGTGCTTAAAAATGTCATAGAAAAAGCTGTAGAAATATTTGTCATGATTCCTCCTTTTGAATTAGTTTATTAGTAGTCTTATTTCTTTTTCATTATTTATAATTTAAATTTGTTCTATTCCAGAAGATTTAAAAAAGAATGGCCACTGTTTAGCTATTTATTCTCCCAAAAATTACAGTCTTAATTCCATTTGAGTAAGGATATTAATATTCGGACCCAAAACGCATTTACTTTGCCCCTTGATCATTACAATGAAACTTGGCTATTCCTTTGTCAAGTAGATTCTTTAATACCGCAATACTTAAGACCTTTACAATCTTTAAATATATTAGTCTAAGATCCATAGGAGAACGACCTTCACCGATCTGTTTATTGGATAAAAAGTACTTTATATCAAATTTTGCATGTTAAAAAATATATCGTGGATGGGTTCAAAAAACATCCGGCCCAGGCAAAAAAAAGCAATTCAACCGCTTTTCCAGACAGGTTTGTCGTAGGCAACCCAATATCATCGTGTTCGTAGTAAAGTAGTGGTCATTTTAATATGAGATTTGGTTTTTTATAGACTCACGATTTTATTTCCAAAGGGGTAGGCAGAGGCGTAGTGTCCAACATAATAGGGGGCGAGCCTATATATTTTGCCCGACCCGGGAATCGAACTCGCGGCCTCCGATCAGCAGACGCAAAGGCTATCGAGTGGACCACGGAGGCAGTCAGAAAGATAAGATTTGTCTATTTAAAAAAATATAAATATAACTAGTAACAAAGTATTTTTACCTGGCACCCCTACCAAATACGCCAGGAAACATTAACAACCCTATGTTAACGTGCCCTTTAGGGTTCATACGTTCGGTTAGTATTAAATTTATTCATTAAACGTGTATTAACAATGTTAAATGAAAAGCCAAATACATTTTTTCTACTTTTCCTAGTCTGGACCTAATTTTTTTTGCTAAGCCTTTCGCGATAATTATTTTGACATGCATAATTTGATATAATCAGACTATATTGTGAAACTACTTGATTGCTGGCAAATAACTCTCAAAACTTCAACTCAAACTAAAAAAAAAATAAGGGCTAGCCATCTGGCTCTGATTTCTGGTCAGAGCAAGTGAAGCTTCCCAGAGCGCAATGTCTATCGCTTACATATATTCAGCTCACATTTACAGCTACTTACTTTTGCAAAGTAACCCGTTTTTTCCAACCTATAACGTTTTTATGGGCCCCAACCTGATAAAATTTTTATCTTCTGATATTTAACCTTTATGCTCCTGCGTACATGAAACTACACGTCTTTGACAAACTACGATCATCTTAATGAATGTTAGGCATATCAATTAAATACTTGCTGACAAGTGTGACACATATCTTATTAAAGAGAGGAAATATTTATATTGTAATTGTCTAGTTGGCGATAATATCGAAAACGTGTGACATGTTGAGAGCTAAGTTGGTAATCACAAAATTATTAGATCATATTATATGATTATAACATTATAGAAATACGTAACGAATTTAAAGGTATTAAAGTAGGTAAGCTAAGCATTTGGCGCGTACATTTCACCTTGGAAACTGATCGACGGCTAACCTACCTTGCTCGTTAAGTATTATTTTTATGAATTATCATCTGCTTCCATTGATTTATCTACTAAATATGTTACAATGTTTACAACATACACTCATCAGCAACAGAACGGCATCGTTTCGCCGACAAAGTTAAGCAGAGGCACAAAGCGGTGCGAATTTTTTATCAAGTGGTTGGATGCAAACGACCCTTCATATTGCATGATAGTAAGCAATTATTGCAGCTGCCTATGTACACTCGGGCAACAACAGACACAAACTACAAAAGGAATATAAGGATGAGTGTCATTAGAAAGCCTCCGACACTCTCACTCATTAAACAAAACACAGCAGTACAGAAAGTGTCATTTTACGACGATATCCCTTCCATGCTGAAATCAGAAAAGCTCTACTTAGTGTTCGTAGGTGTGAGTCAATAAGGGTGAAGTTGGTAGTCTGTATTTTAGTAATTAGGAGTAAAATAGGTCTGCTAAAACAAAATCAATACGAAAAAAGTAGATCTGCGTGCTTCTAAAACTCAAATCCGTCAATAATATTTATTATATTCAACTACATTAACATTAGAAACTTGCAAATATAGTATTTCATAATATTATGTAGAAAATAGGAAATTATACAAGAAAACTTTTATCTGAAAAGAAAATCAAGTATAGAAAACCTGCTTGGCTATTATGTGGTCACTTTTTAATCAAAACTTTGACACCCAAACGAAATAGTATTTTTTCGTAATTTACTCATGAACTTTCAACACGCGAAAATTTTGATCAACCTGATCTATCAACAAATGTTACACTATACACAATGAGTAGGTATGTCTTTTCTATAGTACGAATACCTACCTTATCTAAGTTATGTTAATTTCGTTTATTAAAAGAAATCCACGGCCATTTTAAGACTTAAGGTGATTAGTATTAGTACCTATAAGGTACAGGGTGATTAGTATTAGTACCTATAAGGTAATAATACTCATATAAGGTTTCAGTTACTGTTTTCCCCGATGAGCATTTTGTCATGTGTTACATACCTGATTTCGGATAAATACGCCCCCTATTCATAAATAACTTGAGGATGGCTGCAGCTACGCTCGCACATTTATTTTTATTTAAAACTTTTTTCTGATCCCGGGGGAATTTCTGCGAATCCCTTCTTAATGCTGCACTCCTACGTTACCAAGAAACATATATACGTGGCAAAATTACCTTCTAGCGCTGATTTTGGCTCTGCGTTGTCTATAATAATATCAGAATAGTATTATATCACGCGATTCAGAGCCGTTAATAAGCCAACATAAAGTCGAAAATTTTGTTTAGAATCAGGCAATTTCTTTTTGTTCAGTTTTTTTCACAGAATTCTTTAGAAAATTGAATAATATAAAATTTAAATGGATCCATCGCAAATAGATTACCAGTTGATCCTTCCTTCCCCATTCTCGGTACGTTTCCCACTTCCAGTTAGTTCCTAATTATTTTAATTCGCATATCGTCGTTGAAATATCTTTTGAGGTATGCTAACTATACTATAATGTCTCAAATAAAGACATTCGACGTACTATACCATGCTAGAATTTAATGTCGAGATCTCATCTCTTCCTGAAAATACTATTGGTTTCGTATAATTCGGTAGGCGCTTCTTCCGATATCCTTAGGCTTTACGAATAAAGTGGGGCAGTGACACATTGTATTAATAATCAGTCACTACAAGGAACGTAAGCATCCAACGTTAAAAATTACTTAAATTTTGTCCATAAAATAACTCTTGTTCTACTATTTTAATACTCGCTGTGATGATTTTTCCAATTGAATTTGAAATCGGAATGATATTATATTTTATTGTTTTAGTTCCGACATAAGGATTAAATAGTGAAACAAGCCGAATGAAATTTCGATTTATTTGATAAAAACAAATTATGTTGAACTAAGCAATAATATGGTAATACAACGATTATATTATCTACAAAGACTATCCAATTTTGATATCATCTACTCCAGTCTACTAGTCGTGAATATAGATTGATCAATCTTCATCGCTTCGCAAACGATAGTTATTTTCCAAGACGCTGTTAAAAAGATTACACTCCGGTATATAAATGTATATGACATGGAATATTTAAACAAAAAACGATTCGTATGAAAGATATCTTTCAGAGTAGGGCAATTCGGAGTTATGATATTTCGAAGTGGAAAAATGTACCTAATGTAATCAAATATAATCTAGTGTCATATTATCTTTTTATTCCGGAATATTTTGTATCGTATAAGTTTATAAAATTTGCGAATTAGAACCAAAAATAAATTATATTATAACTATAAGTCACTTATGTTATTAATAACATGTTTAAATAAAATTATTGCGTTACTGACTGACTGATAGACAGCGCACAGTCTAAACTACAGGGTGCTAGACGTTGAAATTTGGTATGTATATTCCTTGGGAAGTGTAAAGAAGCACTAAGAGAGGTTTTTTGGCAATTCCCACCAGATTTGACTGAATATTAGCTTTTCCGCAGAGTGACTACCTTCTGACCTCTGCAACCCAAATAGATAGCAATGATTCATAGTGTAGTAAAACTCCAGTTATATTCAAATATAGTTTATGTATTTATATTTCAGATATACTATTTCACTGTACAGATATTATAATATTTCCCGAAGAGCCACCGTCCGTTCGGTACCGTCGCCAGGAATAGAATGCCCGGTCTCGCCAACCGCCATTTTGAATTATTTCGATAGTGATGTGACTCGGACGAGTCAATCGACTACAAATTATTAAATTCCAATCGATATTAATTTTAATAAAAATGGGGACCTTACACTCGTTCATCTTGACCTCGTGTATGTCCCCATACACGCAATCAAGCAAACTTAACATAAACCTTACATTCGGCGAGAGGGGGCACTTACAATCACATTAAAGAACCCTGTAAACACATCCAATGCTTACAGGCTTGGTTACACGTTATCATTGCCGCAAACCCATCCAATTCTTACGACAACGATAACATACACAAATTTAATTCTATCTATCCATCCAATTCTCGCAAAATTAAATGCAATGCTTGCTAACCCATCCAGTTCTAGCAAGATTGACATTCACCGACATGCAGTTCCTGCTAACCCATCCAATTCTAGCAGGAACTGCTACACCGTTTATAAAAGCTTACAATCCTGGTCAACCCATTCAATTCTGACCAATACATTTTATAAACCGCTTATAAAAGCTTACAATCCTGGTCAACCCATCCAATTCTGACCAATACATTTTATAAATCGCTTATAAAGGCTTACAATCCTGGTCAACCCATCCAATTCTGACCAATACATTTTATAAATAATGCAATGCTTGCTAACCCATCCAATTCTAGCAAGATTGACATTCACCGACATGCAGTTGCTGCTAACCCATCCAATTCTAGCAGCAACTGCTACACCGCTTATAAAAGCTTACAATCCTGGTCAAACCATCCAATTCTGAACAATACATTTTATAAACCGCTTATGAAAGCTTACAATCCTGGTCAACCCATCCAATTCAGACCAATACATTTTATAAATCGCTTATAAAAGCTTACAATCCTGGTCAACCCATCCAATTCAGACCAATACATTTTATAAATCGCTTATAAAAGCTTACAATCCTGGTCAGCCCATCCAATTCTGACCAATACATTTTATAAATCGCTTATAAAAGATTACAATCCTGGTCAACCCATCCAATTATGACCAATACATTTTATAAATCGCTTATAAAAGCTTACAATCCTGGTCAACCCATCCAATTTCGACCAGTATTTTCACATAACAAAATAGACATTTAATAAATAAAATCATAACTACATTAATAATTGTATAAATAAATAATAAAATATATAAAATTTAATTAATACTTTTTTACATCCAACAGTGCAATATATCAGCTCATACAACAATTAGCGCAATATGTGTAAAACACCACTATTACCAACTATTTAATTTTAGCATAGGTTAACAAAATATTATAATGGCGACATAATATAATAACAAGGAATTGATATAAATTAGAATGATAGGCTGTTTTATCACTTCCACACAAATAAGCCTGTAACAATACAGTACTGGACTGTACCATTAATACCTAGGTTCATTAATTTTATTTTAAATCAATAATTGGGGGGGGGGGTGAAGTTACTCGCGTCAGTAGGAACTACCATCTTTTCCTTGACCCACCCTACACGTGCCCCCAAAAAAATAACTGTTAAAACCTCCACCATAGCCAACAACCACCAAAGATTGTGAACTACAACAGAGATCCTATGCAAGTGTGGTAGCCGCCGAGACCGTAACGCAGTCAAAATCTACACCAGCTTCTGATAACACCACTGATATTACTGGCAATCAACGAAATCTGACTCTTGAAAGCATACTCATAAAACAAAGTGAGACGATCGATCTCCTAATTCAACAAATGTGCTCCATGTTGGACCTTATCACAACTCTCTTACAAACTTACAAATTACTTCTCTAAACCTTGCAACGTGGAACATTAATGGCCTTGCACCTAACTCTCATGAACTTGAAGCATTCCTCCACTCCAACAACTTGATGCATGCCTTATATCCGAAGCACATACAACCAATCGAAGCAAAATATGCATCACCGGATATAGCGTGTACTTTACCTGCCACCCGGATGGCGGAGCTCATGCTGGTTCTGCGATTGTTATTAAAAATAGCATAAAGCACTGCCTACTGCAGCCGTACGCGACTAACCACCTACAAGCTACCACAGTGCGCACAGAAGACGGCTATGGTCATATGAACCTCTCGGCCATATATTGCCTACAGCGACATTGCATAAAAGAAGTCATGTTCACAGAATATTTCCAGTCTCTGGGGAATCTTTTCATAGCTGGTGGGGTCTGGAATGCTAAGCACACCTACTGGGGATCACGAGTAACCGTTACAAGAGGTCGAGAACTAAAAAAAAGGAGTGTCGATTCCAATCGACTTATACTATTATTTACTGGTGAACCGACATACTGGCCTACAGACAGCAACAAGATACCAGATTTGTTGGACTTTTATATCACCAAAAATATTCAACCTCTTTACGTTCACATAGTATCAAGCCTCGTCGTCTCTTCAGACCACAGTCTAGTGATGCTGATGATAAGCACAACAATCATTTACTGTGTACCCTATAATGAGAACCTGTACAGTGCCAAAACGGACTGGGGTAATTTTCGTGAATTTCTGGAATCCAATATAATTTTTAAACTTGCACTGAAAAATCCCGAAAACATTGACCACGCGTGCCCATACATCACCAACCTGATACAAGTAGCGGCTTGGAAAAACACTCCCACTCTAGAAACACCCAATCGTAGAAAACTAATTCCAGTTGATATCCGCAGCAAGATATCTGAAAAGCGCAGACTTCGCAGAGTGTGGCAACATTCACGCAATAGAGAAGACAAAACACGACTCAACCGGGTGATCACTGACCTAAAAGCTGCTCTTGCACAGGTTGCAAATGCATAGAGTCTACCAAAAGATAAGACAAAGTCTCGAAAATAAGGAGTACTGCTCAGCAGCATTTCTCGATGTCCAACAGGCTTTCGATCGGGATTGGAACAAGGCCTCTTGTGCAAAATAAAGAGGACCCTGCCCCATACGTTTTACATTCTTTTGACATCATATTTAAAAGATAGAACCCTCCAAGTCAAGCAACGCGGCTCCAGATCCCTTCCGCACACTTGCGACGCAGGAGCGCCTCAAGGCTCGGTCCTTGGCCCAGTGCTGTATAACATATTTACTCACGACCTACCGCAAGCCCCCAAACGTGATTATTGCGACGCCTGCGGATGACGCTGCATTTCTGACATCTAGTAGTAACCCAGATGAAGCCAGGAGACCCTTACAAATCCAACCAGACCAAACCTATAGCTGGTTGCAAAAATGGCGAATTAGAGCGAGTGCCCCCAAATCGCACCACATCACTTTCACGCCGCGAAAGAAACTATGCCCAACAGCAAATCCCGGTCAAGTACCGCTACCTCAATCTACATGTGTGAAGCACCCGGGCCTCCACTTGTAAAACATAGCGAGCATGTAAAACATAAACGGAACGAAGTCAACTTTAGTTTTAAAAACCTATTGTGGTTACTCGGTAAACAATCCGCTCCGTCCCTGAGTAACAAACCCAGAGTCTACAGCTCAGTTATAAAACCCATATGGACTTATGGATTCCAACTGCGGTCCTTAGCCTGCAAATCAAACATCCAATGCCTTCAGAGCCCAAAATAACATCTTCAGGACTACAAGTGGCGCCGCCCGGCTCACTCGCAACTCTGAGATCCATGAGTACTTGGAGACAATGACTTCTGGAGGGGTCATGAGGCAGCTCTTTGTCGTCCCGTTCAAGACGGCATCGCTGCTCACCTCGGCCGTCCTTTCGAAAAGACCGCATCTCATCCTGTCTCAATGATGTCGGTCTATGCGACGATAACGGCATCGTCATCAAGTCAGAGAAAACCAAACTGCTAATAACACACTATATATATTTGCGACCATCAGTAGAACCAGAATTGTATACACACAACCATTCAAGCTTTCATAATTTATCAAACCGTCAATGTAAACCTATTGAAAAAGTAAACTGTTTTAAATACTTAGGCATGAAAATAGATGAAAATTTTTCATGGTCCCATCATTTAGATTACCTTTGTGACAAACAGAGTATTACTTGGAAAATTCTATCATTTAAGTTTTAAAGTACCTAAAGGAACATGGAAATCCTTATATAAGTCACTCTAGGAGTCTATTCTCGGTTATGCTTTAGATTGCCATGGTCTTACATTCAAAACATATATAAATAAATAAGAATCAATCCAAACAAAGTTTCTTAAACTTCTTGTCAATAATAAAACTAGAAATCAGCATAAAAATGTGTACACAAAATTATTTAAAATTTGTAAAATACTACCAATTTCCCTAAAACATAAATACTTGTTGGCTGTAAACAACCATGACAGTCTTGAGCATAACTTGGAATATGTTACAAATAATCATAACACCCGATCGACGGCCTCTGGCAAATATATTGTACCAAGAGTGTTTAATTATTAGGGTGGTAGACATTTAAAAACGTTTGCCATATCCGCCAAATAATGTCCCAGAAGACATAAGGAAAGAAAATAATGAAACTATATTTAAAAGGCGACTTAAGCAATATTACTTAGATAAGTGCTAGAATTTAAGAGTGAAGTTAGCTATAAGTAGTTATTGTAATTTTATCTATGTAAACGTTCTAATTTACTGTACGGAGACTGGATCCCACAGTCAAACCGATGACACGGTTTTGTGGGACACTGCACTATTCCTGTATGAACGTGTGAATGACAAATAATTAAATAAATAACAAATATGCGACGTATTACGGTCGTTTCGACGAGAGTTACGCCGTCGGGAACTCGGTCGCCGACGACTCCGTTGCAAGTTGATTTCCTCTTCCAAGCGCCCGACTCCGTCTTGTTCTCTCTCCGACTCAGAATCCCCGTCCCGGATGCTCCGGCTGCAGACGCCGCGATGAGCAGGGCCACGGCTCCGATAGCGAGTGCGACCTCCACAGTCCACCTCGCTGCGCAGTCGACTCCCGCCCAGCTCCTTCGCCATCGCGTCCCGATCCACCGGGCTCCGGCGTCTCCAGGCGCCGGCTTGGTCCATTCCCATCTCGCTCCATTTTCTTTAACTCAGAGACGAAAATTTCGGTTAGAATTTGTATTTTTAAATAGACGGTAAATTATTTATTTTTTTAAATCGTCTATCTCGAAAACGTTGCGCGTTAGCGCAAAAATAATTAAAAATTCATACCCCTTTATAAAACCCCGCAGCATATTTCTTAGAATCCTTTTCTGACCTTAACATGACCTTGACCAGCCCAGCTCCTTCGCCATCGCGTCCTGATCCACCGGATTCTGGCGTCTCCAGGTGTCGGCTTGGTCCATTTCCTTTAACTCAGAGACGAAAAGTTCGGTTTGAATTTGTATTTTTAAATATACGGTAAATTTATTTAAAAAAAAATCGTCTATCTCGAGAACGCAAAAATAATGAAAAATTGCGCGTTAGCGCAAAAATAATGAAAAATTCATACCCCTTTATAAAACCCCGGAGCATATTTCTTAGAACCCTTTTCTGACCTTAACATGACCTTGACCCTGGACCTCCGAACCACAACCAATAATGATACACTTTATTTAATAATAAAAATAGACGGTCTTGGAGCTTCCTCCTCAAGACCATGGTTGCACCTTAATGTGACCTTGACCCTACGTTCACGGCACAAGCTAACCATAATCAAGTAGTATTATTTTCGTAATTATCCGTTACATACATACACAGTCTCCCTTCTATATCCTCGAAGAGCTAGGCAGAGCTAGATATTGCTATACTCACTTTTGACCAGACCAAAGAAATTCCAACAATACATTGCCCGATCCGGGCATCGAACCCGGGATATGTCCCACGAGAAAATTTATGCCGCGAGACCAACGAGACTGTAATAATTCGTTAGACAATTATTACACTATAAAGAGGGTAATTTTGAATTTGTTAGCGTTCAACCAATATTTAAAATATTAGGCTGCACGTACAACGTACATTGTACGCTGGTAACTAGTTTTCTATTCCAATATATATTTAACAAAAGTTCAAAACTAGGACGAATACAAAATACCCCCCCGCACAAGTAAAATCAAAATTTGAACTAGAACGAATATAAATTAATGTGAGCATGTACTTACCACTTCTGATTTGTAGTAAAACTCCAGTTATATTCAAATATAGTTTATATATTTATATTTTAGATATACTATTTCACGGTACAGATATTATAATATTTCCCGAAGAGCAGGAAAGTGCTTATTTAGTAAAAAAAATCAGAGAGAAAGACGTTTTAATATAACAAATACCGCGTTTAAGCTGCTTTGCCATACTTCGCAAAATGTTATAATTGTCCTTCGGGCACCATCAAATACTGAAATAGACCAAATAAAAATAAGTAATAGATAAGTAGTTGCCAATGTGTTGTATATGAGTCGCTGGACTCCATTGCAAGCTCAGATTAGAGTTGCAAGCAATACCTGCTCATACCGTACTCTAAAAAATCCTGAGCAGTGGCGGCCAAACAAATGGTTTATTTCATTAACATGACCACATAACATAACATATCTTCACGCCTTTTATCCCCGAAGGGGTAGGCAGAGGTGTATTACACACCCACACTTCGCCAGATATGTTTCGGTCTCAATGTAATAGGGGGCGAGCCTATTGCCATCTACCGGGCACATTGTTAAGCGAGCGATAATTAATATTTTTAGTACACACATAACTTCGAAAAGTCATAGGTGTGTGCCCGGGGTAACTGGGGATCGAACCGAGACCATCGTCTCGGCTCGGCAGTCCGTTACGTACACCATTGGGCTATCGCCGCCCACAACAAATACATATAACCACAACAAATAAATATGATTAGAAAAAATTTCTTCATTATAAAACATGTGAAATGTACCTTTCAAATTTGCAAATGTGTTGTTCGTTTTGAATACAAACTGATTCGTTATTTTCCGTTAAAATATCTGAGCCTTTTATTCACTCATTTACAAATATTTAGAAGGCAAAATTAAATAATCAAACTTTAAACTCTTTTTAGAGGAAGGTATTATATACCTATTTCACTAGCTGCGATCCGTTCAGTTTACAGTGGCGGTGCGGCTTAGGTTTTTATGTAGAGAGGTACTTCAATTAATGGCAGATACCGTGTGCGACATTGAAACTGTAATTTCTGTGTTATTTCTAACGATCTATTGAGCTAATGAAGATAGATTTGTTCAGTAATGAATAGCATTCCACTCGTCTAGTGTTTAATCACGTATCTTTGTATGTACTGATTTTAGCGTAACATTTTTCTCCTCTGTATAAATATGTTCTGTAAAAGCTTTGTTTTTTTGTATCCAGGATATCAAATGACTTTAAACATTACTTTATTTTAGACTTACTCTTACAGCATTATCTCAAGGTACCCTTTTAGTATTCAATATACATAATATTCTCACCATAATAAAGAAGCTCTTTTAGAAGCAGTGGGATCATCAAGAAACCAATTTGGGTTACCAAAAGCAATCCAAAGCAGCTTTAATTAACATTAAGTCAACAGGCCTCCCAAAACCATATTAAACGGGTCAATGGATGCTAGGCCAATGACCACAGTGATGTTATCACGCAGATCGTTATAAGCTTCTGTTCGATTTACTTTGAAAGACAGCATAACTTGTTTCTATTCATTGTGAGATAACGCTAAAGATCCTTTTTTGTTTGTTTTGTTTTTCGTGAGAGTATGTGGCCAAATCTGGAGTTGGAGTTTTAAGACCGCCCGAAGGCCACCGACTTGGCCTAGCCATCCTTGTCCTGAGACGAGAAATGGGGCCGACAGCTTTACGTGCCCTACGAAGCACGGTAGCGCTCAGATGTAAATGCCACACTTGGTCACCCATCAATCTTATTGCTTATCTTTGCCGATGTGTTACGAATGGCAAGCCAAGTCTCGCTATGTACGCTACTATAATAAAGTCACTTATATTTGTTAAATTCATAACAGATAAGTAAATGTTAAATAGGAGTTGCGATTTCTTACAATATTACATATAGGGAAGAAGGAGGTAAGACGGGGCAGCGGGTAAGATGGGGTACCCAGCTAAATTCACAGTTCAAACTGACCTATCACGCTCGTTCATTCATCGTTCGATGCGCCACAATAGTACTTGTCAGTCACCCGGTGGTTAATGGTTCGCAAGTGCACACATGTCGAAAAAATTCAAAAAAAGTGTTTTACTGCAAGTTGTTTCTCACATTTTCTTCTAGTTTGACACGTGATTGCCGTTTGTTAAATAACGCTAACTTGTGAGGTGTTTTTGTAATTGACGCTTAAACTAACCTATAATAATGTAAGCATTTTGTTTCCTTAAGATTGTTAACTGTTTTTTTGTTTTGTTTTTATTGCTAGAAAAAGGTTCTGCAGGCAAGATGGGGTAACTGGTAGTCCTTCTTGCCTCCCAATGGGGAAAAAATTGTTTTTGCTTGATTTTCGTAAAAATGCTTTTGTTTTTGTGTGCTTATTACAGTTTTCTTTTTAGAATGGTTCGTGACTACAAACGCACTACTAACAGGGACACGCCATGTATGTTTCGTCAGGAAGTATATTCCGTTTCCATTGAAGGGTATATCATGCTCACTATGTGGAAGATGGTCTCATAATAGCTGCGCTGGAATAGATGATGATGATGATGATGACGAAGTCATCCATATCTGCGAGTTCTGCCGCCCAAATAATCATCTTTATCTGTAATTATTCTCATCACCCCATCTTACCTCAGGGGGGTGCCCCATCTTACCACCACCATGGGGCAAGACGGGGCAAAATACCTTTTTTTATTTTATTTTTTTTCTCTGAAATGTGTAACTAAAAGTGCCTAATGACACCAAATATTAGAACAGTAATAATAAGTTGTTAGTAAAAAAATAAATATAATTATTTAACTATGTAATTTCTACGGCCGTATGGTTGACGGCATAGAATACAAGTGTCACCACCCCGTATCTTCCCGTGGGTGTCGTAAGAGGCGACTAAGGGATAACACGATGCAAATACCATCGTTGCGTAGAGACGTAAAACTCGACATCAAACCCTATATGACTGCCTCGTTGGTCTCGCGGCATACATGTGCGCGTGGGATCGGGAGGTCCCGGGTTCGATTCCTGGGTCGGGCAGTGTTATTGGCTTTTTCGGTCACAAAATTCTCAGTAGCAGCATGGAGTCTGGAAATGTGCCCGGTACGGCAATAGGCTCGCCCCTTATTACGTGGGACTAAAGTATATCTGGCGAAAAGTGGGTGTAGAAATACATCTCTGCCTACCCCTTCGGGGATAAAAGGCGTGACGTTATGTATGTATGTGTATGTAATTTCTTATATTATTGACCTTTAAAGCTTAAGTACCCCATCTTGCCACCCTCTCCCCTATGGTTGTTCATTGAATTCGATTTTTTCTGAAATAAATATTTTAGCAAGGTAATACGAAAGTTTTTTATTTCAATAATTTTAGGATCAAAAACATTCCAAAAGGACCTTCACCCATTGGTTAAATGAAGTACTTTGCGTGTTGAAATATTCATGCTAAAGAAATCAAATACTTTTCATCTATTAAACAGATTGTTAAAGGTCTTCTACGGCTCTTCTATTACAAGCAATATTAAAACTAAGCAATTAATCAAGTAAATAAGATGTCATTGTTACAAAAGTATGTCATTTTAAATTAATTGTAGAATTGAGATGGAAGCACTACCATTATAGCAAGATCTTAAAGAGTTATAATACCAATTTGTCAGAAGACATTATTTTCCAAATTTAAAACAGATTGTTCCCAAGGTGTTCGTGTTACGAACCCAATTGTTATAATTTAAGATCTAAATGTGGAAATTGACTAATTGTCGTATTGTACATGCTGAAGTGTCCTTGTGAATTACCGCCATCTAACTTATTAAATGGCTTTGCGACAATGTTATATATTTAATGTTGCATTACCTCACCCATGTGTATTTTTTAATTCTGAATTAAATAGAAAATTTTATTCTGAAGATGACTTCCACATAAATTGTGGTTATTTTCCAAAGCATCATGTCATGAAGCAGTTATTTTTTTGAACATATTGTGTGTATAATGGAAGAACTGAAGAACTCAAAATTTCAAGTTTCGAGATAATTGCGAATTTCTGTTTTTTGACACTTTTTTTACATAACTAAGAAATGGAGAACAATTTTAACGTCGGCGATTTTATGTGCTTTAAGCATGTTTGCAGACGATTCTATGCTTGATAAAACTAACTTTTATCATGAACCAAAAAAATTATAAAAATAAAAAACCAAGTTATCCAATTTTGCCACACCAAGATATTGCAAACATACCGTAGTTTGCTAATTCTATATTGTAGTTATTCAGTTTTCCCACACATTAGATAAATGTGATTACATGAATCTGGGTCAACTAAGTACACTTATTGAGTTCTGACCCTAAATAAATATTTTAACACGAAAGTTAGGCATTCTTAGTGAAAGTTTATTTGTGAAATTTTGTCGCTGATTATTGATCTCACATGAAATAAAAAAAAAAACTGGATTGAAAGTAGTAACATTGAATATATAAAAAAAATAACGTAAAATTATAATATCAAAATTAACAGAATTAGGTATGGCCACAAAATATTATAAATATGTAATAAAAGCAAATTAATTACTTATTATAAATCTTCTAAAATCAACTAAAGCAATAATAACTTTCCTTTGCATTAAAATATACTAGGGTGGTCTGAAAAGATTCCGACCTCAACCTGAAGGAAGCAGCACTCATCAAAAAAAGTGTAGTCCATGTAATTGCACTTCTTGTGGCAGTTACCCACCAACTTTTCAGCTATTTTGTACCAGTAGTTGCTGTTTGACAGCCATACTATTGAGTCGATGTGAGTGTTTTTTGTGAAAATGAGAAATGTTGTATCGAGCTGTCATTAAATTCTTGTTTTTAAAAGTCAATACGCCGACGCCATTTAATTTTGGTTAAAACTCTGTTTATGGGGACTCTCTGCTCCATCATCATCGCCCTAGCGTTATCCCGGTTGCATCCAGGACTTACACGTCTTAGAGCCCGAGGTCCGCTAACTGGTCTAACCAGATATGACAGAATATCAACTTTTCTAAAGAGTGACTGCCGTTTGACCGCCGCAACCCAAAGGGATAGCGATATTCCATGGTTTAGACCAGTATCAGTTTATTTGAGGGTACTGACTTCCGGTAACGACTGTCAAAGATCTTTATGACAACCAGGACCGACGGTTTAACGTGCTCCGAGGCACGGGGCAAGCGATAATTAACCATGTAATACGCACTTAACTTTGAAAAGTCATTGGTGTCTGCATGGACTGCCATTGGTACCTCCACTAGGCTATCGCTGCTTCTCTGTTTCATCATTTACCACACTGAAATTTTGGGCAGCTGAATTTAAACCTGGTCGTAAGAGCTAGGGAACAGATGAAGGTCTGGGACGTCCAAATACTGCAACCACTGACGATAACCTCGCTAAATTTCACTTTTTTTTTTAAGACTGCTGCCGCATTAGGGCTAAGTGCTGTGTCGCGGAGGACTTAAAACCCTACATATAACGAGGACAATTAACACCCAGACTCAAAACAACAATTTATGGATCACCCAAAGTGTTGTCACGTGTGGGAATCGAACCCACAAACCCACAACACTGGGCGCAGTGTCAAGCAGCTAGGCGACCGCTTAAACCACTGCGCCAAACGTGCAGTCAATGGTGCTAGACGACCGCTGAAGTGAGTAAGAGATATCTCTCTTACTCAATTCTGGTATCGCAGAGGCTATGAAAATGACCACCAAATGTATTAGTTACATATAAAATTTAGATTTAAGCATGAGCAAGCTCCCAGCGTGATGGGTGCTGCGTTTGCTCACGGTAAGACCAAAACCGCGTTCGAATGAACATTTTTTAATGCTGTGTTTGCGTAGTTTAGGCCTAATAAATCCAAGTTTTGGTCCAATTAATGACTGTAGTTGAAACCTGGATACACCATTATACGCCCAAATCAATAATACATTCCAAACAGTAAATTGCTAAGGAGAAACCGATTCCAAAGGACAGAGGCCGTTTTTTCGGCTGGGAAAGTGATGCTGACTGTTTTTTTGGGATGTTCATGGAGAGAGATCGAAAGGGATAACTATTATTGCAGCATACAACGCTTTATTACTAGACAAATTGAAGGTAGAAGTTGTGCAAAAGGTCCACATTTGCAGAAAGGTCTATATTAGTGACATAAATCTTCGTATATTTTATATTTATTATGTCGCTGATTTTCTCCATGGCCCAGTTAATAACCTATGCGTCTGTTGATCGAGAGGTCTTGGGTTCGATTCCCGGTTTGGGCAATAGTGTAGGTAAGGGATTTTTCCGAATTCTCAGTAGAAGAATGAAGTCTGGCAATGTGCTCGGCAACGTCAATAAACCCCCTTTTTACGTAGGACCTAAAAATGGATGAAATGGCCAAATGTGGGTGTAATAATTAAAACTTCTGTCAACCTCTTCGGAGTATCGGTTTCCCACGTCACGCCTTGCTCGCTATCTCGCGAGGTATTTTCTCACCTTTAGGCTTTCATAATAGGAAGGGGGCGTATAATGGTCAAACAATTATATTAACTACTTCTTCTCATTTAACCCATTTCATCAGCCTAACACACCTACAGGTGGGCCTCTCCAGGGCATGCCACAAGACCCATTCTGGCGGCCAACACTACGCTTGCTGAGGCGTGGCCTTAATTTAAGATTCTGCTTTTTAATCGACAGACCATAAGTTACTCCATTCAATTTGCTATAACTCTGAACTATGTCAGTTACTTTGGTCTTCTGCCGGATAATGTCGTGCTGGAAATTATCCATCAGCGAAATCCCTAGCATTGTCCTTTTCATAGCTCTTTGAGAGACATGTAGTGTAGGCAGTGCATTGCAGGACAGCCCAGTTTCTATGGAGTTGAAGGCATTTTCGTAATCCACAAAAGCCAGCCATGCTCTGTATGGATTTGGCCCATTTGGTACTAAAGCCTTTAAGAAACCTAGCCTGCAACGGTGGCTGGAAGAAATCAAATCTTGATGTCAGAAAAAAGTAGGGAAGGGTGTCCACGCCACCCAGTCTTAAAGAGCTGCTTTTTGAGGCACGAGGCAAGTCATAATTAACAATAACTAGAATTCTAACCCGAGCCCTGTGAATGTCAGTCTGTTGATATCTCCACTAGGCTATCGCTGCCTACCTAAGTAACATAATATGTCTAATAATAGGATATCTGTTTATACTATAATTATCCGATTGTATTAAATCGCCGGTAAAAACATAGCATATAGCATGTACTACTACTTTAAGTTGCAGTGAGTTTAGAATCTAAATCGATCATTTTGCTGTATTCTGCTATCTCTAGTGATTTAGTTATATTTAAGTAATTTTATTTTAATTGGAGCAAAATTGTCGTGGAGCCCCTAGAGGTGCTTCGTGGAGCCCTGGAGCTCCGCGGAGCACACTTTGAGAATGGTTCATCTATAGGTTTACATTATTTCGCGCTAATTTGTACTACTGAATTGCACGATTACTTTGCTTACGTGCGTATACTATAAATAGAAGTATTTAATAATTTCACCTATTGACATTTATTTGATTGGAATCTCTTATAAATTTATATTTTCTCGAAGAAGAAATAAATAAAAATACTTATTTAAAAACGAAATAATGTTAATTTACGCGCGAATTAAATAACTCAAGTTGTTTAGTTTTCCTTCAACTTGACTAGTTTTATAAAAATATTTTCGTGCGCGGAAGGACAAAATAACTCAATTTAGCTAATTTATTTTATACTCAAGTGATCAAAAGTCACAGCTGTTCATTTATTTATAGAGTTAGTCATTTTTTCTACTAATATTTAATGGTAATTTATACATATCTATTTCTACAATTGAAACACAAAAATGGCTTTATTTTTGGACTGGGTTAAAATATAAGAATGTTTGTTAGACCAAAAGATGCGGCACATTTTGGGGTTCACGAAAATGGTAAAAGGTCAATTTGGCCAAAATCTGAGTTCTTTAGTTCTTCAATTATACCCACGATATACAGAAGACATTTTCGAACTTAAAACAGATTGTTCCCAAGGTGTTCGTGTTACGAACACAATTGTTATAATAATTTAAGATCTATATATGGAAATTGACTAATTGTCGTATGTACATGGTAAGGTGGCTTTGTAAATTACCGCTATCTAATTTATAAACTGGGAACAATTATTATTCAGGCTACGAATGTTAGGAGTAATATTAATACTGAACCAAAGAGGCTTAGCGCCAATGTTAACATTTTTCAGGTTATGAAAAGGGCTCATTTTACTAAAACACTTATCCAAATTTGTGAGGCAATAATTTCGATTATTGCTATACCTGAGCCAGGTGAACTTTTTGGACACGGAATAAAGAAGGAAACCTTATTGTCTAGACATATTTATTTAGTTAACGCACTGTTTGTTTTCTGGAGCAAATACGTCAATTCCTTCTTTATACATAATTTGCTTTATTTTGATATAGATGCCCAGAAACATCCTCCAATAATAACGTTTGGCAAGCCAGACGTAGTCGTCGGTGGACTTCTGCGAGCTAACTGTACGAGCGCCCCGGCTGCGCCCGCTCCGAAACTCACATGGTACATTGACAATGAGAAGGTAATTATTATTCCTGTAACATATCACCCTGTCTTTATTCGGCTGATATTAAAGCCGAAAATGTCTTTATGAATTCCGTGAGTCATGAGTGTTTTATAAATTGACTTAAGTAAGTGAGTTACAAGATTTCTTTAGGGGTTTCCTTTGACTTAACCCTATTATCAATTTGCCTAAGATGTATTACGATATAATACCCTCTTTATAAGTACATATTTGTACATTTAAGGTCATCTACAGTGATATACATAAATCAAACTATACAATCTTTATATATATATATATATTTCTTGTGTGCGTGTGTATGTCACTGACCTCCTCCTAAACGACTGGACCGATTTTGATGAAATTTTTTGTGTGTGTTCAAGGGGACTTGAAAATGGTTTAGATTTACATAAAAAAGCGAATATTAAAAAAAATATTGTACGGTACGAAGTTCGCCGGCTCAGCTAGTTTTCTATAGTTTCTTGACAACAAATAGAAATAGGTAAGATAAATAATATATATGCAGACTAAATCTTAAATTTTGTCTAGGTTGATGAAGAATCCGTAAGATACTTCTCCTACCGGGTATCAAGTTCCACCCGAACAAAAGGAGGAGGCGGATACCGACACAGAAAACACCAGCATCGTTACATAGCTCCCGAGTTCAACTACACGGCGAAGTATTGGGCATTAGTGAGCGAAACTACTCAAGCGCCACCCGTCAACAATACTAAGCATCATAAGTGCACTTTAAAAGAAGCACAAAGTGAAGAAATGGCAAAGGTTTGAGCTTAAAATATATAATATGTACTTGCTTTAATTTTCAACAGAATTTTGCCTGCCCTTTTAACGCTACATTTTTGGTCACTTTATTCTTTTAATTTTGCGCAACAATTTAATAAACGATATTCAGTAGCAATTTAACTTTCATAGAGATACCGTCATTTAATTATGCTTGGTAAATTTTAAAATTTTCTCTTAAATGTCACGCGTGTAGTGAATAACGCTGTTGTATTTTTTTTTAGGCTTTCTTTTCCCAGTAAAAATTACATTCAGGTGGGTTATATGAAAATTTAAATTAACATCTTTCAGTGTGAGTTCTCCTAGTTAGGTATCAACAGCGTTACTTAAATGGACTGTTAATTTGCTCCTGTGTGAAAGAGAATAAAAAACGACGCTCATAATGCTGTATTGTCTAATGTTTATGCTAATGTCACACGTTGAAATTAAACTACTACTTATAAATTTTACTGCTGTTTATTTTGCTTTAAGAGTAATTAATTTTCTTTGAAATGAAAGATCTTATTACTATATTTCGTTTTGATCGCTTCACAAGAACTGTGGTCAGGAGTAACCAGATCCTCCGCTTTAAAAGTAATTACTGTAAAATCAAAGTAAAACGTGATAAAATAAATAATAGTAAAATTTTAATCATGACGTTGAAGGAAATTTCAATCTATCAGACATCAAACCTTTATCTTGACAGTAGAAACAGCTACAGAGCTAGAAATTTCTAATAATAATTTCAATGAGCTCTTTACTGAATTTAAAGATAAGAAGAAATCAAATAGAATGTCTTGTAACACATAAGAAAAGGCAATCTCAACTCAAAAACGGTCGGGCTCGCGTACAACTTATTTTGTATCACAATATTACCTTTCTCCTGTTTCCTCTTTAAATTGACAGCTATATCTGTTCATTCGCAATTAAAAGGGTCCGCAGACGTGAACGATTCAAAAATTTTGACCGTGGGAACATTTGTTACATTTGCGATGCTAGCTAAATTTATGAAACCAGTGTTGAACTTTTATTTGCACCTAATTTCATTTATGCTGCTTGTTTAAATATAGGCTGTGTATGTTTACTTTAATTGATGTCTCAATTAATAAGTATTGTATATTTTGTCGTTTATTTATTCGTAGGTACTTGAATTAAGCTGATTTGTTTGTTTGGGCAATTTTTGCATATACATTTTTATTCATATTGGTTTAGAATTTCCCTATATTCGTATATTCATTTTCTTTTTAAATTTTGATTTTTTTCCGATAAGTGCAAGGTTTTAAATATTTGATATCTACCTGTTCGGTACCCATTGAAAATTTGTCAAGTTTACCAGCTCAGCAGAGATTACGTTAATAATTTCCTCCAATTTGAGCGAGTCGAGAAATATTTAATTGTTTATGAACCTTCTCAAGAAATGCTTTCAAAGTTGCATGCTTTATTTAAGTATGCTTTACCTTAGCACTTCGCTTAGAATACGATAATAAGCATTTGTTATGTTAATTTCATCGTCTTCATTGATTGTTCTTGTTTTACAAATGTAATACCATCTGATACATTTCTTTGAATGTTTTGGTTTCTTTGTTTGCTATTCTACGAACGTCACAAGAATAATACAAGTTGTTACTCTGAAACACAATGATTCTTATCATGTCAGTGGTAGTAATAACAAAATACGATATATCTCTGTTGATTTAGAAACTACCCATCTAATTACGAATTATTTTTTATATTAAACTGTTTTACGCTATCTATAGTGTAAATGCACATTAAATATTTCATAGAAAACAAGGTTGTAGAAAGCTAAGTCGTACATGTTAGAAGTAGATATTATTTTAAATTGTATGTTATACCTACATGCGTTATTGACAGTGTAAAAATATGCAACAGATTCAAGAAAGACCACGTACACCTCCAGTGATACCCATATCACTATGGGTATCTATAGCGGAATTGAGGGCACCGGCGCACGGCAGACTTCAGTTGACATGTACTGCCACCATACCTGATGAAGTAGGTCCAGGGGAAAAGTATGCTGATATAAAGAAACAGACCGTCACTGGTAAGAATATGATTTAAGCCCGCTATAGTTTCACAGTTTTTTTTTTTTTTAATCTTATTTAACCTTTCTGGTATCTTTCTCTCGTGGTGCAACATAACTATCAGTTCTGTTTACAATATGAAACAACGTTATGAACATCTAAAAGACGCGAGAATGCGTATGATTAGATATTACATATCGCCTACTGACTTTATTGCTGTAAAAAGATATGTTATAGAAAATATAGGCTCTGATATAAATACATACGCCGCCGTCTATACTTTGTGATCTTATATTAATAATATGCTTATCAAGTAAGACTAATGTGTCGAAATTTGTCTGGTATTTTAATGAAACTTCACATATTTTATGACTTCCCGATTCGATAAAATTATGTGTGCTATTAGGATAGTATTAAGTTATTAATGATATTGAAATTCTTTAGAGTAGACATTTACTATGTAATAAATGTAAAAGAAAATATTATTTTAGATATTAAGACAGAAAAGTACCAATCTTTATAATATTCGTAGTTCAATTATGGTTTGTTGAGGTTCAATAAAATACTTTGTTGCTATATCAAAAGCTTTTGATAAACTTGAATGATTATGATTAAGTTAAACTGTTTTATATAACACTAGAGGTCGCCAGCAGCTACACCTGCATTTATTTTTAATTTACCCATTTTGGCCGATCCCGTGGGAATTTCGGGAAATGCCTTCTTAGTGAAGGAACATACATGCCAAATTTCAGCTTCCTGCGACCAATAGTTTCGGCTGCAGCGTGTCTGTCAGTCAGTCAGTAACGCAAGGATTTTATATATTAAGATTTATCAAGTTTTCACCAAATGATATTTCTTTAGCCTCACTAAAAACTAAAATGTTTCATTAATACTGTTTGAAAGAAGTTGATAAACTTAACAACGAACTGGGTAGCAAACTTTAATTTACATTAACGCAAATTTCGTAGAAGTCGGAGAGTGAATTAAGTTTCAGCTCAAAATAAGTAGAGGTCCTATTTATTGCAGCCTGTGGCATTAAGTTAATTGATTCTCTTTTAGCTAATTACTAAGTAGTAAATGTTTAGAAAGAGTTAAATTCCACCAAAATTTATTAATAAAATATTCTTCAACTTTGTGCTATATTACATTAATAAAAATCACGCATGGATATAGGTTTACAGTTGTTTTACTGGACATGTAATCACAGTAATAAATCTTTGCAGTGGCGGTAAACGAGCTAAGTTTGAAGAAGCCACACTCTGAAACGAGCCAAGCCAACGCGACATCGACTTGCCTTCATCCAAACCCGATCTGGATCCTGGGTTGCGGACTCATTCTCCGCGAATTTACACTCCAATTACATTAAAAGATGCTATGAAATTTGCCTATCCTCGATCAAATATTTTACCTACCAAGGCGCTTATAGCTAGTAGTTTCAATATTTCTTAGGTACCCTTTATTTATACTATACAACATTTGTGTACCTTTAAGCTTTCTCGTCTCACTTTCAAGGTAAAATGGTTGTCCCATGAATTTTTCCTTTGCTAGATTTTTACAAATTTACATGAATGTACCCTTTTATTGTAAATCTATTCAAATGTAAAATAAAATTCAAAAGCATCTTGCTTCAGATATAATATATTAAATGAAATAAAAAATATAAATATAATTTTTAATTTTACTGTGTTCATACATTAATGTTAACATATAACTAGAGTATAAAATGTTACTGTATTTTATAATTTTAAGGTGACGTTATTATTGAATTCACTATTTACCTTCAGACGTGTCCTGTTTCTTCCTGAGCTTTTGTATGTCAATTAATGTACCTATCTGATCTAGCTACTACAGGGTTCCGAGGATTAACCAAACTATCGCTATTTTTATTACACAAATGAAGCTATTTCTGAACTACTTCCCTAACATAGATAAATATGTAATTAAATAATAATCACATTAAACAATAAATATAAGAAAATATAGATATTGAATTTACTATCAGCGTGTCATTCTGACCTGTAAGATTCTTCGAAATCTATTTGAAATACGTCATCACAAAAAATTATAATAGAATTTAAAAGACATTGAGAAATAAAATCCTTTCTCACTACTGCTTTAAGTGTTGTCTTGCCCTACTAGACTAAACGTCATCATCATAATATATTCAGAAATAAGTGCCCCGTAGTATACATTTCTAATATCTTACTACCATTCTTGGTTATTGCTGTTATACAAACAATATATGTAGAAAATAATATATTTAGCAGAATAGATAATATCCTAACATGATTCCTTTCTCATACGTAAACAGAATATTTCATGTTGGTAGGTGATTTTCAAAGTGAGAACGTATTTTGAGAAATTAAATTATTGTCTAATATATTTCAGCAGAATATTTTCGATATGATTAGTGTTAGGCTGTAAAGCAGAGGTTATGATATTTAATCGTAATTGCCATGGGGGACTTGTGTCGTTTAGGAAATAATTCGATTAGCCTCCATTGAGTAAACTTGGAGTAAATGAAGTTATACATCTGGGACAAATTAACTGTATATTATTATATGATTTCGTTAGCCTGAAGGAAACATGTTTGGGGCAAATCGAATTATGTTTCTCAGAAGTGATTCAGTCCTCCGCTATTGGCGTTGAAAGTCTTCCTGCAGCTCTTTACACTGACTATTCTAGAAAGTTTATTTGTTAGGCTAAAGGATGTGATAAGTTAAGAAAATGTGTATATTGAAGCGAAATATATTTTAAAATAGATTAATTATTTATGTGCTATTGTATAGATGAAATTATATGAATAATGTAAAATAGATACATTTAGGCGTATTAGGTAACATCCGTTATAATGTAGCTGACAACCGCTTCGAATATACCAACATTCGTACAAATCTGTTATGAACTTGAAAGTAATATTCAACACGAACGTCACTAAAGAGAAATGTCTTACTCGCGAACAGTGAATAACGAGATATCATGACACCTGCTAATAACATAACGATACATGTATATTTCTATTTATGGGTAAAAATGTATATAAAAAATATGCAAATATTTACAATATAGATCGAAATTCCATACAAATCATCTCAATCCTTATGACCCATCCCGTATTCTTTATATTTTTGCATTATTTCTTCCTATTACTAATAATTAAGAAGTATTTTTGTTTCTTACATTAATAAGTTTGACAATAGTAAAGTCATCTTCACTTTGTCACTATTATATTTCTACTGCAGTAACAAAGTGACGGTAGTTAAACTACTTTATAGCAAAGTGCTATGCCCCAATCTATAATCTAAGAAGCAAGCATTGTATGACCAGCAAAACAAAGTTTATCCAATATTACCAGTTGTAAAAAATACTCAATGCAATTTAAATAAAATCGGTGCAGTTTATTTGCCACCATTAATGTTAAATTATTACCATTTCTAAAGTCCTACAGCTTGTGTAATTATCTTTGTGGCCATTGTTTGCGGTTAGACTGGCAAGTAGAATTTAAATATGACATATGAAACTTTAGGGACCGCTACTATTAATATTATTCAAATCAAAATTCAACTCTTCAAACTCATGAGTTGTATGTATGTTATTTGCTTGTTTGGCTCTCAAAAACTATTTGTAATTATGTCCGTGTTTCTATGTTGTTGTACGTGTTTGAGTAGGGCCAGTCTAGTCTTAAATTATTTTTAAATATTGTTGTATTTTAGGTCAATTCTATTTGTATTTTAGTTCAATCCTACGTGTTAATTATGCTATTTTATTAAGTATAAGAAACTATTTGTTCACTAAATTGGTTTAGAGTTTATTCCATGTTATCTTTGATACATAAAAAAAACAAAATTATGAACATCAATCTCAATGTTTAAAGATATTTTTGTTGTAATATAAATATCATGCACCAATACTTTTAAGACTCCTGTATATATTTATGTGGTTTAATCTTAAATTGTTTCAAAGAAGCGATTGTCGGTATTAATAATTTTCGTTAGTCCTCTGGCCATTTTAAATTAACAATATTTATGTACATGGTCGTACAATGTGAATGAATAATAAAAAGCTTAATTTAAGTCTGTTTTGTGTTTCATTATATCTGTACTAGAAAATCTACGCAAATATTTAAAGAATATTCTGACTTTTATTCGAGTCAAATCAAAAATAATTTAGATAGAAGATTTAAAAGTACATGCCTCGACCTAACTTTTGAGCAGTATAAAAACATCAGACCTAACTTATTCTTAACATACAAGACAACAATAAAATGAAGAACAGGTAATTTAAACATCATGAACCTAAACAAACAGGGTCTCAACAAAGTACAAAACAGGAAAAAAAACATTCAGTTGCGATGAACGACAACATTGTACAAATATTCATGCCAAGTTAAACGCGGGGGTTGAATAATTACTCTCCGAATTCTTGTGGCGTAAGACAATAATGCGAAAACATTACAAAATGACACCTACATTCAACGAATGAATGTAAAAATATCTTCCAACGTCGGACAAAAAAAGGAATATTTTATATAAACGCTAAGAATAATAATTTGACTAATTTAGAAACAAGAGATATTACGAGCATTTTTGCGATGGTAGCAAATCAATGACTAGATGATGAACGTACATAATGCAAGTTTATGACACTACTTGCACGCGTCTTTATCGCCTTGGTGGTGTAAACTAAATTTAATGAAATCTTATTATCAAATTGTACCTAAATGTAAATTTCTTTTTTTTTATAGTCATAGGCGGCAAACGAGCAGGCGGGTCGTCACAATGCGTTGCCGCCTCTTGGGGTTGGGAAAAGAGATGGGATGAGGAGTGGGATGAGCTAGAAGGAATAGGGGATAGGGCCTGCGGCTCTCTCACTCACCGAACGAAACGTAACAGTTTAAGTACTGTTACTTTACGTTGATTTTCTGTGAGAGGGTAGTACTTCCCCGGTCGAGCCGGCCCGGCTGAAATCAGCAAGGCTCTACTACCTATAAAATTTCTGTTTCGTGATTCATTAATATTCAAAGTGTCGCTTTCCAATTTCATTCCATGAGTGTCGTACGAGGCGACTAAAAAAAATTACACCAGAAAATATAGATATATTTTTTGGTGAATATAGACGGCGATCTTGATATCAAATACTGGCCGTCGTGCTAAGCCGTCTGGCCATCATGGTGTAGAAGGGTTAATCATTATATTGTCTCATAATGTCATTGTCACTGAAATTGGACTTACGGGCCTCCGTCCACCAGTGGACTGCGAAAAGCTGATTTACGATGATGACAAAGGCACTTGTATAACAATACATTACATGAATTACCTATAAATTAACAGTCGGTCAGCTTATATAGCATAATACATTACCTCTCGGCAGAGCGACTAAATTAAATAAATTGAAAACCTTGTGTATGTAAAAAAGGAACAAAAAGTGAGCGGTGGGCCAGTTTATGTTAGACTTTTCTTGATTGTATAAATAAGGTTTTTGATATTCGTCTCGGCACTAGAATTGGGTCATTACTCATAACAAAGGCGAGTTCAATTGTCATACCTGCTATATACTTATTGAAACAAAGGCGTAAGTATAACACTGTCATTATTATCGTCCTAATGTTATCGCCGTTGTATTCAATAATTTCGCCATAGAATCCAGAGTTCACTTTGTTGTAAAATAAAGAAAAATTACATAATATTAGTGTTTCTATAAAGCAACTGATAACATACTTTCGCAATACTCTGCATAACGACTATCAATGATTTTTATCACAGATGGGATGGAAGGTCTCGTAGTTTCAAAGGCACAGAGGAAGCAATATTTAAAAATTTAATACGCATATAGCTTAAAAAATGCTATAGTGTGCACGGTGGAGTTGAACCCGAAACCTTCTGCTGAATTCCCGTCTGTTGGTTTGTTGTACCCAGTATCTACACAAATCTTTTTGTTGTACCTAGACTAGCATTTATCTATACAGTGAATAATATTGTGTATTATTAGTAGATTAATAAAAGCATGGTCAACTTAAAATAAATTTTGCGACGTTTCACATTTACAATGTTTATTTAAATTGATGAATTGGAATAAATATAATTACATATTGTGAGTTACTTGATCCCAGAATCTAATGGCGACTGTAACGTTCTAACAAGCAACCCGTCACCTGTTCATTAAGGCGAGGACATATGTGAATTGGGCGTCATTAGGGGTAAATTAAAACCGTTTTTCTCCGTAATTGTTATAGAAAAAAAATCCAGAAAAATATGTCTTAATCTACATCATATAAAGCATTTTCTCTTCGGTACCAAATCCTAAAAAAAGTATTTTAAATATCTGAATAAAATATGCAAAGTAACCTCTGTTTTTGTAGTTATTACCTTTTTTCTCCTAATCTATCAATCATAAGATTGTTTAAATTGAATCAGCCTCTTATATATTAGAACACCAAGGGAACCTTCAGCTTATTTTTGCAAATAACTTTACTTATTATTTTTTAAGGATTTTTTTACGTCACCGATACTCGCAAATCGCGCGTGGATAACTAACCAGTAGTAGTTCAACACGCAGAGAATCTTGTTTATCAACAATAGACTTCATTATCACCCATATTTACTAATTATACAATACCTTGCTGCTCACAAATCGGAAAGAAAAATCAACTATCGCACCCACAACATTTGCCAACATCTGCAAAACTTCTCAAATCTTTTATGGCAAAATCACCCATATAATCGGAAAATATGACTTCGAATTTTAAGAAAACGGCGCTACGATTAATAAACGAGCTGCAAATTATAATTGTAAACGTTTAAACCTTTTAGTTCTTGGCTCGTAACTTACAAAACTTTTATAGCATCGAGAAAGTTCTGCTAGAGGGGTCGAGATAAAATCTGCCAACATTTATAAAACGAACAACTGCATAAGACTTTCAAAAGACACAATGGTGACGTCATCCTCTATAAATGTTATGGTCACAAGTTTTCACTATTAAATTGTCAGTTCTCTTTTACTTGAAAGTAACTGTTTTATCAGAGGAGTGTCTGGTAGGAGGTGTGTCAGTTATGTGAAATGTTTTGATATATTTTGTTTGGTACGTTAAGAAGAAATATTAAAAAAAATTGGGCAAGTGCGAGTCGGACTCGCGCACGAAGGGTTCCGTACCATCATCTATAAAAGAAAATCACGTTCGTTGTATGTATACTTAAATACTTTATAAGTTTCTACCTGTTTATTAAGATCGAGTAACAAATTGCTTAAAAATTACGTTTGTTGTATGGGAGCCCCCCTTTATTATTAACTTTTATTAAATTTAATTATTTATTTTGAAAGGTAATATACAACTACATATTCTGTGAAAATTTAAAGCGTCTACCTGTTACAGTTAGTAATTTTGAGCAAAAATACGAAAAAAAAACAGGTTTTTTGTATGGGACCCCCCCTTAATATTTTCATTTTTTTTATTTTTAGTATTTGTTGTTATAGCGGCAACCGAAATACATAATTTGCGAAAATTTCAGCTTTCTAGCTATCATGGTTTATTAGATACAGCCTGGTGACAGACAGACAGACAGACAGACAGACAGACAGACAGACGGCGGAGGCTTAGTAATAGGGTTCCGTTTTTTACCTTTTAGGTACGGAACCCTAAAAAAAGATTTCTTATGAGATTTGCCTTAATGACTTAGTTTCATTGCAATTGGCTTGACATAATTGAAACAGTGATATTTCTTGTTCTACTACTATATATGAAAACACAGACCTACAAAGTTTCAGCGGGTTCATTAACCTATGTTTTAAACTTCCGTTAACCTTATTTTTTTATTATGTTTTAAAATTTATTACAATAAAATAAACTTATAATAATAATAATATTTTTGGTTCGGCGATACACCGAAACCGTAGGTTCTAGGCGATTTGGAAAAATGGACTGTATCTAAAGGAAGAGGATGTAGGATTGGAATGGGAGAGATGATTGTGAGTGGGTATAGGATATTCCAAGGATGGAGGGCACTTACCTTATACGGCAATCTTCTTCGTTTCCGAAGGGCAGTCTCCTGGAGGTTTCGTGATGCAGCTGCTTGATTCACTTCACTACACAGTCACTTCCACTTGCGAGCGGTTTTATAAGCGGTAATAACTAAAGCGGGAGCGGCGCGGTGATACGGTATGGCGGACGCGTATTTAGCGAATCGAATGTTCTCGAAAGTTCTGGACTGTCTCTCGCGTCGACGTTTCGCGGCGACCAATCCGCGAAAGGCAGTGCCCCTTCTTGGGAATGGGATAGAGAGGGATAGAAACAAAGGGCATCGCTCGCATTGGCCAAGCAGCGACCAACCATTGACGTTGATGCGATTAGTTATAGATAGGAAGGTAGATGGCGCTACCATATCCCCCCGGCCCAAAGGGATGCCTTTAAAAAAAAAATAGAATTGAACTTAGCTATGTTGGGTGTACTACCGCATAACCCATCAATAGGCTAAGACAGCGATATGACAATAAAATTAATCTTAATTAACTTTAGTGAAAACTACAAACGCAATAATAGCGAAAACTACTAACTAAATACTTAAACTAAGAGGTAGATCCAACTTCAGGCTAGATCTCACTGAGTTGGAAGCGGACAGAGACGTACAACAGGGTGCACGTAGCTCCCTTTAGCGGTTTTCACGGTAACAACGCGAGTTGTACCGTCCTTGGAAGTATGCAATTTCTCTACGATGGCTAACGGCCATGAAAGCGGCGGAGCATTATCATGTATTATGACGACCAACGTACACTCCTGTATAGGGGATGCAGGACTATTCCACTTGGATCTAGCCTGAAGCTGGTGTAGATATTCCGCACGCCAGCGCCGCCAGAACGACTGTACGAGTTTATCCAGCAGAGTATGTCTCTGGAGCAAGCTTGAAGAGTCTGCTTCAGGAGCCGGAAATGACGATAATGGCACTGTGTTCAGAAAATGTGCAGGGCTTAACGCGGATGGTTCTGCAGGGTCACTACTCAATGCCGTGAGCGGACGCGAGTTGATCAGTGCCTCGACTTGTGCAAGGACGGTTAAAAGCTCTTCGTAAGAGAGGATCTGTTGACCTATAACCTTGAAGAGATGCGTTTTAATTACTTTGACCATGCTTTCCCAACATCCACCGAAATATGGTGATGCTGGTGGAATAAACTTCCAGTCAATATGATTTATGGAAAGTTCTTCCTGAAGACGAGTACGATATTCTTCCCTGAGAAACTTATAAAGGTCGCGTAAATAAGAGCTTGCGCCCACAAAACAAGTGCCGTGTACAAACACTGTATAGGGCCACGCCGTGAAAGAAATCGTTTAAGGGCTGCCAGGAATGACACCGTGCTTAAATCTGTCGCAACTTCAATATGCGTAGCGCGCGTCGTTAAGCATGTAAAAATACATAGCCAGGCTTTACGGTTTTTAACACCTCGACCACGCACTGGCGTATACTGCAGTGGTCCTGCGTAATCACAACCGGTGTGTGTAAACGCTTTAGCAACCTGGTTGACGCGCTGCCTAGGGAGATCGGCCATGGGAGGGAAATTCGGACGCGGACGAAATTTGAAACAGACGTTACATTTATGTATTCTGTGACGAATTAATCTTCGAGCGGCTAAAATCTAATACTTATGCCTAAGTAAGGACATAAGCAACTCTGGACCAGCATGGAGGTGCTTCTTGTGATAAAAATCAACAAGAAGGTCGACAACATGGTCATGACGCGGCAGAATGCAAGGATGTTTGTAGTTATAAGGTTCATCCGAATTTGACAGACGACCCCTAACGCGTATGACGCCGTGTTCATCGAGAAACGGCTTGAGTCTAAGGATAGCGGGAGAACAAGGTACATTGTCTTTCAAATTTTGAATGTCGTTACTAAAAAGAAACAGCCTGTACAGCTCGTAGTAACTTACATTCTGCGAATTTGATATCAGTACTTGATACAAGAGCCCCATTAGGTAGGTGCCTAAGAAACCTATAGACATAAACGATGGCGCGGAGTAACTTAGACCACGATGACATGCGTAGTGCGAGTGCATAGATGGGAGACTCCGCAACCTCAGCAATCACGGGATAAGAAACAGACTTCCGTTCGGGTACATCTTCGTCTTCTGCACAGTGGTCAAAGGGTTGCATGGGCCATTCTGACGGATCATGGTAAATCCAAGAAGGTCCACGATGCCACAATGGATGATGCAGAAGATTAAGTGGAGTGACACCACGAGACAAGCAATCTGCGGGGTTCTCGGTACCCGCGACGTGATTGAAACAAGTAGCGGGAACAAGTTCAATCAATTTACTAACGCGGTTGGCGACAAAAGTCTGCCAGCGGTGAGGAGAAGAATGAATCCAAGCGAGCACTACTTTGGAGTCGGAAAATGCGTATATTTTATTAATAGGGTAGTAGGGCAAAACTGTGTCTTGAACCTTGCGGAGCAACTGAGACAGCAGAAGAGCCGCGCACAACTCCAGCCTCGCAACCGAAATGGTTTTAACAGGCGAGACCTTAGACTTGGCACAAACTAACTGCACCGAGTAGTTAGAACCAATGCGGACTTGCAGATATACGACTCCGCCGTAAGCACGCTCGCTGGCGTCAGCGAAACCTATTAAGTTGATAGTACATCCATCTACCAACCCAAGATGACGTGGAATAGTAATTTGATTGAGCGCGGTAAGCTCAATACAAAACTGGTCCCAAGCGGCGACAATATGGTCAGGGGGTGTTTTATCCCACTCACACTTTGATAGCCAAAGCTCTTTGATCAAGAGCTTGGCGTACAAAATTGTGGGAGCCACAAAACCCATTATGTCCCATAGTCGAGCCACTGTGAACAGCATAGTGCGTTTGGTGCACTTATCATCTGGTGGTGAGACGTCAAACCGAAAACTATCGCAGGATTTGTCCCAGCGTAAACCGAGAACCTTATGAGGTACAGACTTCTCAAACTCAATGTCTGGAAAAGCCTTATGAGAATCTGGTATGCGTGCGAGAACCTCCTTAGAGTTGCTTGCTTGTCCATTTGACAAGATCAAACTGGCCTCGCTTGAAAAGCTGAATAAGCTCTTCACAAAGCGAAATTGCTAGCGGAACGGATATGACACTACAGGCAATGTCATCCATGTACAAAGCGGAAGTGGCAACAGCCGCTGCGGCGGGAAAGTGATCGCCTTCATCAGCGATCAACTGGCGAACAACTCGTAACGCGTGATATGGGCTAGACTTGAGTCCAAAACAAACACGATTGAACTGATACACAGATAAAGGTTCTTTCTTGTCAAAACGATAAAAGATCCGTTGAAATCTACGGTCAGATTCGCGAACGCCGATATTGAGAAACATTTGGCGGCAATCAGCTGATAGAGCGATTTGGAAAAGACGAAAATTTATTATGATGTTAAATAAATCATCCTGTAGATTGGGGCCGGCATGCAAAATGTCATTAATCGACTGACCCAATGTAGTCATACAACTAGCGTCTAAAACCACACGAAGTTTAGTAGAGGTTTTATCTTCGCGAACAACGCCGTGATGCGGGATATAATATGAGGGCAGAGAGTTGCCCTCGTTGTTTACAACTACACTCAAAAAACCTTTATCTATATAGTCACGAATGACGTCATTATAGGGTCTGCGTAACTTAGGTGATGCATCAAGTTTACGTTTCAAACAATGGAAACGTCTAAGCGCAGCAGCGTACGAGTCGCCTAACGAATAAGGGTTACCATAGAATGGCAACGCCACAACGTATCTGCCACTTTTGTCACGAACAGTGGTAGCACGGAAATGTTCTTCACACTCGAGATCTTTACGGCTCATCGAGGGCGGTGCGGTAACCTTTTCAAGCTCCCAAAATCGCTTGAGAAAAGAGTCAATATTGTTTTCTTGAAGAACAGAACAACAGCAAGACGTAACGTATTGAGAAGTATGTAATGTAGGTACGGTACCCATAATCACATACCCAAATACCGTCTCAATAGCGGGCGGTAAGTTATTTTGCTCACTACGTACCACTTTAGTAAGTAGCAAGTGCGGGAATATTGCGGCTCCGATCAAAACATCAATGTCTGCAGGATTCGCAAACTCCGAGTCCGCTAGCGGCAATGACTCGAGATGTGTGAGAAGCGACACGTCCACATTAGCGTTTGGCAATGTGTCCGTAATACGCTCCACGATAAGCGAAGAAATGTTAAAATTAATGTCCCTATCAAAACGCGAATGTATTTTAATATCTACGGAACCCTTGCAATGTTTTTCCGATCCGCCTATCTCTCGAATTACTGAGTTCGTATTTTTAAAGTTATTCCATAATCCGAGGCGTTTGAACAATTCTAACGTTATTAAATTGGTCTGAGAGGCGCTATCTAGCAGACAACGTACCATGTGCGGCGACCCATTAACATCATATATGATAACTTGCGCTGTCGTTAACAGAACAGTCTTAGACGCCATACATAGCGGCCTAGCACTGCTCTGATCACTACAAGCGCGCGAAGGACGTCCGCGCGTGCGTGCCGCCCGCGCAATGGATGTCGTATACAACGATATCTCATTCTGAGGCGTGGAGGGGGAAGTCACCGTGGCCTGCACCTGTGAGGTAAGTGTGTCAAGGTTAGCGGCTCGGCTTGACAACGTGTTACCTTTATCGAAATGAAGCAATGAATGATGTTTTTTATTGCAGAAGCGGCACTTTGTCTTACTAGAACAATTACTTGTTTTATGTTTTATGCTTAAGCAATTAATACAAGCTTTGTTATCTTTTACGCATTTAAAATGAGCGGTTGCATGCAAATTATCGAAGGCGGGACACTTATATAAATGGTCGTGCACTATATTACTGCACAGACACTTCTGTGAATTATTACTATTAGATTCCGAACATGTAACGTAAGATTGTGGATTAGGGACCGAGTTATTATTACTATTTCGCGATTTATTCAACCTTTGTTTGTTGCTGTTAGTGTTAGACGGGCCAGGTGAACCAGACTGCGTATTATGAAATATTCGACACTGATCTTTGATGAACGAAATAAAACTATCTAGTGTAGGTATTTTATTATTGCGTTCCGTCATCTCGAATACGCGAATTGTATCAGTGTCAAACTTTTTTAAAGCGAGTTGAAGCAACATAAAGTCGGAAAGATCTTCTAATTTTAAATTCCTAAGAGAATTAACTGCGGTTTTTTTTTTTTTTTTTTTTTTATGGAATAGGGGGCAAACGAGCAGACGGATCGCCTGATGTTAAGCGATTACCGCCGCCCATGGACACCCGCAACACCAGAGGAGTCACAAGTGCGTTGCCGGCCTTTTAAAAAGGAATACGCTCTTTTTTTGAAGGTTTGAAGGTCGTATTGGTTCGGAAAAACCGCAGGTGACAGATCATTCCACAGTTTAGAGGTGCGAGGCAGAAAGTTTCTAGAGAAACGCACCGTTGTGGATTGCCAACCATCTAAATGATGGGGATGGAAATGCTGTCGCGTAGAACGATGGCGGAAAGAGGCGGCAGGGATTAATCCGAACAATTCCTCGGAGCACTCCCCATAGTAGAATCGATAAAAGATGCATAGCGAGGCTACATCTCTACGCAGCGCCAAGGGGTCTAACCGATTGCAAATATCTTGGCAGTCGACAATTCGAGCGGCTCTCCGTTGGATGCGGTCTAGAGGGAGAAGCTGGTACTGGGGTGCCCCTGCCCAAAGATGAGAACAGTATTCCATATGCGGCCGGACCTGCGCCTTATAAAGGAGCAAGCGGTGGGCCGGAGTGAAATACCGTCTCGATCTATTTAGCACGCCAAGCTTCTTCGAGGCTAACTTAGCCTTACCCTCTAAGTGACCGCGGAACTGGACTTCGCTCGATATGTCGACACCAAGTATTCCAATACTGGAGGAGGCAGTCAAGGGGGTGCTCTCAAAACGAGGACATACGACCATCGGCAGTTTTTTGCGGTGAAAACGCAGACTTGTGTCTTTGTGGGGTTAAATTGGACCAAATTAAGTCTTCCCCAATCTGAGACCATCTCCAAGGAGGTCTCAATTTCAGACACAAGTTTATGTCGGCTCTCGATGACTTTTTCCCGAGAAATGTTGGCGTGGCCGGTATATAAAGCATCACCTGTGCTGTCATCTGCATAACGATGAATGCCGCTATCTAGCAACATATCATTGATATGCAGGAGGAACAGGGTAGGCGATAGCACGCAGCCTTGAGGAACACCAGCATTTACAGACAAGGCGTCAGAGCATTCACCGTCAACTACGACCTTTATGCTTCTGTCTGTAAGAAAGCTGGTGACCCATTCGCATAATGTCTCGGGCAGCCCATAGGAAGGGAGCTTTGAAAGAAGCGCTTTGTGCCAGACCCGATCGAAGGCCTTCGCTATGTCCAAACTGACCGCCAAAGCCTCCCCCTTCGTCTCGATCGCTTGTGCCCAACGATGTGTCAGGTATACTAGAAGATCACCAGCCGACCGACCCTTACGAAAGCCGTATTGCTGGTCACTAAGCAGCTGATTATCCTCTAGAAACCGAAGGAGCTGGCAGTTAATAATGAACTCCATTATCTTCGAGAAGAGGGAGGTTATGGCTATGGGTCTGTAGTTGGACGGGTTAGAGCGATCGCCTTTTTTAGGGATCGGGTGGACCAATGCTGTCTTCCACGATGTTGGGACTACGCCAAATGAGTAGGAGAGACGAAAAAGGCGTGTCAAAACTGGTGCCAACTCTGGAGCGCAGATCTTCAACACAATAGGGGGAATTCCATCAGGCCCACTCGACTTATGGATATCGAGGGACAGAAGTGCCATACGGACTGCGCGCTGGTGGAACCGAATATCCGGCATACAGCCCTTCAACAGCGGTATAGTAGGCGGTTCCTGTCCCCCGTCATCCAAGGTCGAGTTGGACGCAAAGAGTTTGCCCAGAAGATCGACTTTCTGCTTTGCGTCGTGGGCCAAGGAGTCATTTCCCATGTGTAGCGGTGGAAAGGATGGCTTACAGAAGTTCCCTTCGATAGCTTTGGCAAGAGACCAGAATGCACGAGTTCCCGAAGGAAGGCGCTCAAGCCTCTCGCCAATTCTACCGATGTGCTTCGTCTTCGCACTAGCAATGTCTCTTTTGAAGGACCTGGAGGCAAAGTTATACTCCTTTTTTAATGCGCTGGTATTTTCATCCCCTGCCGCCACCGCATCAGCCCAGGCTTGGTAAGCTTCCTGCTTCCTGCGAGAAGCCTTTTTGGAAGATGAACCAAACCAAGGCCGAAATTTGCCACCAATGGGGACCCCAGAGGATGGAATGAAAAGTTCCATGCCCTGTAGCACCACATCAGCAACAGAATCAGCAGCGGCGTTGGGATTATCCGGCAAGAAGCATATTTGTCCCCAAGGATAGGACGCAAAGAAGTTCCGCATCCCATCCCAATCTGCTGACTTGTAGTGCCACACACGGCGACTGCGTGTATCCCGCGATCGCAGCGAGCACGTGAGAGGCACCACACTCCGTACAAGGCAGTGGTCTGAGGAGCCAAGTGGGGCGCCTACGGATACCTTGTAGCCGTCCGGATGAGAAGTCAGCAGAAGGTCCAGCAGTGAAGGATTCTGGCTTTCAACGTCTGGGATTCGCGTGGGCGTGGTAACCAGTTGTGTCAGGCCATAAGCCAGTGCGAAGTCGTGAACAGATCTCCCCGCATGATCAGTTTTACTGGAACTGAGCCAGTCGGCGTGATGGGCGTTAAAATCGCCAAGCAAGATGATCTCTGCTGACGCGATCTGCTGCTGCACAAAGTCTGAAGCCATTTGGATGTGCTCAATGAGTCGGTCAGTTTCGGTATCACCGCTGTGGGACCTGTAAAGGCAAGCATAGACGCGGGGGTGGTCGTCGCTATCTATACGTAGCCATAAGGTGGAAAGGTCCCTACCTTCAAGATTCCTAAGTCGACGAGAACTGATATCGTCTCTAACATACACGCACACTCCGGCCTTGGACAGAAAGGAGTGTTCAAGTCCATACCCAGGGTAAGTAAGGTAGGAAGTGTCTGCTGGAGGCGATATCTGCGTCTCAGTCAAGAAGAGCAAGGCCGGCTTTGTTGTCTCGAGGTGGTGGTGGACAGCATTAAGGTTGGTGTGTAATCCCCTGATATTGCAGAAGTCCACGGCCAGTGTGGCAGGGGGTGCCAGGATATTTTTGCTCCTTTTTAGGGACTTTTCGAGCGCAGTTTTGCCCCCCCCAGAGTACGAGGGGCGGCCTGGGCGTCCACGCTTAGATGCGTTGTGTCCTGAACGCGGACGTCCAGAGAGGGATTCTCCAACGCTAGCGCAGTTGGTACCCTCCTGGGGTAGCAAATAGTTTTTCAACTGCACCATCATAGGGGGGGGGGGGGGTTGGGGGATTGGGCCTCCGGTATCCTCACTCACTCGGCGAAACACAACGCAAGCGTTGTTTCACGCCGGTATTCTGTGAGGCCGTGGTATCACTCCGGTCGAGCCTGACCCATTCGTGCCGAAGCATGGCTCTCCCACGGTGAAATTGCGGTAACGAAGTAATCAATAAACAGCTGGAAATTCGAGACAGACGCGTTGCCGGACAGTTTGAGATTTAAAGCTTGGTCAAAGTACGTAGACGCTAGGACGCGCGTGTCCTGATATCTGTCAAGTAGTGACTGAAATATGACCTGATAATTCTCAGCACTGAGTGTGACACCTGCAAATACGGACTGGGCTTTCGGTGACGGTTTACCTATTAAATAGTACAACCTGTCAGCATCTGTCAGAGAACCATTATCGTGCACTGTAGACTTAAAACTCGCATAGAATAACGGCCAATTTCGTATATCTCCGTCAAACGACATAATCTCGATTGGCGGTAATCTCGGTTTGCGGGCAACGGGCTCTGCTGAACATTTACCCTCCAATTGCGATTGTATACGCTTAATAATACAATAAAGATCTTTGAATGAGGTATACGCCTGATAGTTCGGTTTTTCATCAGGATTGATAGAAAGTAATCTTGCGTTATAATCGTCTAACAACTTATGAAAATCTGTTCGAATACTATCTACTGTTATACAATAACTGAGAAATGCTTCGCTATTACTGTCAGACATAGATGCGCTTTTTGAGCATTCATATATGTTTTGAATGCGCTCAAATAAAATATTGCGTTTCGCTTCTAAGATTGTCATCTCTTTTTCTTCCGACACGCGTGACTTCTTTTGTTGTGACATGCTTACGTAAGTATAAGCTAATGAGACCGAAACAAAATAAGAATATCTAATGTATCTATTATTTTACCTAAGTAGGCTAAGTAGGCAAGACTTTAGCGCTGAGGAATTAAAAGTTGCTTGAAATATGAGATTTATAAGACAACTATGATAGTTCCAGAATTAATAATTTAATAAGTAGGTAGCTACATAAAAGTTTACCTACTGATGCGGGCGGAAACAACCATGTGACGGTTATGTGAATATATTAGGAGTATAGCTAGGTGCTATAACTGCCTAGGTATAGCGGTATAACGTATAAAAACGTAAATGAATCCGACTCGTATGGATCAAAAACATGGTTCGGCGATACACCGAAACCGTAGGTTCTAGGCGATTTGGAAAAAATGGACTGTATCTAAAGGAAGAGGATGTAGGATTGGAATGGGAGAGATGATTGTAAGTGGGTATAGGATATTCCAAGGATGGAGGGCACTTACCTTATACGGCAATCTTCTTCGTTTCCGAAGGGCAGTCTCCTGGTGGTTTCGTGATGCAGCTGCTTGATTCACTTCACTACACAGTCATTTCCACTTGCGAGCGGTTTTATAAGCGGTAATAACTATAGCGGGAGCGGCGCGGTGATACGGTATGGCGGACGCGTATTTAGCGAATCGAATGTTCTCGAAAGTTCTGGACTGTCTCTCGCGTCGACGTTTCGCGGCGACCAATCCGCGAAAGGCAGTGCCCCTTCTTGGGAATGGGATAGAGAGGGATAGAAACAAAGGGCATCGCTCGCATGGGCCAAGCAGCGACCAACCATTGACGTTGATGTGATTAGTTATAGATAGGAAGGTAGATGGCGCTACCAATTTTATAATTGATATATTTAAAAATGTACTTATTTATTATGAGATTTTATTAAAGATGCATGTGAATAATAATAATAATATTTTATTGACATAATAAGTTTACACAATAAGTATGAACCCTGACTCCAGTGCTAGTATCAACTGTATTACTGGAACCAGTGTCTTCTCCTCATATTAAAGCACAAATCTTATGTCTACATGGTAAAGCGAAAAACATGAAACTGGTTTTATACACTCGCATGCAAAGTAAAATATAGAAAATTTTGTTTAACAATTAAGTAGGTGGGTATGAGGAGAAAAATAAAAATAAAATAATCGTTAGGAGCTACATGTGTGTGTAAGTGTGTGGGTTTGTGTGTAAGTGTATCTCTGTGTATATATATGTGGTTGTGTAAGTGTAATGATTATGTGGTATGTGTGCATGCGTAAAGTGATTGTGTGGTGACTAAGTTGATTGCATGTGTGTAGTATGCGAGCGTAAGGGCGGTTTCAGATTAGCGTTTTATACGCGCGTATATGTTCGTTTTTGGGAGCGCATGTAGGCGCGTATAGGCGCGCCGTTTGGCACACGCGCATCTCGTACGAGCGTTGACGCGACGAGTCGTCAAAATCCATGTTGACACTGACAAGATGTCACTACTGTTTCGAGCGAACACGCTGAAATACGTACGCTGAAATAAATACGTACGTACGCTGAAACGACCGTATACGCGCAAAAAAAATACGCTAATTTGAAACCGCCCTAAGCAAGTCATAGGAGTGAGCGTTTATGTTAGGGATGCTATAATGCTTTTTTTTTGTATTTTTTTTTTATTTCAGTAATGCTTCCGTATCTTCGTAATTGTATGATTTTAGCCAGTCTCTTATTACAGTTTTGCAAAGATTCGTGGTTAACGAATAGATGTTTTTTAATTTATTTGCCTTGTTGTAAAGTCGAGAAGAGGCCATGTAAAACTGTTTTCTCGCCAATCTAGTTCTGTGAGATTCGATTGTGCATGTACCCGTCCTTCTACCCTGTTTCGCCAGGTGACGTGAAATGGAACCATGTTTTTTTTAGAATTGTACGGAAAATGTACATTTGCCGCACGGTGAGTACCTTACAGTCACTGTATAACGCCTAACGCCTCTGTCGGGTATCTGCGGGGTCGACGTAGCATAATTTTTAAAATTGCTCTCTGGGCTCTATCCAGACCAAGCATACAAGTCGCGTCGGTACCCCCCCATGATATAATGCAGTATTGAATCAGTCATTGTACCAGCGCGGAATAAACCATCAATAGTGTTTGTGAATCAGCACATCTAGACAGTCTCTTGAAGATCGGTATAAGTCTTCGAATGCGGCCTATGAGACTGTGTATATGACTATGCCAAGTAAATGTGCTGTCAATAATTACACCCAGATATTTAATGTCACTAGCACGTGTAAGCGACATACAGTTGCAAACTTGCAAGCGTGAGTCACAGACATGCGCCTTTATATTAAATGCATCAGTTGCAGGCTGGTAGTAGAGTTTGTGAGAAAAAGTTCCATATTTTGTCCTTTCAATGATAAGGGTGAGCAGATTTTGTCCAAGTCAAGTCATAACCTTTCCCAGAGCATATTCAGCAGACAAACGTGCCCGGCCCTAATCTGCTCCATGCGATATCAGAACAGTATCGTCAGCGTAAGAGATCAGGCTGCAGTTAGGTATATTCATTGAACAGAGACTGTTGATATAAATAAGGAACAGCGTTGGGTCCAGCACGCTCCCCTGCGGAACACCGTAACTCGGATATGCTGCATTACTTGTGATATTTCCTATTTTTACTACTTGAGTACGATTAATTAAATAGCTACGGAACATATTCAACACGATTCCTCTTATCCCCAGATGTTCCATCTTAGTTAAGAGGAGGGAAATAGACACAGTGTTAAAGGCCTTAGCTAGATCGAGAAATATACCGATAACTTTAGCTTTATTGTCCAGCAGTTTAACAACTTTTTTGGAGAAATCTAGAACTGCATCCTCCGCCGACAGACCCTTTCTAAATCCATACTGATTTTTTGCGACAAGTTTATTCTTAGTGTCGTGCTCTGTTTTAATTTTTTTAAAAGGTTGTTACAATAATTGCGGTACCTTGTATAGATTACTTGTAACACTGAGTCATTAGGTGATAAAATAGCTTTTTTGTGTAAACTATCCCGATGTTTAATACATTTAAGTAGTCCTGATGTTACCCAGGCTTTTAAACATCTCTTTCTGTTTGGGATTTTTATCTCTGTAGTGTTACTATTTATAACTTTTGATAGTACACAAACTAATTCAGTCGCCGCCTCATTAGCATATGTCGTACCGAGGACAGTGGTAATGTCGCTTTTTGAGAGATCATCAACAAGTGCACTAATATTAACACGTGAAATAGTATGTTTTTTATTAAGTTGTTTAATTTTTACATCAGCACAAAGCAGAGTTGGTAAGTGGTCTGTTATGGGGCTATCAGCAATACAAATTGTACAACTTTCATCTGTCCTGTGCATCACATGGTCCAAACATGCGGCGGCACGGGTGGGTATCGTATGGCTAGGTAGGAGTCCATGATGAGCCAGTAGATTTAAGTAGCTGTCAGAATTAAGATCGTTTTGGTTCAGTGTATTTTTATTCATGTCACCAATTAGATAAATTGATTTACAAGTAGATAATAATTCTAATGTTTCATCAAGGCTGGTAATAAAGTTCTCAATATTTTTAAAAGAAGGGGACCGATAGGATGTTACTACTGCCAAATCTGTGCCGATTGTTACTAGCATGCAGTTAGCATCTCGAAAAATGGGTTCTTCAATAGAGTGCATGATGCCAGACTTAACATATATTATGATGCCATCATTCTGGTTCGAGTGCTTGGATTTGTATCCAGTATACCCGTCAAGGATAGGGATGCATACAGTTTAACTCAGCCAGCACTCTGTCAAAATTATCACATCGCAAGCAACATCCATTCGCATCAGAGGGGAGGTGAGTGAATCATAATTACAATTAACACTTCTGATATTGGTGTGAAAAACATTGAAAGTTTCAGCGGTTACGTTTTGTTTAATATTTTCTGGTGAACAGACCACCGCTTTTTCCACTGAACTAGCATCCAGATCGTTGATTAAAGTTGATAATGATGTTAAGGTAGCCATTTGTATAATAAGTTATATACAAGAGTACTAAGCAATGAGACAGTAGCCCTGTTACTAGTTCTTGGAGGTATCATATAATGTAGCATTGCAATGGAGGTCGATGTGGGGTAGTCAGATACAGAAGTAACATGTGATTCATAATATATGAGGATTTGATTTTGTTTACGACTTTTATGAAGTAGAACATTATGTGAGACTTGCTTACATATTGTATGTATAGAGTGTTGTATGTTTAATGAATATGAGAGTGTTAGAATGTGTGTGTATTGAAATGGGTTGACATAGTAAGAGGTACAATATGTACAATATACTACAAAAAATTTGTTAATGTTTTAAAATTTAGTCATTTGGTGTTTTTCATTGAGTTTAGATAGTCTTCGTTTTTTATCATTATGTGTGGGGTGCCCTCTTTTGCTCGCAGGAACACACGTCCATTAGCAGTCCAGCAGTAATCGTAATTCCAGGTTCGCGCGAAATCTCTTGCCAGGAAAAATAGACGTCTTCCCCTAGATGTTAGGCTTTCGGAGAAATACGGGCATGTCGTTACCTTGTAGTCCTAGGTGAGCAGCACAAAGTTTCTTGGAAGGATTGTTTTTGTTGTAATTTCTTGCCAAATTCATAAACTCTTGTTTGACCAAGGTGTTGGTAAATTCAATAAATAGCACAGATATTTTTGTCACTCTTGCTTGCAATACGATATCCAACTCGAATGTTACCTGTTCACGCCTGAACATAAGAACTTTCTAGAGCCTGCCCCGGAGAGGCGCTAGAATGTTCACGCCGGAACCTGACCTTCCTGAAGCCTATCCCGGAGAGACGCCAGAATGTTCAAACATGAACATGACATTCTTGGCATTCCAACACACATCCAACTTATCACCGAGGAAGATGCGTGATATTTTAAGATCATGTAATTTATCACGTACGGCGGTCGGCTCAGACATGCTGCATCGGCACAATACACCGACGGCACACAACTAAATACGTGTATATGTGTACATAGAATAAGTTTAGTATATAAGATTATAGTTTTAAGAAATAAACCAGTCATTAGCTCACTCCCGGCTTTGACTCATACCCTACCCCTCACCTCTCACTGCGGCCAAGACACCCTTAGCTGTCACCATGATCGGTCTTGTGAGTCTGCTCGACCGGCAGTGAGAAAACCCACTTCACTACACCCTAACCCTACCCACTTTCCGTCTGTCGCCTTAGGTCTCCCGGCGACAGATATCCCGGCCTAGGGATCCCAGGGACTGCTAGGGAACTAGGGATTAGGGTTGTATACGCGACAGTCTGTGTGACCACAGCGTACACGTCGCTATACACTATACCTAACAGGGCTAGGGTAGACTAGGGAGTTAGGTTAGAGTTAGATCTAAAATAGGGATAGGTATATCATAAGATATGTTAGGCTAGATATAGGAACCAGTAGGCTTAAATTAGGATAAGTCTAGGTTTAGGTACGTGCAAGCTTAGGGCTATACTTAAGAGCTATCGAAGGTTAGGCCCTATCTTGTACATTACCAAAGGCCAGGTTGTGATTTAAAGTTTCACCAAGTTTATGCACCATATAAAACAAATTTTGCTTTTTATCATTGTTTGACTTGGGAACATTTCTTATTTGCAATGTTGTTTTTAACGAATTGCGCTCAATTTGCTCTCTACACTATGAATTTGCTCTGAGACAAACTGAATATTTTTATCAATATCCGTATTTTTGGCAGATATAACAGTGGAAGCAACAGTAAGTTCGTTAATTAGTTCTTTCAGAGAAGCCATTTACTCTTTATGTTCGTAAGAAAGTTTCTCAAATAGGTCTCTCATTTCCATCCTAAATGCTGCCAGAGTATCATGGGTATCATTAGTTAGTCACCTCTTTTTGTCACTTGGCGTTATACATTTTAATTCGTCATTGCCAGGGGGCTTTATGTTAGACAAATCAGTGTCGGAGGCAGCACGGACTTGAGGCGGGAATCGCTGTACCTTTGGCATATTTGACGATTACAGATCCAAAAAAGACTTTGACTTTGAGTATTTGAAAAATTGAATAGTTGTTTGCTTACGGTGGCAATCCGCAAATCGCTTCCGCCTTTGACTTGTGGCAAACGTCGGTTGTTCCGTATGATGACGTCGCTTTGTGACGTGCGCGCAGCGTAGTTCGTCTTGTAGTTGAGTTTCACTTTCACCTAGTGCTGTCTTCTTCTTTCCACGATACCGCATACCATTGATGGAATATGAGCACCTGGTACTCGATGGATTTATTTAGATGAATAAAATATGAAATATTGTCAAAATAAAATTAAATATGCGTTCACACAACTAATCGCTTTCGCGGTCTGAGGGTAAGGCTTATGTAGTGCGAATACATAATTCACTTTCAGGAGAACCATTTTTTTTAAATAATCTCTGAATTACGTAAGTTCAATATTCATACACTTGATTCAAGATTTATACTCTTGAATTTGTAAATAAGAACCTAATAAAGAAATTCGTCTTTGATTATGCTTGCCTTGGTTTTTGAGCATCATACTTCCCATTCAAATGTCACCTCTAAAAATCTCTCAAGTTAAGCAAATTAAATTAAAGTTAAGTAAGCAAATACATTATTTCCACTCTAAATACCTAAAGCTTTATAATTGGAACGAAGTAAAGTGCAATATGGCAGTAATTTTGCGTTAAAAGACTTTTATAAGTTTCTTCCAAGTTGATATCATTCTACTGCATACGTACTGTTCTGTAGCAAATAAATTATTTTAATAGTTAACTAATTAATTTAAATAACTTTGAATTACTAAATAAAGCCAACATACCATAATATATTTGTATGAAAAGACGAAAGTTTTCATTTGCACAAAAAAATTGAATCAACACAAAAAAAAAACAAATCACACAGAATTAATTTCTTGATTAACTTGCGTTATACGCAGATAATAAAATTTGAATATAACCTATTTCATTTTCATGTATGATAAATTTAAATATTCGAAAGCCGGCATTCCTTTCAAAAGCGCACTCGGATTTGTCGGCATTAATACGAAAAGTCGAGATTACTGCCGACTTCGCGACATATCGATCGCAAAGCGAATGAATAATTCATTCAACTCACACTGACTGTTATAAATTGTTCATAATTCGAAGCGCGCCTTCAATAATATCCTTCATTCAACAACATAACATAACATCTTACACAATACACAATCTACACATAAAAACACGTGCACTGCACCACAAACAACTACGCTTTCATTCACTCACGAACACACACACACACACTTACAAACGCGCACAAATTTAGTTTTATTTTGAGGCACTTCGATATGTATATAATTATAAGTTTAGTATTTTCTCTTCTTTTTATATTAGTTAATTCTGTATTGTTATTATTAAGTACATAAATTGTTGAATTTGTCGCCAAGTATCCGGATGTTGCTGGGTCAGTTCCTGGTGATCTGTGATACAGGCTCACGCCTACTTCAGACACCAGTCCTCACATAATTATAAAAGTGTTTACTGTAATAGTGCAATGTAAACTTGTTTGTATGATGTGAGGAGAATAAATAAATATATTATTATTATTTTGTTTAGAATTTTTCTTTGGACTCAACCAAAAGTCGGTTGGATATTAAGAACCAGGTACTATTGCCACGGCATAAACCAAGTATTCTGGTTCAATGGTGTAGTTATATTAAGTTATTTTGTGTGTTTGACATAGAATGATTTGTTTCCGTCTCGTTTGGAGTTCGTAGTATGTTGTGCGTATTTGTGGGTATGGGAGTGTGTGTAGTATTTGGAGTAGTATTCTGAAGTGCGAGTGAGGTATTTGGAGTAGTATTCTGAAGTGCGAGTGAGGTCGGGTTTAAGAAACGGCGTACTATAGAACAGGTGTCGAGTACAATTGATTTTTGCAGTGGTATGTATGTGTTTGGGTGTAGATCGATCGTTTTTAAAGGATTGTGTAGTGTTTTTGGTATTAAACCTGTTGATGAAATAATGATGGAGACTATCTTCACAGTGACTTGGTGCCACATTTGTTTAATTTCGTCTGCTAAAGGTATGTATTTTTGTATCTTTTCAGTGTGTTTTTGTTTTAGATTGTTTGTATTCGGAACGGCAATATCTATTAGGTAAGTTGACTTGGTAGATTTTACTGTTAGTGTGATGTCAGGTCTGTTGCTGAGGATTGTGCGGTCAGTGATGATATCTTGATCCCAGTAGAGTTTTACTTTATTATTTTCTAGAACATTTCTAGGTTTATATTTGTAGTAGGGTGTGTGTGTTTCTGTCAGGTTATATTTAAGTGCAAGTTGTTGGTGGATGTGTTTGGCGACGTTGTCATGGCGGTGTGTGTAGTCTTTGTTCGCGAGTGCGCTGCAACCTCATGTGATGTGATCGATGTGTTCAGTGTATTGGTGTCACAATCGACATTTGTAAAAGAGTCAATACTCTTTCAAAATATATTTAGAGTAATTGCGAGTTTTATTACTTGATCCTGTATTGCTACAAAGAATCCCTCTGTCTCACTAAATATGTTTCCTTTAGTAAGTCAGGTAGTTGATGCATTTCGGTCTATATGGTCTTGTTTTAGTTGGTAGGGATATTTACCATGCAGTGCTTTACTTTTCCAGTTTTCAAACTTTAGGTCTTCTTTTAAGATTTTGGTTTTTGGATCAAATTGAGTGTTGTCAAATTGTAGTGGGGTTCCAGAGTGAGATAAGTTGACTATTGCTTTGTGTAGTGTAATATCGTTAGCTTTTCTGTTAAAGTATGATCGCAAGTTTTCTATTTGCGTGTTGTGTTTTTAATGTCTATAAATCCACGACCGTATGAATCTTTGTACCGCAGAGTGTATGTGATGAATATTGTGTTTATTGCATGTTGTTCTGGTTATGGTGTTGAGTTGATTTAGCTCCGTATCCAACCATTTAATGATTCCGAAAGAATACGTTATCATGGGGATAGCATATGTGTTAATTGCTTTTACTGTATTTCTGGCAGATAGCTGTGTGTATTTTATTGAGTCTATGTTTGTATTTTGTTTTTAAAGTGTTTTTTTATATCAGTGTGGTTAATTGATGTACTTTGTTGATAGCCTAAATATTTATAGGTTTCCTTGGGTTCCCTACTATCCATAGTCCCTTCTTGTTATTCAAGTTGAAATGAATCTGTTCTACTATGCTGGTCTTTAATTATACTATTGATTTTATTATTATTATTCACTTTATTTATCATATTTCTCATGATTCATTTTATATTAATAAACTACCTGTAATAAATAAAAAACGTTTAAAAGTATAAAAGCGACCACAGAGACCCACCGGTGTCGGGTACAGGGACCAAGCCACCGGTGGTTAGGGCCTCAGAGACAGGAACTTCCTCACGATGCGTGCCGTGTCGAGAAGAACTGCCTTCTGAATCAAGGACTTGATCCAGCTGCCTAGTGCAAGCCTCTTTAGGTGTTGATCGAGGCTCTTGGCGATTAGCCCATTTACCGACACGACTATCGGCACAATGATCGCCGAATCCACATCCCACATGTCAACAATCTCGTGAGCTAGGTCCAAATATTGAATCTCCTTCTCTTTTTCTGCCTTCACGAGATTGCCGTCATGCGGTATGGTGATATCGATTAACATTGCGAGTCGCTCTGCTCGGTCTATCACTACAATATCAGGCTTATTGGCTACAATAGTCCTGTCTGAAATGATAGACCGATCCCAGTACAACAATGCACGACCATTCTCGAGAACTGGGTCGGGCACATATCTGTAGTACGGTACCTCTGAACCAACGAGATTATATTTAAGGGCTAGTTGCTGATGGATTATCCTGGCCACTTGGTTGCGTCTGTGCAAATACTGACCGTTGGCAAGACTCGAACAACCGGACACTATATGCCTGAGGGATTCCCTGGGTTGGTGACATACCCGACATAATTATGTCAATCGTCCCATCCCTCAGAATATACTTCCGGTAGTTGTTTGTCATGACAACTTCGTCCATAATTGCAAAGACAAAACCTTCGGTTTCTCCAAAGAGATCACCGAATCGCAGCCAGGATATAGAAGCTTTAAAATTTACATCGGGCCCATGTAAGGCCCGGTAGAATCGTCCATGCAGCTCCTTGCCCCTCCATACTTCCCGTCGGTCCTCCGTACTAAGTACTGCAGGTTTGTGCCAGTTCTCTTTAGCCAGAGCGAGCGGGGTAAGTCCGGTATCAATTGTGACTACAACACGATGCACATCCACACTCATCTGCAGAAAATAATCTCTGAAATTGCACACCTCGCGGTTGTGGAGGTTCTTAGCACATAAAAAGCCTCGACCCCCACATTTGTACAGCGTCATTACCGATGAGCGTGGATGATGCATTCGAGATGCAGTCAGCATTGAACGGACTTTTCTATCCAGGGCATCTAGTTCAGTCTGGGTCCACCTGAGTATGCCGAAGGAATACATTAGGACTGGCATGGCCCACCCGTTGCAGGCCCGTATCTTGCTGCCACCTGATAAAAGACTGTTAAGTACTTTCCTCAGGCGGCCAAAGAACCGAGCCTGCAACGTCTGTTTCATGTCAGTCTCAGAGATATTCAAAGACTGCGACATACCCAGGTATTTGTAGGTCTCAGTTGGGGAGGGGGATCTAAGTTGTATGGAATCTGAGAGTTGTATCCCTACAGATTCCATAATCCTGCCTCTTTTCACATGCATGACCGCACATTTATCCACACCAAATTCCATCCTGATAGAATTACCATCCTGATAGAATTACTAAAGGTTTCGGTTACCTTAAGTAATGCAGTCAGTTGGAATTTGTTGGGGGCAAATAATTTCAGATCATCAATGAAAAGGAGGTGAGATGTAACTTGAGCTTCTCTCCTTAACCGATAGCCTAGACCTGAAGCCTCTAACAAGGTACTTAGTGGGTTCAGGGCGAGACAAAACCACAAAGGGTTCAGACTATCGCCCTGGAATATACCTCGCTCGATCCTTATTGGAGCACCGCAACCCAAACTCGATCGATATCCTGGATACCGCAATACGGTCCTCCACTGCCCCATACATGACCTTAAAAAAGTGCATAGAGTTGCATCTACTTTATACAAGTCCAGCACCCTCAAAAGCCATGTATGTGGCACGGAGTCGTAAGCCTTCTTGTAATCTATCCAGCATGTCGATAGATTCCTTCGGTTATGGCGCACCTGTTGGCTAATGGCCATGTCTATCAGAAGGAGTTATTTAGTGCCACGGGCCCCACTCCTACATACATTTTGAGAAACAGATAAAATAGAATTACCAACTACATGTTTTGTTAATTTCGTTCTCAAAATGGATGTAAGGAGTTTATATATTGTTGGCAAACAGATTATCGGCCTGTAATTTTTGGGGTCCGTGGCACTACCAGACTTATGGAGCAGGTGAGTGACGCCGGATGGTAAAAAATCTGGTAGCGTTCCCGATTCCAGTGATGACTGGAATTGAGATGCTAAGCAAGTATGCGAACTACGGAGCCATTTCAGCCAAAAATTGTGCAGCCCGTCCGGTCCCGCTGATTTCCAGTTTGGTAACGAATGGACTGCACTGGCTTTATCGTCGATTGTTATTGATATTGGCTCCATTGTTGGTATTTGTTCGCATACTCGCTCAACATTCTCAATCCAGTCGCTCTCCGTGTGGTTGACAGGTGTCGACCAGATACTGCGCCAAAATGTATTAGTAGCATAATCATCCGGTCGACCCCCATCAATGTCACCAGCCGTGGACTCGGGTCGCTCCCATCTTCTGTACACCCACCTCTCGTCTCTCTGGAATGTGTGATTCAGGCAATACCGGTCCACTCTTTTTTGTATAGCCTAATACGGTTTGCCCATGCATACAATTTTTGTTTTAGGGTGTCGATGCGCTCTGTAACCCGAGATAAATAATCTTGGGAACTGATACCAGTTCCCGCAAAGGCTCGAGTTACAAAGCGCATCACTCTTGGTCGGGTATTGCCCATCCTGAAACAGGAGAGCTTGCCAATGAGTGCCCTAGTCTTAGCAATACGACACTCAATCCTGCGTTGCCAAGCTGGCACAGCAGCGGTCTGTCGAATAGCGGTATTATTTTATTATTGTTCACTTCATTTATTATTCTTCACTTGGCACACTTTTATATAATTAAAGTATAATTAGAAAAAATACATTTAAAAATATAAAAGGGACCACGGAGACCCACCAGTGTCGGGTACAGGGACCAAGCCACCGGTGGTTAGGGCCTCAGAGACAGGAACTTCCTCATGATGCGCGCCGTGTCGAGAAGAACTGCCTTCTGAATCAAAGACTTGATCCAGCTGTCTAGTGTGAGCCTCTTTAGGTGTTGGTCGAGGCTCTTGGCGATTAATACATTCACCGACACGACTATCGGCACAATGATCACCGAATCCACATCCCACATGTCAACAATCTCGTGAGCTAGGTCCAAATATTTAATCTATGTCTCTTTTTCTGCTTTCACGAGATTGCTGTCATGCGGTATGGTGATATCGATTATCATTGCGAGTCGCTCTGCTCGGTCTATCACTACAATATCAGGTTTATTGGCTACAATAGTCCTGTCTGTAATGATAGACCGATCCCAGTACAACAATGCACGACCATTTTCGAGAACTGGGTCGGGCACATATCTGTAGTACGGTACCTCAGAACCAATGAGATCATATTTAAGGGCTAGTTGCTGATGGATTATCCTGGCCACTTGGTTGTGTCTGTGCAAATACTGACCATTGGCAAGACTCGAACAACCGGATACTATATGCCTGAGAGATTCCCCGGGCCGGTGACACGCCCGACATATGTCAACCGTACCATCCCTCAGTATATATAATACTTTCGGTAGTTGTTTGTCATGACAACTTCGTCCATAATTGCAAAGACAAAACCTTCGGTTTCTCCGAAGAGATCACCGAAACCTAACCAGGCTATAGAAGCTTTAAAATTGACGTCTGAGTCATGTAAAGCTCTATAGAACCGTCCATGCAGCTCCTTGCCCTTCCATATTTCTCTTCGGTCGTCAGTACTAAGTACTGCAGGTTTGTGCCAGTTCTCTTTAGCCAGAGCGAGCGGGGTAAGTCCTGTATCAACGGCAACTACATCGCGGTGCACATCCACGTTCATTCCCAGAAAATATTCTCTGAGGTTGTTCAGCTCGCGGTTATGGAGGGTCTTTGCACATAAAAAGCCTCGACCCCCACATTTCCGCGGGATGTACAACCTCATCACCGACGAGCGTGGATGATGCATCAGAGATGCAGTCAACATTGAACGGACTTTTCTATCCAGGGCATCGAGTTCCATCTGGGTCCACCTGAGTATGCCGAAGGAATACATTAGGACTGGCATGGCCCACCCGTTGCAGGCCCGCACCTTGTTGCCACCTGATAAAAGACTGTTAAGTACTTTTTTCAGGCGGCCAAAGAAACGAGCCTGCAACGTCTGTTTCATGTCAGTCTCAGCAATATACAGAGACTGCGACATACCCAGGTATTTGTAGGTCTCGGTTAGGGAGAGGGATCTAAGTTGTATGGAATCTGAGAGTTGTATCCCTGCAGATTCCATAATCCTCTCTTCACATGCATGACCGCACATTTATCCACACCAAATTCCATCCTGATAGAATTACTAAAGGTTTCGGTTACCTTAAGTAATGCTGTCAGTTGGAAATTGTTGGGGGCAAATAATTTCAGGTCATCCATGAAAAGGAGGTGAGATGTAACATGACCTCCTCTCCTTAACCGATAGCCTAGCCCTGAAGCCTCTAACAAGGTACTTAGGGGGTTCAGGGCCAGACAAAACCACAAAGGACTCAAACTATCGCCCTGGAATATACCTCGCTCGATCCTTATTGGAGCACCACAACCCAAACTCGATCGACACCCTGGATAGCACAGTACGGTCCTCCATTGCCCCATACATGACCTTAAAAAGGTGCATAGAGTTGTATCTACTTTATACAACTCCAGCACCCTCAAAAGCCATGTATGTGGCACGGAGTCGTAAGCGTTCTTGTAATCTATCCAGCATGTCGATAGATTCATTCGGTTACGGCGCACCTGCTGGCTAATGGCCATGTCTATCAGCAGGAGTTCTTTAGTGCCACGGGCCCCACTCCTACATCCATTTTGAGAAACAGATAAAATAGAATTATCAGCTATATGTTTCGACAATTTCGTTCTCAAAATGGATGTATGGAGTTTATATATCGTTGGCAAACAGGTTATCGGCCTGTAATTCTTAGGGTCCGTGGCACTACCAGACTTATGGAGTAGGTGAGTGACGCCAGATGTTAGAAAATCTGGTAGCGACCCCGATTCCAGTGATGATTGGAATTGAGATGCTAAGCAAGTATGCGAACTACGGAGCCATTTGAGCCAAAAATTGTGCAGCCCGTCCGGTCCTGTTGATTTCCAGTTTGGTAACGAACGGACTGCACTGGCTATATCATCATATGTTATTGATATTGGCTCCATTGTTGGTATTTGTTCGCATACTCGCTCAACAGTCCCAATCCAATCACTCTCCGTGTGGCTGACAGGCGTCGACCAGATGCTGCGCCAAAATGTATTAGTACCATCATCATCCGGTCGACCCCCATCAGCGTCACCGGCCGTGGACTCGGGTCGCTCCCATCTTCTGTACACCCACCTCTCGTCTCTCTGGAATGTGCGATTCAGGCAATACCGATCCACTCTTTTTTTGTATCGCCTTATACGGTTTGCCCATGCATACAATTTTTGTTTTAGGGTGTCGATGCGCTCTGTAACCCGAGATAAATAATCTTGGGAACTGATATTAGTTCCCGCAAAGGCTCGAGTTACAAAGCGCATCACTCTCGGTCGGGTATTGCCCATCCTAAAACAAGACAGCTTGCCAATGAGTGCCCTAGTCTCAGCGATACGACGCTCAATCCTACGTTGCCAACCTGGCACAGCAGCGGTCTGTCGAATAGCGGTATTATTTACATTAAATTTAACCCCCGCTACTCGACACGCCGCAACCGCCGCACAATACAGGATTGAGTGTGTATCGCCGAGATTTTCACTATTCTCAAAATAAATTGGTAGTAATGCATCTAGGGCACTCACCAGCGCTATGTTTTTCTTATGCATGGGCAAACGAGGCAAACGAGGCCGAACATTTGGGTCCATGGATCGGTATTCCGCAATAGCACATTCCAAAGCACTTCTTAACTGATCGTTGCACTGGGTACTTACATGAGAAGTCTCGTCATCTATCTCTTCATCGGCGACATCAACCTGTTGCAGTTGTGCAACCGCCGTCCGAGTTCGCGATGGAGAAGTGATGGGGAGACTTCTCTGCACGTCAGAGCGAAGTCTCTCAAGCACAGTGTCATCCAGCAGACGACACCGTTGGATGGCCCGCACTTGATCCGATAGCCGTTGTGTTGACACGTTGACAGCTGGCTCAAGCGCCTGAAACAAAGGCAGCATTCGATCACGGTACGCACTGAGGTTAGTTCCTCCCTCTGTGGCCACAAAATATGCCCGCATGACGTTTTCATTCATTGAACTAGTCCATCTCATGCGGTGCACATCACCACCGGTAGCGGGGGCCCTGTTCGAGACCGGTGGGTCTCGGGGTCCCAAGCGTGTCGGTGGCCGGCCTCTCCCTCGCCGACGTACAGGTGGTGGCGACGTCGGCGGAGAGAAATACTCGTCGCTCGATGAGCTCGACGCCTCAACACTCGCCGACGACGCTGGTGCAGGTGCCGGCGGCTGCGAGGTGGAGCTGAGCGACAAGTCCGGGGATCTTAGGCGTGCAGCAGCTGCTCTCGTCAACATTTTCTAGTTATTTTATTTGTTTATATCTCTTGTTTATAAATGTTTTGTTTGGGTTTGTTTTGACACTAGATGTCATCTTCACAATATTTTTGCAGATAAGTTTCTTAAATATATTTTATGGTTTCTGTATTTATTATAATATTTATGATAAAAGGAGTTCTTGTACTATTGGAAATATAATATATTGACTCAAAACAATGATATAAAATACAAATAAAATGGTCCAAGAGAAAATTTTGGTTGTCTTGTTGACGGTTTTTTTTGTTTTTTTTTTTATTATTGTTATTATTATTCGTAAAAACATGGTATTATGGGGAAAAAGAAAATATATATTATAAATCTATTCCATATTTATCGGTGTTGTCAAGAACATTATTCTCTTTTATTTCTTCCTGTACATGTTTACGGACAACATGTTTTCAGTAAAAGTACTATGTAGGTAGCTACTAAGCCGGATTTGAAGACAGATCTTAGTCCAAAGAGATGTATATTTTCCACGGTTTTATTTTCTCGAATGTCTTTTTAGGGCTAGTATTCTTCACATTTATATTCTAGAGCCTTTCTATACTGCTATTGGATAAAACATTGCTAAAACGTAAATTCAGAAAACATAGACCGGTCTATGAAAAAAGAAAAAATAGACAAGCTTTTTTTTACGTACCTCATTAGGTACGTAAAAAAAAGCTTGTCTTTTCATTAAAAGAATTAAAGTGGCGAGCACGAGATAGTGAGTTTTCAAAATGGAGTTAATATTAATGATATTGACTTCAGGTACATTGAAAGTAAACAAAATGAAAACATCAAAGTACCAAACACGAAGACCAAATTATTTGATATTCAAATTACTCAAAGAAACAAAGTTTCACGTACTATGCCAACCCTATTTTTAACCTTTTTACTAGCTATTCTAAACGAAATTTGAAACAGCCCAACGCTGCTAACAGGTTTCTCTACGGATTGGCTAAAACTAAGCCGGGCTCGAATGCCAGCACGGACAGTGTAATTGGGGTTTTTCAATCAGAAAATTCGGTAGTGTAGGCAGCAGGTCGTGACAGGCCCGGCCTTTATCACATTAGGAACTAAAACCGACGCAATTTGTAGAGAAACGTGTTGGGTATACATACGTGGTTGTTCAGTGAAACGTACGCAAAACACTTAGTTCAAGTGAAACAGTTTATTTAGTGACACAAAATTACTGTTTAAACGGTGTTGTTGAAAGAAGTTGGGGTTATTTTAACAATGTATTTGAATATTTTCAGCATAGACAACAACCAACCTACTTAAGTTAATATTTTACTTGTTTTTTAAACCTTTTAATACTTATTAAATGGTTTAGAAGCTACAATACTGCAAAAACATGCTTGTGAATCACAATTTATGAAATAAATATGAGTACTTTGTAAATATTTAGATTCATGGATAATATAACACGTATACAAACAGCATGTCAGACATTATACGTAACATTTTTCCATACAGGGTGACCATGTTCAATAAAAAGCTATTATCAGTAGTTACCTTCTGCACCGAGCCTAGAATTATCGTGTTCAATAAACGGTATCCAGCCTAACCTCGCCACATCTATTACGTGTCAACTTCACCCAATATGAGAATTATGACTACAGTGTAGGGTAATGTTCTTTTCTTCTTTTTGTTCTTGCTTTTTTTTTCTTTTTGTTTTTTTGTTTTTTTTTTGGGCGGTAGGTGTAAATAAAGTTAAGACATATCTAAGAAACAAAAAAATAATTTTAAATAATATTACTGTTACTTTTCCAATTAATTATAGTAAATCAAGTGTTTTACATACGGTTTGATCTGTTCCTGTGTTAGTTGCACTTTATGTGACACACTGACAAAGATATTAAACACCACCTGCCAACTGACACTATCAACTTTCTTGAAGACACTTTTCTTACAATAAAGTACGATGGCACAAATTTCGGACATCCATTTGGCACAGAAGAGTTTGGAGGAGTGTGTCAATAGAAAAATGGATGAACTTCAGGCGCAGCTGCAGTTGGGAGGTTAAGCGAAGGACACTGTGGCTAAGGTTGCAGAGGAGTTCCGGACGTTCAGAGAGCTGACCTTCAGCATGCTTCGTTTGCTTCGGAACCGAATTGCTGAATGCACCAGGGCAGTGGATGACATAGAAACCAGGCAGCGAAGAAAAGCACTTATATTCTCCGGGATTCCTGAGCAAGACAAGGAAAACTGCACTTCGGTGATACTGGATGTCATCCACAGGAAATTGGGTACGAAAGACCTCAAGGAAAACTCCATCAAGGTTTGCCACTGTAAAGGGAGTTCCAGAAAGGATCATCACCGTCCCATTTTGGTGAAATTTTCTTGTTCGGATCACAAGGCTGCAGTCTGGAGATCTAAGACGAAACTCAAGGGGTCCCCGGCATCTGTTAAAGAGTTTCTGACTAGGACCCGTCAGTCAGTATTTACAAAGGCGCGGCTTCACTTTGGTATGAAGAACTGCTGGACTCAGGATGGCATCATCAACATCAAGTCCTCGGATGGCATTCGACACAAAGTCGTTTCTATGGAGGAGCTCAACCCAATTCTCGAGAAGTATCACAAAGTCTCGTCTGCAGGGCCGGTCAAAGCCACCTCGCGTTAGAGGTACTCATACTGTTATTTATTTTCTTGTTCACGTTTATGGAATTGTCGATGTTTTTATAAGTATCTGTTCGTATTAGCATTACTACAATTAATATTATTATCTTTTGATTTGTTTTCAAGTTTGTTGTTGCTTCACAGAATTGTAAGTTTACTTCCTACAACTTTCAACTTTGTTTTTAGTTTTTGTTTGATTGACGTTTCAGAGCTGTCATACTGACAAATAACCCTGCTCCGAGTTGCATTCGGAAACGTGTTACTTAAATTTTAATGTACTTTTTTTCGGTTTAGTTCTCGTTATTGTTTTTATTTTTGTGTCTTTTATATTAATATTGTATATTTTCTTTTTTTTACTGTGTGTAACAGTTGGCGGGTGGTGCAGAGTGCTTTCTAAAGGAATCCACCGTGCACCGTAAATAATTTTAACTTATATCTTAGATTAGTTTATATTATTTATTTAAACAAGTATTATATAATTTATTATTATTAATTTTTGTATATCATTATGTCTTTACGTGATGATTCTTCTTTTTATTCTGCTGAATTATCTGCCAATGACAGCTTTTGCTCTCTAGATGACTTAACACTTGGTGACATTTTACGACAAAATTTCAATCAAAATACAAGTCGGTTATTTAAAGTGTGTCACCTAAATGCACAAAGTGTTCCCAGCCACTTTAGTGACCTCTTGGAGGCTTTTACCGATACCGATGTACAAGGCATTCTGATTTCTGAGAGCTGGCTCAAACCTCATGTTCTTTTTTCTACTTACCCTCTCCCAGGATTTATTCTCATCAGGAATGATCGAATTGATAGGAGACGGGGTGGAGTAGCTATATATCTGCGTAGTAACCTTCCTTACAAAATCATTGCTTCTTCTACTTCACAGTATTCTGGTTCTGCAGAATTTCTCTTTCTAGAGGTTTGGGTCAGGGGAACTAAATTGGTTCTTGGAGTAGTTTAGTGTCCACCTTCTATCGATTACTTCACCGACTTAGAATTGGTACTAGAATCCTTGGGGTCTGAGTATACACATTACATCATCATGGGTGATTTTAATACCGACCTTCTATCTTATCGATCTTCCCGTTCACTTCGTCTTCTCCGCATCCTCGAATCTGCCAGCCTTCACGTCTTACCCCTTCAAGCTATGCACCACAATCCCAATGGGGATAGTACCTGGCTAGATTTAATCCTTACGTCTGATCCCTCTCTTGTTTCGTCCCACGGTCAATATCCTGCTCCAGGCTTCTCTCACCATGACCTCATTTTCCTTTCTTATATCCTTAAACCTCCTAAACTCGTTCCCAAAGTCTTGCACAAACGTTGTTTTTCTCGGATGGATGTGGATAAATTGCGTCTAGATGCTTCGGCAATCGATTGGAATAACCTGGTTGAGGCGACCTCAGTTGATGACAAGGTCCAAATTTTTAACGAGACTGTAATCAGGTTGTACAGTCAACAGCAAAAGTAGATGATCAAAATCAGAAATCAAATATTAGTGAACGGAGTTCGCGTCAGAACTATGTGACGTCAAAGTAAATCAAAAGTATGTGATTGTAAATTATACCAATCATTTGCTACTAGTACAGCTGCCATATATTCGTGATCAGTAAAATTCATCAATATTGTATTCGAAATGCATATTTATATTATTGTACATGACATCCGAATTACAGATTGACATTAAAGAGTTTCGATACTTGGATTTTTGCACAATTTCAACAGAACTCTTCAGAGAGGTTGGACTAATAAGGTTATATTTCTTTGGAACTCTTGCTAACAGTGTGACAAAAGCGCGAAGTAAATATAAATAATACATACATACATACATAGACTCACGCCTGTTTCCCCGGAGGGGTAGGTAGAGGCATACTAAACGCCCACTTTTCGCCAGTATTTTGATCCCACGTAATAGGGGGCGAGCCTATTGCCGCTTATCGGGATATTTGGTTTGCCAGAGCCTCGTTTGTTGATCGGTGGATAGGTGCACCACTTGCAGAGGAGGTTGGCTTGGGACCCTAAGTTCTTAGTGGGAACCCTATGCACCATAATAACCATAATCACCATAATTTTATCTTAAGTTCATAAATAATGCACTTAAGATAAAATTATCAATCTACCTTCCGGTTTTTATACATACCTATAGAAAAACTATTTGTCACAGACACAGAAAAAGTACAACATAAAAAAAGAAACAAAACGCAAGGCATAGCATTAGCACAGTGTAATAATATCTTTATACTGTGGCATTAGTCTGTGACAGATAGATACACTGTGTACTGTGACAGATATATTGTAGCCGACTAGGCAAAAGCAATCATTGAGTTATAATTTTGTATCGCATCAGCTACTTTTGAACATTGACATAAATGCACAAACATGCAAAGATAGTAATATTTATTGAATTATGGTTTTGTATCACATCAGTTACTTTTGAACATTGACATAAATGCACAAACATGCAAAGATAGTAATATTTATTGAATTTTGGTTTTGTATCACATCAGTTACTTTTGAACATTTGACAGAAGTTACAAAAAAGAAAATACATGAGAGATGAAATTTGGTAAAATTATATTGAATATACAAAGACTGCCTCTGTGGACCAGTGACTGCCTCCGTGGTCGGGTGGATAGCGTGTGCGTCTGCTGATCGGAAGTCTCGGGTTAGATTCCCGGGTCGGGCAAAAGTGTTACTGGGTTTTTTCCAAACTCTCAGTAGCAGCACGGAGTCTGGTGATGTGCCCGGTAGCAATTCATCTGCTTTTCCGTAAAACATAACAAATTAAATTACTGGGGTACTTCAAAAATAAGTATGAATAAATTATTTGCCTCATGATTACGTGGCCTCAGTTTCATCATTTATATTTGATTTTAACTGTTCACTAGTTTTGAAATTTTTCTTCACTTCTTAGTTCTGATGCGAATTGAGTTTATAACTTTTGGAGTCAAAACTGATCACGAATTTATGGCAGCTGTACTAGTAGTTAATTATTGGTATAATTTACAATCACATACTTTTGAATCACTTCGACGCCACACAGTTCTGACGCAAACTCCGTTCATTAGTATTGAATTTCTGATTTTGATCATCTACTTTTGCTGTTGACTGTACGACGCTCACGCTCCTGTTAAGAAGAGCAAACTGAAGCGTCCTCCAGCGCCTTGGATGACGGAGGGCGTTCGGATGGCGATGAGGTGCAGAGACTGAGCTTTTCGAAAATACCGAAGAGATCGGTGTGACGACAGCTGGACCTCTTGTAAGACTGCTAGGAATCGGTGTAACCAGATGATACGTAACGCTAAACGCTGACATATTCTTGCCAACATAGAGTCTTCTTCACCTGCCAGTATTTGGAAATTTTTGGGCTCTCTCGGTATTGGGAAGCACCGGAATATAGACTTTGCCAAGACAATTGGATTAGACGACATCAACCGTCATTTTACTGCTGCCAACAATCTGGATGCCAGTACAAAGTGTCAAATTTTACACTATATGTCCGGATTATTGCGTCCAAATATCAGTTCTTTTAATTTTTCTCCAATCGCGTCGGAAGAGATCAAAAAGGTTATCCTGTCTATTAAGTCCAAAGCGGTGGGCTGTGACGACGTGAGTCGTTATATGGTCACCGCCATTCTGGATTCTTTAATTTCCCCACTTATCCATATCCTAAACTTTTCCCTTGAGTCCGGTCAATTTCCTTCCTTATGGTGTAAAGCCTTAGTTCGCCCATTACCAAAAATATCCAATCGTTCCCTCCCTTCACATTTTCGGCCTATTTCCATTCTCCCATTCCTATCGAAGGTGATGGAAGCATGCGTCCATAAGCAGTTGTCCGGGTTTGTCTCCATAAATAACATACTTTTCCCACTACAATCGGGGTTCAGACCCGGACATACCACTATCTCAGCACTACTGAAAGTGACTGGCGACGTCAGGGCGGGAGTGGAGGACACCAGGATCACTGTTATGGTCTTGGTGGACTTTTCAAACGCCTTCGGCGCCGTCAGTCACGATATCCTCTTGTCCGTCCTCTCCTACCTTATGATCTCTTCCGACGCTTTGGAATGGTTCTCTTCTTATCTTCGAGGACGTCAGCAGTCGGTACGCGTAAATGAGACCTCATCATCGCAGCCAGATCTTGACTCTGGCGTTCCTCAAGGCGGTATAATTTCTCCTCTTCTTTTTTCATTGTTTATAAATCTTTTAACCTATGAACTTCGCTGTGCGTATCATCTATACGCCGATGACCTACAGATCTACACCCAGGAAAGGGTTGAAAACCTCAACATAGCTATCGATGGGATTAACCGGGACTTAGATATGATTAGAGCCTGGTCGAACACATTCGGCCTACATAGGGTAGTTTCCAGGGTCAAAATAATTACATTTTATTTAGTCCGTATTTTAGATTATAAAAAAATATTGGACACGTATTTTTTCTTTTTTCGATTAAATAAAAAATAACAAAGATATAGCCCATTAAAGTTACGTGTGACGTCACCTAGTCCGAAAAAATGCAGCACGGCGTGACGTTATACGTAACTTTAAAGAGCTATATCTTGGTCATTTTTGGTTTAATTTACAAATAAAAAAATACTTATTGCTTATTTTTGAATAATCTAAAGGACGGACTTATAAACATTTTTTCGTCAACTAGCCTATTCTGATAGGTAGCCCACGCATCATGTGCAAGGTTGTATTGAATTCTCTCCCTCCTATAATTTTTAATGGCTCAGTAATACCCTTGAGTACGAGTGTAAAAAATCTCGGCATACACCTTGACACTACCCTTGACTGGCGCACTCAGGTAGCGAGTGTGTGACGTCACATCGCGCTCCTGCGCCGCGAGCCTCGCGACGAGTGACGCACAGCAATGGGCCGTTCCCTCGCGCCCCTCCGCGCCGGCCCTATAAATACACCGGACACGAGGCTTCGTTTTTTTTCCTCCGGCCAGCACCACCAGTTGAGTACTACCATCATCCGAAGACCGGTGAAGTGCCAACGTCGCCCACGCCCTGGATAATTGTCTCATCTGTTAATCTTAATTGTCAGTTCTTTTTTTGTATAACTAAAGCCATCGAATAACTGGAATTATAACGCGAGTTTAAACCTTCCTGGTGATATTTTTTATTTATTTCCCGTAAGTCAACCTAATTATCTCTCTTTAATTGCTCGGCGAGTGATCGATCCCGGCTACCACGTGGAAATCAATCACGCGTGAGACATTGGCTTATTCAGAAAGTCACGAATACACTGCGATCTCTCTATCGCCTAAAGAACTTCCTCCCGACTAAGACGAAAACAATGCTTGTGCAAACCCTAATTTTCCCAGTTATCGACTATGGTGATGTATGTTATCTCGACTTGAATGCAGATCTGCTCAATAAATTCGACCGACTTCTCAACAATTGCATTCGATTCATTATCAATCTCCGTAAATATGAACGCATATCCACGTACCGTTCACAATTGCGATGGTTGCCTATCCGTCAACGACGTAATCTGCGGACGCTGACTACTCTCTGTTCCCTTTTAAATTCTTCAAACACTCCCTATTATCTTACACCTCAATTGGCAATAATGAACAATTGGCAGAATCTTTATTGTTTATTAATAATTCATATACACATATTTATATATTTTTTATACATATTAACATGTATTATATTATATCGATTATATATATACAACGTGTAATGGAAATAACGCACATCCTCAGACACCCCAATTAGAAAACCTTGTTACAATCATAATGCATGCATTGAAATATTTTTTTTATTTGCGTAAATAATGTTTTTTAAAGAAAGTATTAACTCAATTAAAAGTGAAAATCGTGGTCACTCTAAATCTGCGCACGCACACAAACGAAACGGTTGCTATGGTAAACAAACAACAGCGATCTGATAGGAACGAAACACGATACGATATAACAAAATGTATGAAATTCAGTCTGTAAACCACAATCTGATAGAGTGGGGTTTACAAAAATGATGTTTGAACATTTTTCGGCCACTGTTGATATTACCAAAGATATTATTTTCTTTCCATCACACTTTTAGGCTATGGAGTGGACAGTCGAATCATTTATTGTTTGTTATTAACATCGTAAGTGACTATTGTGACTATCTTAACTTAATCATACCTAGTTAGCATTATTGATCGATAAAGTAAAAGAATATCAATGAGAGAAATAAACAAGAACGGCGTGTTTAAAGTTGTCTTGTGAATCTAAATACTTACAATAATAGAATAATAAAATAACTTACAGGCTTAAAAATCACATTTCATTAGTCCACGTAGCACTTCACTACTTATTTCCTCACAAATCACATCTTTTCACTGTTTCAAAAGCAGCTATTATCTTAATTAATTAATTACTCGGCACTTTTTCTCTCATCACAATAAACTGATGATTTAATATTTCTCCACAATGAGAAAGTCCAGGGGTGTCAAGTCAACATCTAGATGATGTTGAACATTCCATACCGGCACCGGCTTGTTGCTAATTATTAAATTATACACCATTACACATTTTGTAAACAAGTGAACTTTTAAAAAGGTTTTCACAGCACTCACTGATAGAATCAGATAAATATTCCCGGTTGTGTACTTGTCATAACATGTCTAAGCGCATCGCCCGCTGCGCTTGTCATGCGCGAGCGCGAGCGAGACATTACGTCTCGCTCTTTCACGTTGTTTATTACCTACGTTAGTGAAAGATAGATGATAGACATTTTGGTGGTCAATTTTGTGCTATTGTCTTTTGCCGTCTATTGTGTTGTATTAATGTGTGCGTTTGTGTAAGTCAACGTGGAACCATTTAACAAATGCATTTAAAAATAAGCCGTTCTGCTTTGTTTTAAGGTTTATTTTCGAATAGCTAAATTTTTTTTTTAAATTGTGTTGTATTAATGTGTGCGTTTGTGTAAGTCAACGTGGAACCATTTAACAAATGCATTTAAAAATAAGCCGTTCTGCTTTGATTTAAAGTTTATTTTCGAATAGCTCAATTTTTTTTTAAATGAGTGACTAAAATTTACGTTATTTTAATTATTTTAAGACTAAAAATAAACAATATTAAAAATGACGGAAATGGATTCAGTTGCCGATTCTGAACAAAGTACTTTCAAGATGTGCATTTAAACTTGTTACATGTTGTATATATATATGTATATTACATGTATAATCGCACACCCGTCGAGTTCGGACGTGCGGCGCTGCGACGCGCGTATTAAATTATTATTTAATAAATGTAATTAGCGGCTATACGTCGCCCGATACTGTAGCTATGACTTGTTCACAGCAACTCATAGCCAACGAGTTGTTGGCGTTTATACAACATGCCATCGACACCATGGACGAGGTCCGCATTCTGCAGATCTGCAAGTCCAACTTCAAAGAAGAAGACGTTTGTGGTAGCAAGAAGCTACTCTACCAGACCCTGGGCAAGTTAGACGAGATGCCGTCCCGGCGAAGGGATGGCACCGAGAAGAGTATCCAGGATATCATCTCCTTATTGAAGGTGACCGACCCTGACGACGTGCCTACGTTCGTGGCGAAGGATCTGCACAAGCTGCCGCCCGTCACATTCGACCACGTCGACGTAACCAGGTTGCTGCAGGATACCACATCCCTAAAATCCAGCCTGGCCGAAGTGCAGTCCAAATTAGAGAAGTCGGACAGCACCATAAGTGAGCTACGTACAGAAGTAGTATTATTACGTAACGCTATTTCTACAAGGGTGCATAGGGTTCCCACCAAGAACTTAGGGTCCCAAGCCAACCTCACCTGCAAGTGGTGCACCTGCCGATCAACGGACGAGGCTCTGGTAAACAAAATGTCCCAATAAGCGGCAATAGGCTCGCCACCTATTACGTGAGATCAAAACACTGGCGAAAATTGGACGTTTAATATGCCTCTGCCTACCCCTTCGGGGAAACAGGCGTGAGTCTATGTACGTATGTATGTATGTCTATTTCTACAAGTAGGTCACCAGTCGTGTCCAACGTAAACACACGACGCGGGGCTCAAAACGTTTCCATCAGCAGTTTTGAGTCAGCGAATTTGCTTGCGTCGCCTATCACCGGTAATGCAAGCGGTGTGACGCGTAATGTGGCTGAAATCGGGTCATCGACACCAGTCAAGGTTTTGTCGAGTGTTAATGCATCGACTACCAAGCGCGCTTATGTCAATGTTGCTGCCAAAAGCAAAACGCAGCAGAATCGGCAGGAAGAAAAAGGGGGTAAACAGAAGCTTTGTGAACCCTCTCATAACGAGGTTGTGGAGCTACGTGCCCCAAAATCGAAGACATGCGACGAGGATGGTTTCATAAAGGTGGAGAAGAAGAAGAAGAAACCAACTTGTCGTAACCTTTGTGGTACCGGGTTAGTGGGACCTAACATGCTGCTGCGTCCCGCCGTACCAACCACGCAATTGTACGTCTCTCGGCTGCATCACTCCACAAAGGACGAGGAGGTCGTAGAATACCTGCACCTGAAGACCAACTGCACTTTGAGAGTCGAGAGATTGGAGTCACGGCATAACACCAACTTCAAGTCGTACGTGGTGCGGGTGCCGACTCAACATCTCGAGACTTTCCTCAAAGATGAGTTTTGGCCGAAGGGTGTCGTGTATCGGCGTTTTAATGGGAGGTTACGCAATACCACTCAGCGTAACATGAAGCCGTAAACAACACCTGTTTGTTTTGTTATATTATTATGTTATTTTATGTATGTTAGTCTATAAGGTATATATCTATGAGTTCTTATTACTTGAAAATAAATAATAATAATTATTATTATTATTATAGGGCTGATGATGATAATGATGTTGATTGACGAGTATCAAGGCTGTGGAATGACTGTTAAGACTCGCTGTTGATAGACCGTATGACCATGTAAAAAATTATTCGTGGCATATTGGATGCTTCAGATCTTCACAATGAGTTGATTTAACTGTATTCGAACTATAGGTAGTCCAAACTTCTGCTCGATAACACACATATCAGAACAACTCAATTCCATTTTTTGTTAGATCCGGGAATCGAACCAAACACCTTGTAATCCGCAGTCGCCTACGCTTCCACTATAGAGGCAGACCTAGCAACTATATCTGAAACGAAAAGTTTCTTAATTTAGGGTGCTTCTACACGGTGCATGTAGCTGGAGCAAGTAAAGGTGCAGGTTACACGCGTGGGTAATATGCGCAAGCTACTTGATGAATGCAAATAACTGGAGCAAGTAAAGACGCGGGCTACTTGCGCAAGCTGTACCTATGTACAAGTTATTTGTTCGTGGTCAAGAGCTACATGTGCATGCTATTCGCGCGGTAGCTTTATGACTTGAATCGCGTCAAATGTCACGACGAACGAAAATTATTTTAAAATCATATTATGTTAAAAATGTAATTTTAACAGATAACATGCGCGAGTGACCCGCGCGCGTCGCAGAGCACGCGAATTACTTGCGCGGGTGGCTCGCTTTGGTACATGCTCGAGTCGCTGGACCCGCACATTGTTTTAAACGATATGTTTACAGTGCATGTAACCCGCGCAAGTGCCTCAACATGCTCAAGCTACATGCGCCGTGTACAAGCACCCTATGTCACTCTCTCACTGACTGACACATCATCAAAAGTCTAAGGCACTTCTAGCAGACATGAAGCTTCAAATTTAGAAGACAATTATTACTTTAATGTATGAATCTAGGCAAAACAAAAATATTTTTCACTGTCAGTCTAGTTTTCTAGATACATAAACTGCATAAATAATATTGTAATCCCATATGAATGTATAGGATTAAGGGACTTTCTGTCTTAAGTTTTTACGTAAGTATCTAACCTAACAACATCTTATAGTGACCATATCAATATTAAAACGTTAGATTGTTTAGTGCGCTAAACAATCTAATTTATATATGTATTACTCGTGAAATATATTGCGTTTTCATGCAGAGACAGAAGGTTCTTCTTTCATTTTAAGCGTAAAGTATCTAAAAAGTATCTGATCCTTCTAACACTATCCCTTTTACAACCCTGAGTCCGCTTTATAGTCTAAATAGATTTGGCTAAATATTAGCTTTTGTCAGAGCGACTGCCTGTCTGATCACAGCTAGCGGCTAATGTCAGTTTTACCGAGGAACTTTCCATTATCAAATATCTTCATGACAGCCGGGACCACGGCTTAACGTGCTCTCCGAGGCAAGTGATAATTAACAATTCAATACGGACATAGCACCGAAAAATCAGTGGTGCGCGCCGTAAATTCGAACACAATACTCTCTACATGTCAAAGTCAAAATCCTTTATTCATTTGGGTCACAATGGGATGCTTATGAACGTCAAAATAATAAATTTCTAAAATAATTACTTAAAGACTCTACATTTACATTTACTGCCACGTTCGCAAAGCAAAGGCGTAGAACCATGAGAAAGAACGGGCAATAAAACTCACGGTCACTCTTTTTCATCGCCAGGTTTTTAATAATACATAACAATTAAACTTTTGTAAGGTGCTGCAACTGTTATACCTTCTATGTTACTTGTATATATTTACTGTACATAATACTCATGCATAATCAAGTTAAATTTTGATGTTCATTATATATTTTTATTTTTATGTTTATTATATAGCCTCCTGAATTTAGACATGGTGAAACAGGAGCATCCACTTACATTAATGATTCCATAACATGCACAAGTACACTTAGTTTCCTTATTAATTGGATTCTACGTCAATTTGTTTACTTTGCAACATTTCTATCAAAGTTAATATAAGAGAAATATCAAAGTTTAAAAGAGAAGCAACTTGGGGTAATTAGCTACTTGCGGCAAGTAATCTAGATAGTTTATAATGTTATTACAACATTCTACAGCCATAGCCATTATTCTTTGCTGCTCTACGTTCTTGAAATCTTATGAACATTTATCCGATCAAAAATCGTTTGATTTAAAGATCGAGACTGCTGTAAAGTTTAATGCGATGGCATTAAGCTCTACAACAACCCAATCTAAACTAGAATTTTGTAAGACGTTACAACTATATATTGAAATGGAATAAGCCACATGATGAATGTTATCCACCACCAGTTGATCGGAATCTGTGTGTTCTATCTTTTTCATGAGTATGTATCATAGGTGGCAAACGAGAGATGGGTCGCCTGATGGTAAACTATTACCACCGCCTATGGACACCCACCACTGCAGAGGAGTCACAAGTGCGTTCCCAACCTGGATGGAAAAAGGAATAGGATGAGCATTGGGATGAGGGAGAAGTCAGGCACTCAGCGATCGAAAGGTTTACGCTGAACAGTATAAATACTGTTTATTTACGTCTTTATTACTTGTTTATGTTTATTCATTTTCCAGGTGGAAAAACGAGAAAAGTTTCAATCACACTAAACCTACTAAAATCGGTTCGTATTTTCTAAAATAATATGCATAAAAAATTATATACGAATATATGTACGGCATTTAAAATACACTACTGAATTAAGCCCGCCTGTTACCGTTATAACTCATATATTTCCCAAGTAGTGTTGTAGTTTGCTTTCACCCGTGACATGTACGTAAGGCTGATAATATAACAGAGTGTGTTGGTTGACTGAATCCGCAACACATTTTGCATCGATAAAGCACCCTAATGGATTACCTATCTTATAGTATGGTTGTTGTTGCTAAAGATCGTGAATGAGTTCATGGCAAAAATGGGGTGCTATTGTACTTTATTTAGAGAGTAAAATGGTAGGCAAATGATTTAACATTAAACAAACTCAAAACCATCTGCTGAATTCCAGTCTGTTGGTTTGTTGTACCCAGTATCTCCACTAAGCGTTTTGCAGTTCCTAGACCAGCATCTATCTATCCAGTGAATAATATTGTTTATAATTAGTACATAAATAAAAGTATGGTCAACTAAAATTCAATTTTAAGACTGAATTATAGTTAACCATTAAAACCATTGATAGAGAAATTAAACATTCACAAGTTTAACATTGTGAATGTTTAATTTGTCCAAAAAACATGTAAACATTCACAATGTTTAAATTGATGGAATAAAAGTAATTACATGAATACCTACTGTGAGTTACTTGATCTCAGAATCTAATAGCGACTGTTACGTTCTAACAAGCAAACCGTCACCTGTTTATTAATGGTAGATACTCGGATGACAAAGTAATTCAACACGCAAACAAGAGTCTCTTTGTTTATCAACAAGAGAGTTCATTACCCATAATATGTACTAATTATATAAAACCTTATTTTTACAAATCGGAAAGAAAAATCAACTATCACACCAAACACTACCTTTGCCAACATCTGCAAAACTCTTCAAATCTTTTATGGCAAAATTATCTATATAATCGGCAAATATGACTTCAAATTTTAAGAAAACGGCGCTACGATTAATAAGCTAGCTGAAAATTATAATTGTAAACGTTAAAACCTTTCAATTCTTGGCTCATAACTTACAAAACTTTTATAGCATCGAGAAAGTTCTGCTAGAGGGGTCGAGAAAAAATCTGCTAACATTTATAATACGAACAACTGCATAAGACTTTCAAAAGATACAATGGTGCCGTCATCCTCAATGTTATGGTCACAAGTTTTCACTATTAAATTGTCAATTCTCTTTTACTTGAAAGAAACTGTTTTATCAAAGTAGTGTCTGGTAGAAATATATCAGTTATGTGAAATGTTTTGATATATTTTGTTTGGAAGAAATATTAAAAAAAAGATTTCTTATGAGATATGCCTTAATGACTTAGTTTCATTGCAATTGGTTTGACATAATTGAAACAGTGATATTTCGTGTCGTACCACTATATATGATAACACACATCCACAAAGTTTCAGCGGGTTCATTAACCTTTTTTTTAAACTGCCGTTAACCTCAATTTTATTATTAAGTTTTAAAATTTATTACAATAAAATAAACTTATGTAGTGCGAATACATAATTCACTTGCGTGAGACCCATTTTTTTTAAATCATTGAATTATGTAAGTTCAGTATTTATACACTTGATTCAAGATATACTCTTGAAATTGTAAATAAGTACCTAATAAAGAAATAAGTCTTTGATTATGCTTGCCTTGGTATTTGAGAATCATACTTTCCATTCACATGTAACCTCTAAAAATTTCTCAAGTTTATTGTAAGCATATACATTGTACATACATACATAGGCTCACGCCTGTTTCCCGGAGGGGTAGGCAGAGAGTACGGAACGCCATTTGCAACGATCCTGATATACCTCTCTTGCTTCATTCACTCCCATCAAGTTTCACATGCATGCTCTTTTATTAAGGATATTTCTGCCCTGTCCTTTTTTCAGGATGTCTCCAATCTGATCAGAGAACGTCCACCTAGGTCTTCCCCTTTGTCCTATCCCATTCACACTTGCCTTATATATCTTCTTTGTCAGTCTATCGTCATCCATCCTCTCCATGTGCCCAAACCATCTTAACATGGCATTCTCAAAGCTTGTCACTACATCTCCTTTTACCCCACAAGACTCTCTTATCACACAATTCATTACTCTGTCGGTCAAATATACACCACACATACTTCTCAGTGCTCTCATTTCTACAGCATTTATTCCACTTTCAAATCTTTAATGCCACACCCAACTTTCACTACCGTACATAAGGGTAGGCACTAATACCCCTCTATGCACAGCCAAACGTGCCTTTTTGGACACGTTTTGGCTATTCATAAACGCCATCAGAGCTCCATTCACTCTATTACCTGCATTAACTCTTCTTTCAATATCTTCTTTATTCTTACCATCTCTTGTAAACAATGTACCTAAGTATTCAAACTCATTCACTTGCTCCACTCGTTGTCCATCGATCAAAACATTACAAGCCGTAACGCATTCTACATTTTCAAAAATCATAACTTTCGTTTTACTTACATTCACTTTCATTCTTTTCCTCTCTAACGCACCATGCATGATTGTTATCATCTCCTGCAATTCCTCCGCTGAAGACGCAAGTATTACCTGATCATCAGCATAAAGGAGACATTTGACAAGTAACCCATTCATCCTTAATCCGCAGTCACTATGTTTTAGATCTTGCAAACAACTGTCCATGAAGAGGTAAAACAGCCACGGCGACGCTACACATCCCTGTCTAACACCTGAGTCGATGGTAAACCAGTCAGTGTATGCCCCGTTTATCCTCACATAAGCTCTAGAATCCTCATAAAGGGATTTCAGAGCTCGAATGAGGCTGCTGTCCACCCCATTCATTGACAGCACCGACCACATTTCATTCCTCACCACTTTATCGTAAGCCTTTTCCAAATCCACGAATGCGCAATAGACCTTTTGACCTTTGGCCAAAATCTTTTCAGCTATGCTTCGCAAGGAAAAGACTTGATCCGTACATCCCATACCCTTTCGGAATCCCGCTTGTACATCCCATATTTTCTTGTCAGTTACTTCCATAACTCTTTCAATCAGTACCTTTGCAAACAATTTGCCAACAATGCTGAGAAGGCTAATGCCTCTATAGTTTTTGCATTCTCGTTGCGAGCCTTTTCCTTTATAAAGAGGCACAACTACAGCTGTGGCCCAGTCATTATGTATTCGGCCGGTGCTCCAGCACAAGTTATATAACCGTAGCAACTGACCAACTATGATGCCCTGTCCAGCCTTCAGCATTTCGACTGTAATCCTATCATATCCTGCAGCCTTATTTAGTTTCATACTTTCCAGTGCCTTCACGATCTCATCCACGCCAATAACGCTTTCATCGTTGCTATCATTACCATTCATTTCAGCTATACATTATTATTATTATTACAGCATATACATTTTTTTCACTCTAAATACCTAAAGCTATATAATTGGATGGAAGTGAAGTGCAATGGCAAATTTTTTGCATTAAAAGAATTTTACAAGTTTCTTCCAAGTTGATATCAATTCTGAAGCATACGTACTGTTATTTTGCCAGTAAATTATTTTAATAGTGAACTAAATAATTTAAATAACTTTGAATTATTTAATAAAGTCAACATACCGTAATATATTTGTATGAAAATCTGAAAGTTTTTATTTCCACAAAAAATTTGATCCAACACAAAAAATCAAATCATACAAAATCCATTTCCTGATTAACTTGCGTTATACGCGGATAATAAAATTTGACTATAAACTATTTCATTTTAATGTAAAAGAAATTTAAATATTCGAAAGCTCACTCCTCACTCCTTTCAAAAGCACACTCGAATTTGTCGGAATTAATACGAATCGTCGAGATTACTGCCGACTTCGCGACATATCGATCGCAAAGCGAATGAATAATTTATTCAACTCACACTAACTGTTATTGGTCATAACTCGAAGCGCGCCTACAATAATATCCTTCATTCGTCAATAAATTTTATTATGGAGTTTAAACTTTCGTGGTCACTGTAATAGTTTTTTACTGTTCCTACGGGATATATACCACGTATATTTGATTTGAGTAACCGATATTTTGGCACTGTTGCAAGCGCCATGTTCACGGATGTACATGAAACTAAGGTACGTGATATATACTCGTATCCCGTAGGAACAGTAAAAAGTAATTTATTATGGAGAAAAAGAAAATATATGTTATAAATCTATTCCATATTTATCGGTGTTGTCAAGAACATTATTCTCTTTTATTTCTTCCTGTACATGTTTACGGACAACATGTTTTCAGTAAAAGTACTATGTAGATAGCTACTAAGCCGGATTTGAAGACAGATCTTAGTTCAAAGAGATGTATATTTCCCAAGGTTTTATTTTCTTGAATGTCTTTTTAGTGCCAGTATTCTTCACATTTATATTCTAGAGCCTTTCTATACTGCTATGAGATAAAACATAGCTGAAACGTAAATTCAGAAAACCGGTGTATGATAAACGAAAAAGTAGACAAACTTTTTTTACGTACCTAATGAAAAGAATTAAAGTGGCAAGCACAAGATACTGAGGTTTAAAAATGGATTTAATATTAATGATATTGACTTCAGGTATATTGAAAGAAAACAAAATGAAAACATCAAATGTACAAAACACGAAGACCAAATTATTTGATGTTCAAATAACTCAAACAAACAAAGTTTCACTTTCTATGCCAATCCTATTTTAAGCTTTTTGCTAGCCATTCTAAACGAAATTTGAAATAGCCCAACGCTGCTAACAGGTTTCTCTACGGATTGGCTTAAACTAATTCGGGCTCGAATGCCAACACGGACAGTGTGACTGGGGTTTTTCAATCAGAAAATTCGGAAGTGTAGGCAACAGGTCGTGACAGGCCCGGCCTTTATCACATTAGGAACTAAAACCGACGCAATTTGTAGAGAAACGTGTCGGGTACACATACGTGGTTGTTCAGTGAAACGTACGCAAAACACTTAGTACAAACTACTAAAACAGTTTATTTAGTGACACAAAATTACTGTTTGCAGGGTGTTTGTTGAAAGAAGTTGGGATAATAGTAATTCTAAAAAAAATTCTTGAATATTTTCATCATAGGCAAGAACTAACCTACTTAAATGGTTATTTAAAAACCTTTCTTTTTTAAAACCACCTACTTATTAAATTGTTTAGACGCTACAATACTGCAAAAAAACGAGCTAGTAAAATGTGAATTACAATTTACTAGTTCAGCGCGGCATTGACTGACACTAAATATACAATAAATATGAGTACTTTGTAGATATTTTGGTATGATTCACGCATAATAAAAGAATCCTAAGTAACAAAACACGTATTCAAACAGCATGTCAGACATTATACGTACCTAACATTTTTCCATACAGGGCGACCATGTTTAATAAAATGCTATTATCAGTAGTTACCTTCTGCACAGAGAGAGAATTATCGTGTTCAATAAACGGCATCTATCCTAATCTCACCACATCTATTACGTGGCGACTACACACAATATGAGAATTATGGCTACACTGTAGGATAATGGTATCGGTGGAACTTGTCGAAGGTGGGAAACGAAGGGATGGCAGATGGTAGATGTCGTGGCTTATTAATATTAGGGTGGACGGGTATCGCTATCATAATAAATCAGATGATGATGATGAATAGTTATGCATTGGGCCTCGGGTTCGAATCTACGGCGTGATGAAATTATGAATTAAATTATGTGTGAATCAAATTGTTAATTCACACATCATTTTGAAAAGTGTAAGCGTCTGCTACGCCTAAGGTCGCGGGCTCGATTTCCGCCCAAGTCAAACATTGGTGTGCATGAACATGGATGTTTGTCTTGGTCTGGGTGTTTCTATGTATAATATGTATGCATTTACGAAAAAAAGTGTTAGGCACAATACTCTTGGCATCGTCTGGACTACACGAAGGCGATGTAGCTCTATCTCTCTATGACTACGATGGCAACCGTAAAACAAAAGCTAGTTTAGGAATATTAGGTTGTGAGATTATATAATTAATGTGTTATTATAAAGTAAACGATATTATTATAAAGAGGCTTATTATTTAATTACATACTACACGCACTACAGTATATGGCGACGAGAAAGAGGAAAAATACGAACTCACAAGAAACCGTGGTCAAACAAAGAAAGTGGGCGTTGGCACGTAGGTACCTACTATATAGTATTCCCAACCATATTTCTTGAAATCCAAGGGCCCTTTCTATCATGTGATGATAGCCCGCTTCACAACTTCCTTATTCTTACATAAAATTCACAATGGAACAACTGTCAGCGGTACTAACTCAGATGATGAAAACAGTGCAAGGCATGCAAGAACAACAAGTAAACCTACAAAAAATGCTACTAAACCAAAATGCAAGTAAAGTAAGTGGAATTACATTACATCCATATGATGAAATATATGAATATATGAAAAATAAATGAGTCGTTTGAAAGCTACTTACAAAGATTACAGAATTACATTACATTGAAACGCGTTGATGATTCAACAAAATTACAAATATTTCTTAATTGCATTGGACCTAAATATTACCAAATCTTAAAAAACATTACAACACCGGATTCCGCAGAATCTAAGTCATTTGTAGACCTTGTCAAATTATTGGGAAACCATATATCACCTAAGCCGGGGGAGGTAGCACAGCAGCACAAATTCTGTCTCAGAGTGCAACAGGAATGTGAAAGTATAGCCAATTATGTAGCAGCATTGAAAGAAATTGGGGGAAAGTGTAAATTCACATGCAATAATTGTGGGAGCTCAACCTTTGAGGCGCACCTCAGGGTACAATTCATTAGAGGTCTGCGCAATTCAGAAATTAAAGAAAGGTTATTACAGGAATCACCTAAAACCAAATTTGAGGATATAATGAAAATAGCTATGGCTATAGAAACTTCTAAATATGATACTAAAGAAATGGGTCAGGAAATACATATAAATAAATTATCAGTAAACAAATACAAGAAGAATACAAATACATACAATAAACTAAGTACAAACACAAACTATTCAAAGGAAGGAAACCTAAGTGTTTTTTTTTTTTCGTTTATTTCGTTTCGTTTATTCTCACATCAAAACAACGTACAATTATTAGGTACATAAATAAATAGGTACATCTAAATAAAGTAGGTAGGTAGATAATTACATAATGCAAATTTAGATGTGGAAAGGAAAACCATAAAGCAAATCAGTGCCAACTCAAACAAAAATTATTTTACAAGAAATGCAAAATAAGAGGACATCTACAGTCAGTTTGCTTCAAAGATCGGAAACAATTGCAACTGGATAGAGAATCTTCAGTATCTGATAGTGAAGAAGAAATATATGAAATACATAAAATACCTATGGAAGTAAATAATAATATAGATAAATTCAACATTACATTAAAATTAAATGGAAAATCACTTACCTTAGAATTCGATACAGGAGCGGCAGTTACTACATGTTCTACAGATTTTTTAAAATGCCACTTCAGTAACCTGAAACTAAACAAAACATCGGTTAAACTGAAAACATATACTGGTGAAATAATACAACCCATTGGAACTGCTCACCTAAATATTACATACAAAAGCAAAGAAATACAAGGAAGAATTTTTGTAATTGATAGAAAAGTTAACCCTGTTGTGGGAAGAGAATGGATAAGAAATCTTAATCTAACATTTGATATAAACACCATCATTAAAGAAGAAAATGATATTACAGAAAAAGTATTCATAGAAAAGTTACACAAATTACTAGAAGAATATAAAGAGTTGTTTTCAGAAGAGATTGGGAAAATAAATGATTATCAAGCAGCATTTAAATTAAAGGAGGGAGCAGTACCCATATTCTTGAAACCTCGTCCAGTACCATTCGCAATCAAAACTCAAGTGGAAAATGAGATTGACAGATTAGAGACCGCAGGCATATTCGAAAAGGTTACTTATTCACAGTGGGGTACACCGGTAGTTCCAGTAATGAAGCCAAATGGAAAAGTCCGATTATGTGCTGACTATAGAGCAATATTGAATAAGAATTTGGAGAATGATAACTACCCAATACCAAGAATAGAAGAAGTATTTTCAAAGCTAAGTCTGGGAAAATATTTTTGCACACTAGATATAAATCAGGCCTACTTACATATGACAACTACTGAAGAGACTGCAGAGATGTAATCCATAAGTACATGCAAGGGGACCTACAAGGTAAAAAGATTAATGTTTGGAGTGAAAATTGCTCCAAATGTGTGGCAAAGGTATATGGACCAAACCCTACAGGGTATGGAATGTACAGCATGTTTCATTGACGACATTGCCTTAGAAGGAAAAACATACATACAACTATTACAAAGAATCAGAACGATATTTCAGCAATAACAGAAATGTGGTCTACGCCTTAATAAGAAGAAATGTCAATTTTTCAAAAAATCTATCACTTACCTGGGACATACAATAAATGAAAAAGGCTTACATCCTACAGACGAAAAAGTAAATGATATAAAGAAAGGGACTGTTCTGTCCCACAGATGTATCATCTCTTCGTACTTTTCTTGGACTTATCAACTATTACCAACAATTTATACCCAACTTGGCATCGAAGCTAAATCCACTCTACAAACTATTACAGAAAGACACGAAATTCATATGGACGAAAGAATGTCAGAAGGTTTTCCAAGAATTAAAAGATGAGATTTGGGGAGAGAAGGTACTCATACCATTTCATGACAATTTACCTGTTACACTTGCCACAGATGCATCTCCAACTGTGGAGGGAGCAGTGTTGTCACATATTATGCCAGATAAAACAGAAAGACCAATATCATTCGCATCAAGATCCCTTACAAAGGCGGAAAAAGGCTACAGTCAACTAGATAATGAAGCAACTGCACTAATATGGGGACTTAAGAAATTCTTTCAATACTGTTATGGAAAAAAAATCATACTGATCATAGATAACCAACCACTGGCAAGAATCCTACATCCAGAGAAAGCTACACCAGCTACTACAGCGTTAAGACTGGTACACTATGCTAATTTTTAGCCGGTTTTGGCTATGAAATAAAGCTACGTAAGACTTCTGAACATTCAAATGTAGACTACTTTTCAAGATTACAAAATTATCATAATACCAATAAAGACAATCTTACAGATGATGATGCATACTACTTAAATCAAATAGCTGAAATGCCAATAACTTCACAAGAAATTAAAGAAGCCACTGCTAAAGATACAGAATTACAAAAACTTTATATTGACATTCAGTCAGGCAAAGAAGATTCTAAAAGACTCCATGAATTTTCCTTACAAGGTAACTGCATATTTTATGGCATAAGAATAGTTATTCCCAAGAAGCTACAACCCAAGATCTTACAAGAACTGCACACTGCCCATACAGGCATTGTAAAAATGAAAGCACTAGCAAGAAGCTACGTGTGGTGGAAAAATATTGATGCAGACATTGAATACATGGTAAAGCAATGCAAAGAGTGTTGTTTAATGCAGAAGAACCCTACTAAAGTACCAATACATACCTGGGAGTATCCAAAGGAACCATGGAGCCCAATTTATATTGACTATGCAGGACCATTCATGAACCAATACTTCCTGATTGTTGTGGATGCTTAAATAAAATGGCTAGCGGTCGTACCGACAACATCCATAACAACTATTCACATATTAAAAAAGATATAATCAACATTTGGTCTACCAATTGCGCAGGTCTCTGACAACGGAAGACAATTCAGATCAGAGGAAATGCAACGGTTTCTGAAGGAAAATGGAATCCAGGCTAAGTTCACAGCACCTTTTCATCCAGCGACGAATGGCCAAGCTGAGAGATATGTACAAAAGTTTAAAAATAAGTTAAAAGCTATGGCGAATGAAGAAGGATCTTTACAAGATATATTACAGAAATTTCTCATGATGTACAGGAAAACACCTAATAGCGCAACAGGGTTGAGCCTAGCTGAGATGATGTTCAAGAGACTATAAAGAACGAAGATTGATTTGGTAAAGAGACAACAGGCAGAAGAGTCCAAAAATGAAGAAATTAAAGTACATAAAGAATTCAAAAAAGGGCGATAGAGTAAAGATAAGAATGTATGACAGCAATAAATGGAAATTCGGAAACGTAAGAAGCAAAACAGGGAAACTACATTACGAGGTGGAGGTAGATGGCAAGATACACCAAAGACACGTGGATCAAATCTTAAAGACTGCATGCATGAGAGAGAATCCGCACATGACCTACATTCATAATTCAAAACAACCAGAAGTTCCACCTATCCAAAGCAACCACAATATTGAGACACCAGTGCAGCCTAGTCCAGTAAGGATGAACGAAACATTGCAAGAGGCAAGGAAGCCGCTAGTTCCTGAAACAATAGAGATACCTAGAGAAGTTCAACAGGAACCACAACCGTCAGAGCAGGCGAGTGCCTTACAGCAGGTAGATACACCAGCATCCGAAGATACACCAGCCGCCGCAGAGATGGCACCTCGCCGTAGTAATAGAATCAGAAGACCGCCAAATCGCCTGAACCTGTAACGCAATAATTATAACGAGGGAGAGAGTGTTAGGCACAATACTCTTTAGTTGGCATCGTCTGGACTACACGAAGGCGATATAGCTCTATCTCTCTATGACTACGATGGCGACCGTAAAACAAAAGCTAGTTTAGGAATATTAGGTTGTGAGATTATATTATTAATGTGTTATTATAAAGTAAACGATATTATTATAAAGAGGCTTATTATTTAATTACATACTACTACATACACTACAAAAAGTATTATTTTAATTTTACTATCGCTTGCTAAACGGTGTTCTTTATTGATATGAATTCTCTATAATGTTCTCGAAAGACATGTGAAGTCTACCATCCCCCACTTGGCCAGCGAAGTGGACTATGGCCTTACTATTCTCATAGTAAGGAGGGGCCCGTTCCCAGCCGTTCACACTTTGTATATAGGGCTGATGATGATGATGTTGATTGACGAGTATCAAGGTTGTGGAACGACTGTTAAGACTCGCAGTACGACCAAGCCGGTACCATTTTAAAAATTATTCGTGACATATTGAATGCTTCAGATCTTCACAATAAGCTGAGTCAACTATATTCGACCTTTACTCCAAACTACTGTTGGATAATACTTAATTATCAAAACAACCCAATACCTCTTTTTGTTCGACCCGGGTATTGAACCGAACACCTTGTAATCCGCAGTCATCTAAGCTGTCACCATAGAGGCAGATCTAGAAAATATATCAGTTTGAACAAGTAGTTTAAGAAATATAACGAGTAAAAGTTTCTTAATTTTGTCACTCTCTCACTGACTGACGGATCATTAAAAGTCTAAGGCACTTCTAGCAGACATAGCTTTATATTTAGAATAAAAACAAAAATATTTTTCATTGTCGGTCCAGTTTTCTAGAAACATCAACTGCATAAATAACTTTGTAATCCCATATAAATACATATATAGGATTACAAAGGTAAATTTGCAGTTAAAAAATATTTATTGTTGGTATACAACAAGTAGAAGGTACCAGAAAGGAAAAAGGTAGGACTATCTACAAAAAGAAATGAGATCCCATAAAAAATAATAGTTGTCAAAAAATCCAAATCTTGCAACTCAGTTCTTCTACCGTAAAAAATTGTGAGATCCATGTTGGTTATTAATTTATTCAGTACCTACTTGAGGGACCTTCTGTCTTAAGTTGTTACGTAATTATCTAACCAAAGAATATTTTATAGTGATCATATCAATATTAAAAATCTTTAAATTGGCAATGGCAAGATATTTTATAATGGCAATTGCCATTGCCAAGTCAATTACTTATTTAAAACGTTAGATTGTTTTGTGCGCTAAACAAAAATATATTGTGTTTTCATGCAGAGACAGAATTCTTTCATTTTAAGTAAAGTAAAGTTCTCATCCTTCTAGTGATATCCTTTATCATCTAGTCCCTTATACAACCCTGAGTCCGCTGTCTAGTCTAACCAGATTTGGCTGAATATTAGCTTTTGCACAGAGCGACTGCCTGTCTAACTTCGGCTTTCTCTCTACCTCTCTCTCCCTATAACGATTATCAAATATCTTCATGACAGCCATCTTGGCTTAACGTGCTCTCCGAGGCAAGTGATAATTAACAATTCAATACGGACATAACACCGAAAAATCAGTGGTGCGCGCCGTAGATTCGAACCCAATATTCTCTACATGGCAGTATGTTGGTATATACATAAAATTATGAGTCCATAACATGCACAAGTACATTATAAACTTAGTTTCCTTATTAGTTGAATTCTACGTAAACTTGTTAACTTTGCAACATTTCCATCAAAGTTAATATTAGAGAAATATCAAAGTTTAAAAGAGAAGCAACTTGGGGTAATTAGCTACTTGCGGCAAGTAATCTAGATAGTTTATAATGTTATTACCACATTCTACAGCTGTGGAATTACTTCTTGGATGTTCTTGAAAAACTTATTAAAATTTATCCGACCATCAATCATTTGATTTTGCGATAGAGGGTGAAGTTGCTATAAAGCTTAATGCTTCTTACAATTTTACTTTATGTCAAAGTATGAGTAATCCTGGACATAAAATTATTAATGTTATCCAACACCAGTTGAAATGAATCGTGTGTTCTATCTTTTTAATGGGTATACATATATCATAGGTGGCAAACGAGGAGACGGGTTGCCTGATGCTAAACTGTGCAGACTGCAGAGGAGTCACATCTGCGTTCTCGACCCGGATGGGCAAAGGATTAGGATGAGGATCGGGATGAGGGAGAAGTCAGGCACTTGCCGAACGAAACGTTTACGCTGAACAGTATAGATACTGTTTATTTACGTCTTTATTAATTGTAAATATTTTTTCATTTTCCTAGATGGAAAAACGGGAAAATGTTTCAATCAAACTAGATCTACTAAAATCGGTTCGTATGTTTCTAAAAAAATGTTCAAAAGTTCTATACGAAAATCTGTACGTACATATAAAACACACTACTGAATTTAGCCCGCCGGTTACCGTTATAAGTTATAACGGTATAACTCATATATTTCCCATGTAGTGTGTGTAGTTTGCTCTCAACCCTGACACCTACGTAAGGCTGGTAATATAACAGAGTGTTTTGGTTGACTGAGTCGGTAACACACGCTCTTTGTATCGATAAAGCACCCTAATGGATTACCTATCTTACATGTAGTATGGTTGTTGTGCTAAAGATCGTGAATGAGTTCATGGATAAAACGGCGGTGCTATTGTATTCTAATTACAGAAAGTACTAATAACTAAAATGGTAGGGCACTTGATACAACATAATACGATCATAAAAAAATCTTGGAATTAATAATAAAAAAAGGAGAAGATGGGCAGAGCCAGAACGACTTATATAGACCAAGTGAAGGGAACGTAAAAATAACGACTTATCAAGAGGTTAAAGCGCTGGCTGAAGACAGGACTTCATAAAAGAGGATCCACCGACAAGAGCTTAGCTCTTAAGTTAAAAAAAACAAAAACCTAATAAGTAATACTAGAATACTACACGGAACTGGAGAAGCCTAAGGCATTTCATAAAAGTTTACCTAACTTACTTGATGAGCTTTCAAGTCCTAAGAAGAAATGATTTAACCGATATAAATAATACAAGAAATTTAGTTTCATCGAAACTTGGCAGAAAAATCGTTTAAAAATGAAAATAAAAGCGATATAAATCATTTAAATAAATATTGAATGAGTGGCGCAAACAATCGCATTTATAAAGTACTTTAAAATTATATTCAATATCCAGTCACTTTTGCCTTTTTTGTATGTCAAACAGCAAACCTATAAATGTTGCTATGACTAAGGCCTATAATCGCACACAATAGCTTTTCTCCTGTATCTTGAGTAAAACTTATAGCAATACAACAATTTTCAAATTAAACACTCATTAATTTGACATTATCCGATACGACAATAGTACTTCACAGGTTTTCATAGATAAGATATCAATAAAATTTTTAATAACTTAGCTACTCTGTCTCGTTATTTAATCCGAAATCTGTATGGCTCTTATTCTTATTTCCAAGAGATTGTTTGTAATAAATACACTCCTTTATCTTTATCTTATTCATCATTGTCTACATATCCATCTCAATATATTTTGGCTATAAGTAATCGTTTACCATCCAAAGCCTTATCATTTCAATAACATGTGACGGAAACAAGGGAGCAAATAATGTTTTTGTAATATTATTTCTCCTTTTTTATAATAAATCTCTTGGTTATAATAATATATATTACGTGATATGTTACGATCACTCCATTCGGCTAACGTAAAACTATTTCGGCACGATATCGCTTTGAGAACGAACCCGAGACACTCAGCGTAGTAGTCCGTTGGTTGGTCTCAACATTAGTCTGCAGAGTTTTAAGACAAATATTGTTTTCTTTTGTATACAAATACTACATCATTATTATTATTTTATTTGATTCATCACCTATTTTCCTAACCTGTTCATATATAACTCATTGTCTTCCTATAAAATGCTTTACAGCTATTTCCCTGAATAATCTATAAAACCAAAACTATGTTCATAACCTCCAAGTACATCATAAATCCTGCACAATGTATAATACTTTGAACTGCCATAAACACAACGTAAACCTGCAGTTTTTTAACGTTATTCAAAATAATAAATGACGAGAAGGATTTGGTTAAAGTTCGAAGATGTAATGGCCACTCTTAAACGAGTGACGACCTAAATGTATTCGAGATACGAGAGGCAACGACGCTGTTAAACGCAACGTCCCAATATATGGGGACCACGTATGTGTGGGATTTTTAGGTTATGTGTGTATTTTCCAGTCTGCCAACCCGCACTTGGCCGGCCTGGTGGACTATGGCCTTACCCTTCTCGTAGAGAGAAGAGGCCCGTGCCCAGCAGTGGGACAGTATATACAGGGCTGATGATGATGTGTATATTTTTAGAGTAAAATAACGCCTCTTGTACACCAACTCAAATTATGATTGACAAAGGGCGTCCTTCGCACAGGAGATGTATAAACCCATTAATATTTCCATTAGGTTTTTTTTTCGGCGGTTGGTGCAAATAAAGTTACTACACATACGAAAATTAAAAATATATTAAAAATAGTTTTACTATACATCCTGCATTGTTTGTGAGTTAATTATAAGGAAAATACGTACGGTTATACACCCAAATAAGTGTAGCCCCATATGTGACATATAAGCACTCTTACTATACACCACCTGCCAGCTGATCAACTGTACACTTGAATTCAAACACTCTCTATAATTCACACTTCCAACATGGCACAATATTCGGATATAGTCCAGGCACAGAAGAGTCTTGAGGAATGTGTCACGAAGAAGATGGACGAGCTCCAGGCGCAACTACAAATTGGATCAGCCAAGGACACTGTAGCAAAGGTCGCAGAGGAGTTCCGTACATTCCGCGAACTGACCTTCACCATGCTCGGACAACTCAGGAAGGAAATAGCGGAATGTGCCAAGTCCCTTGACATTATGGAAACAAGGCATCGTAGGAAAACCTTGATATTTACTGGTGTTACTGAACACGATAAGGAAAACTGTGCAGCTGTCATTCTGGATGTCCTGCGTACAAGAATGGCATTGGAAGATGTCTCTGACAAATCCATTCAGACGTGTCATCGTCTTGGGAGCAATGGGAAAGATAAGCACCGGCCCATTGTAGTGAAGTTCGCCAGCTTGGATGTAAAGGCCGCCGTCTGGAGGGCAAAAACCAAGCTTAAAGGGTCGTCGACCTCCGTCCGGCAGGTCTTGACTAGGGCGCGTCAGGCAGTCTTCAGTAAGGCGAGGCTACATTTTGGCTTGCGCGGGTGCTGGATTCAAGACGGCGTAGTTAACATCAAGACCTCGGATGGGAGTCGCCACAAAGTCACATCTTTAGATGAGCTGAATCCCTTACTGCAGAAGTACCCCAAGGTATCATCAGGCACGTCTAACAAAACCACGTAGAACTATATTGTTTAGTTTTTACTTGTTTCACGCATCTCTTAGCGAGTTTAGTTTTATTACCAAATACTGCAAACACTTTCCACTGTACTGATACAAATATTTGCTATTGACAGTGTTTTCAGAGTTCAGACACATAGTTATTGCTGTTTGTTGTCGAGTCATCGGATTGTTTATGTAACTACATTTAAAATTCTTTCACCCTCATTTTAACAATCACATTAATTATAATTTATAAACTGTTGATTTGTTGATTCGTTGATTTCTTTCAATGTAGGTAAACTAGGTAAGTTTATGTCTGTCAAAAATGTTTCTGTCAAAGTGACATTGCAGTATGATATTAGAGAATGCGTTTAGGAATGAATCGTTAAATTAGTTCAATAGTATTGCAGATTAGATTTATGTCGTTTTTATTTTTAAGTTCGAGTGTAAAATAATATATTATTAAGTTTGTTTATATTACAGTTTGTGCGTCAGTTGGCGGGTGGTGCAGAGATGTATTTCTAACTAGCAGTCAATATCGTGCGAATATTTTTATTTATAATAATATTATTTATTTATTAACAAGTACGTTTATTATATTATATTATATATATATATATATATTTGTATATATATATATATATATATATATATATATATATATATATATATATATATATATATATATATGTCTATATCCGATGACAATTCTGCTTTCTGTTTTTTGTTTCTGCCAATGACTCTGTTGGATTGTCTGGGGACGACAGCTTCTGTTCAATAAATGATAATCAATTACTGGGCGACATTTTACGGGCACAATTTAACACAAACGCTAATCATTTACTAAACATCTGCTATATAAATGCACAAAGCGTGCCTAGTCATTATAGTGATCTTTTGGACACTTTTATCGATACCAACGTTCATGCCATCGTGATATCTGAGAGCTGGCTCAAACCTCACCTTCTTTCTACTTCATACCCACTTACTGACTTTGTTTTAATCCGCAGTGATCGGATTGACAGGCGTGGTGGAGGGGTTGCTATCTATCTCCGTAGCAATTTATCATATAACATTTTGGCGTCTTCCTCTCCACAGTCTATATCTGCGGAGTATCTTTTTCTCGAGGTTTGGGTCAGGGGAACCAAAATGGTTCTTGGAGTAGTATATTGTCCTCCTTCTGTCAATTACTTTACTGATTTAGAATCGGTTTTCGAATCTTTGGGTTCTGAGTACCATGGGCGAGTATCATGGGCGACTTTAACACTAACCTTTTATCCCATCCTTCCTCTCGCTCCCTCAAACTTACCCACATCATTGAGTCCGCCAGCCTCCACGTTTTGCCCCTTCAAGCCACTCACCACAACCCTAACGGGGAGGACTCCTGGTTGGACTTAATGCTCACATCTTCTCCCTCTTCCGTCCGGTCCCATGGCCAACATCTTGCTCCTGGTTTCTCCCATCATGACCTTATCTTCCTCTCTTATGTCCTGAAACCTCCGAAACCTCGTCCTAAAGTTCTGTATTTGCGTTGTTTTGGGCGGATGGACGTTGAAAAGCTGAGGTTGGATGCTTCGAAAATCGACTGGGAACCGTTGACATTAGCTGTCACTGTCGACGATAAAGTAGATATTTTTAACGACAAGGTCAAAAAGTTGTTCGATGTACATGCCCCAATTAAAAAAATCAAATTAAAACGTCCACCGGCACCTTGGATGACGGAGGCTATTCGGATGGCGATGAGACGCAGGGACCGTGCTTTCCGAAGGTTTAAAAAAGATCGCTGCGAGGATAACTGGTCCATTTTCAAAACAGCAAAAAAATAGGTGCAATCAGATGATACGCAACGCTAAACGCCAGCATATTCTCAAAAATATTTCAAACTCCTCTCCTGCTAACATATGGCAGTTTTTGAGGACCCTGGGCATTGGCAAACTCCACGATCATGTAGTTCTGCCAGCGACAATTAGTTTGGACGACATAAATCGGCATTTTACCGTCACTCCTTCTCTGAACGACCAAACTAAATGTCAAACCATGACGTACTTAGCCAATTTGCCACGCCCTAACATCGATCCCTTCAATTTTTCTCCATTATCATCAGGTGAGATCAAGAAGATTATCCTGTCCATCAAGTCCAAGGCCGTGGGGTGCGATGACATTAGTCGTCGCATGATCACGGTCATCCTGGACCAACTTTTACCTGTCATCACCCATATCCTTAACCTTTCCCTGGACACAGGTCAATTTCCTCACTTATGGCGTCAAGCCTATGTTCGTCCTTTGCCCAAGATACCAAATCCTTCTCTCCCTACTCACTTCCGACCCATATCCATTCTTCCTTTCTTATCCAAGGTACTTGAGTCTTGCGTGCAGAGACAGTTGTCCAGATTTGTTCACATTAACAATATTCTATCTCCGTTTCAATCTGGTTTCAGGCCTGGACATAGTACTGTGTCTGCACTGCTCAAGGTGACTGGCGACGTGAGGGCGGGGGTGGAGGACACCAAGGTTACAGTTCTGGCCTTGGTGGACTTCTCCAACGCCTTTAACGCCGTCAGTCACGACCTCCTTCTTTCAATCCTCTCCTATCTAATGGTCTCACCTATGGTACTGGAATGGTTCTCCTCTTATCTTCGAGGACGCCAGCAGTCGGTACGTATTGATGAAACCACATCAACATGGCGTTACCTGGGCTCCGGTGTTCCTCAAGGCGGAATACTTTCTCCTCTTCTGTTTTCATTGTTTATTAATCTCTTGTCTCTTGAACTTCACTGTGCGTATCATCTGTATGCTGATGATCTGCAGCTCTACACACAAGCAAAGGTGGAAAATCTGGATACAGCAATAAATGCAATCAATCGAGATCTGGATGCTATTAACGACTGGTCTGCCAGGTTTGGACTCGCAGTGAATCCTGCTAAATGTCAGGTTATTGTTATTGGTAGTCCCCGGATTATGAGTAGGATTAACTTGCAATTGCTACCAGCTGTAATTTTTAATGGATCAGTTATTCCGTTTAGCTCTAGCGTCAAAGATCTCGGTCTACATATTGACGCGACTCTTGACTGGCGTACCCAGGTAGCAAATGTTAGTCGCACAGTCACTGGTACCTTACGGTCGCTCTGTCGTCTGAAGAACTTTCTGCCATTCAAGACCAAGACAATGCTAGTACAGACTTTAATATTTCCTATCATCGACTATGGTGATGTGTGCTATCTCGACCTTAATGCAGATCTACTCAATAAGCTCGACCGCCTTCTCAATAATTGCATTAGATTCATTTTCAATCTCCGCAAGTATGACCATATTTCCGAGTTTCGAATAAAGTTACGATGGTTACCTATCCGCCAACGTCGCAACCTGCGTACGTTGTGTACACTTTATTCTTTACTATACTCTCCTAATGCTCCTGTCTATTTAATTCCTCATTTTCAATATCTCTGCAATACCCACGATAAAAATCTTCGCTCTTCAAACAATCTTCTTCTTCTTTGTCCTTCTCACAGCTCTAGCTTGGTACATGCTTCTTTAAATATCCAGTCTATCCTTCTCTGGAATGCTCTCCCTCCAGAAATCAGGATGTCCACGAACCGTTTCGCATTTAAAACTAGAGTTCGACAGATTTACAATGACACATTGGCTGAATCGTAATAGAATCATCGTCTATGTATTTATAATATTTATTATAAATATATATATATTTATATTCAAAAATATATATAAATGTATGTATTTATAAATAAGTATATATATCTTGTGTATATAAATAGGTTTATCATATATTTTATGAACGAATTATTCGTAAAATCTGTTATTCTGTATATATATTTTTCTTTTTCTGTAATTTAAATGCTAAATGCACTTATTATATCTTTATCTCTGCATCACCCAAAGGTTGACTGGTAGATAATGCCTTTAGGCATTAAGTCCGCCTCTGTACACTTGTTTGTGCATTAAGTTAAATAAAATAAATAAATAAGTAAATATTTAATTGCGTAATCGTCAATAATTCTAAATTATAAAAAATCAACTTTAATTGGTGCCTGTGATCTTGACATACGATATCATTGTATTCGCTGATTTTATACATTTTCATATTGCACCTTATTAAAAAAATGTTGTAAGCCACTAACCGCCGTTTATAGGCACATTTGAATGTGTAAAGTTTAATAAAATATTTTCTTCCTGTTCAGGATTTCCAGAAATATAATCACTGTCCGTCAAAAGATGATTTGGTTGTTACATTTTAGTAACACATTTAAACTATAGGTTTAGGTGCATTTGAATACAAAATCAATATGCATACATATATTTGGATCATCATCATCATCATCAGCCTTTAACAGCCCACTACTGGACTAGGCCTCTCCTTTGAAAGGAGGAATTGGCCTACTATACCACGCTGGCCAAACGGGTTGGTATAAGGTTTGTATTTAGTTTTACTTCTCTTACAAGTGCTGTTCTCTGCATAATATGCTCCCTCTGTCGGCTCTTACGACACCCACGGGATGATATGGGGTGGTGACATTTTGTATTCTTAATCCGTCACCACACGGAAATTCGTCTTGGATCTTCGTATTTGGATGATATCGTCTAGAATGATAGATAATGAAACTTTAACATAATATGCACAAAAACTGAAATAAATTCGTCCACCATACACAATTCTTGTAGCCACCCTTGTCAATATCTGGCTACATAAAATAAAAATACAACATAGCCTTATAGAATTTATTAACGTACGTTAATACATTCTATGAGGCTATGTTGTATTTTTATTATGTATACAACGACAGTGCACAAAGCGGTCCAAAGCTTTCTATTCTACGTTTGAAGTGTTATGGGAAACAGTCACTTTAGGTAGCTGAAATCTACGAAATGTTCAAAGATAAGAACTGCTTTTTATTTATTTAAAGTTCTATTGAAATGGTTGGGTGAGCTGATATGAGTAGAAAGTAAACATGGGGATAACTAGTTTCGTTATGTTGCTTTTGAATAAGCATTGCTAATGCAGTGCGTGCATATGAGTTGGTTTGGTTGATTTCTGGATTTAACATTTATGGGTATTTTTATAATACAGTGCTGGCATAATATGTCTAAAATATTACTTTTTGAATTAGTGACTGACTAGCCTTCATTAGCCAGGTCTAGCAGCAGGATCGTCGTCACTTCGCTTTGCCTCACTCCGCACTTCACCTGATGGTCAGCAATCAAGTTGCCGCCAGCCAGCATCTTCGGCCATTGTCCCACCGTAGGCCATGCAGACTTGCATGCCAGGTCCTCCCTGTAGCCACTCCAGCGCCTAGGCACACCTCACTGCAGACAGGGTCCTCGTAAGCAGAGCACATCTCTCCCGTCTACGCAGCAGTGCCATTACGCATTTGACTTCTGCCTTTGTTTTCTTTTCCTCATACGCTTCGCCTTTCTTCCTCCACAGATTACCAGCAGCCTCTCGACGCGATCTGAAGCAACCTCGTACCACCTAGCAGCTAATGGCCTTATGGAGCGATCACACTGACAACTAAAGTCAGCTGCCATGCATCTTCCAACTGGGTTGAAGTCCTACCTTGGATTCTCCTTGGCATACGAAGCTCATGGAAAGAAGACTTACAATCGTCTACAGTAGAAATTGTGTATGGTGAACCACTCCGTTTATTTCTTTATTTTATCTTAGGAATACAAACAGCATATAGAAATTAAATAAATATGTAAAATATGTCAGATATAGCTAATTACAGGTTACTCTACACTTAGCTATTGTATATAAAATAAAATAATGCGTGAACATAGTTTAGAACAACATATTGAACATTATGTATATTATTATGTTACATTTTATAACTATCAGAAGGTAGTATTATGGATTTCCTGGTAAAGGTCGTAACTAAACATTTGCTGTGATTTAATTCTAATTTGTTGAGTGAGCAGTAATCTGTTAAGCGTGGAAGATCAGATTGAAATCCAATTACATCAGAAACTGTGAAGACGGCTGAAAAAATTTTCATATCGTCTGCGAAGCATAAAAGTTGAGAGTGCTGAAAACATGTCTCTATGTCATTAACAAAAATAAGAAATAATAAAGGCCCAAGAAGAGAACCCTGAGGGACTCCGCTTGGTACCTTTACCCCACCTGACATGTAGTTATTAACTACCACGGCTTGCGAGCGATTAGATATATATGATGCAAACCATTGCAATAAGTCTTCTCTTATCCCAATCGATTGTAACTTGGAAACTAACACGGTATGATCAATTCTATGAAAACATTTTGTGTAGTCTGTGTAGATCACGTCAACTTGCTTACCTTTATTCATGGACTCAGTAATATAGTCATTTAGTAAAATTAGATTGGGTGTTGTAGAGCGACCTCTGAGAAATCCGTGTTGAAAACTATTGAAACTGTTTTTATTGGTAGGATATAATTGATTATAGATTATTTTTCAAAGATTTTAGATAGAATACATAATTTGGAAACTGGTCTATAATTGCTTACCTCTAATTTTGATCCTTTCTTGTGAATAGGAGTAATAAATGCCTTCTTCCATTTTATTGGTACAGTACATTCGGTAAGAGATTTGTTAAATAAAATGCTGATAGGTAATGCGATGGTGTCTGCACACTTGTACAGGAAAAGAGGTGGTATAAGGTCGGGCCCTGCTGATTTGTCAAGGTCGAATGTTTTTAAAAGTTTCGTTACTACTTCTTTATCTATATTTACCTTATAAATGTCGGAAACAGAATTGCTGTCATTATGGGAAGTTTCAGTACACACGATAGGTGACTGGGAAGGTTGCAGAAAGGTTGAGAAGAAGTAGCGAGAGAATGCGTCACATATGGTGTCACCTGTATTTGCAACAGAGCCGCCATATGTGACGGAACCTGGTATGTTGGATGACTTGCGACGTGCTTTCATATATGACCAGAAATATTTCAGATTGGACTTAATCGAATCTTCTACTGATTTTATGTAATTATCATAGCATTGCTTTTCTAAACGCTTCACTCTGTCGCGTAATAATTTAAACGTCTCGTAGTCCGAACGATTACCGTATAGTTTAAATTTGCGATTATATTTATGTTTTTCTTTAATACATTTTTTCAATGACGGTGTATACCATACTGGAAAAGAATTGTTACATCCAGACTTACGTTTTGCTATATGCTTATCAATTTGTCGCATAATTAATGAATAAAAGAAATCAACCCCGTCGCTGATTGACATATTTGATAGTATACTATGCCAATCGATATTTTGAATATTGTTATTTATTTCGGCGTAATCTCCTTTTGTAAACAAATAATTTGTTTTAGATGCTAATTTCAAATTTAAGGTTACTTGGATGATATTAATTTCACAGCAAGGGCTTTGTGGTGAGGGGTCGTCACATTCAGATACGCATGTGGAGTCGTTTGATAGGAGTAGGTCGAGAATTCTACCATAACTGTTCGATACGTGATTAAATTGTTGTTAATTGTGATAGTGTAACGTGTCAATCAGGCTTTGGTCATCGATGGTGTTCACATTAACAGGTGATAATGAGTTATCACCCGTGCTTCGGTGCCACAATATTCCACTCATATTAAAGTTGACATGAAAATGTGAGCCCGCAGTTTTGTTTACACATGTATGCTACTCCTATATATATATATATATATATATATATATATTTGATCGATGTCTGTGGTTATTAGTATTTGTAGGTATTTCAATCCAAATATCCTCCGCTGTGGAATTAAAACTAGGCATTATATTGACAGGGATATCTTTCTGCACTGCTATTAAAACTCCCCCGCCGCGGGTTTGATTCGTAAGCTCGTAGTTTCTGTCGCGCCGCCACACTACGTATGTATGTGTTGTCAAACAACTCTGAATCGCTAATACTAGAAGTTAACCACATTTCTGTTAAAACTACGATATCATAGGAATTTAGACAGAGATTTCTATAGAAAAGAGATGTCTTCGAGCGAAGACCTCGTACATTTTGATAAAAATTGTAATATCAGTATTATTATTACAGATTTTAGCCATTTGTAAAATCTGGACATATAAACACAATATACCATATTTCAAATAAGTAATAATAAAGCAACAACAAAATCTTCAAAATAAAAATTAAAATATCGTGCAAAATAATAAACCATAATCTAACAAAACCGAGCAATATTGAAGCGAAGACACAGAAATATAAAACGTGCATTTTATTAGACCTCTCATTCCATTTGATTGGTAATAATAGTGTGCCAATAAGTGCGAGCGAGATAGTTGTATAAATTGTATTTTTTAGTTTAAGTTGAACAGGCCAACAGGTGCAGGTGCGAGCGCAGGTGTTTATTCGCGGTGAAGTCACACTTTGTAAAGCAGGGATGCTAAATCTTTTACATGCAATTAGGTTAAGGAATATAAAATTGTGGTAGTTTATAGTGGAAAAAGTTATTAGAGTATTTACATATAAGGACATTAAGCGTAATGCGGTATAGTAACAATTATATATTAACATGCTTATATTCTATAGCTTATGCAATTTTATTTAAATCCTGAACCTTATTTATTATAAATGTGTGAGATGTTTTATTCTTACGTACATGGATTTTGCCATACTTCACCCAGACGAACTCGAAGGCCTTTTGCTTTACAGCTTCTTTTGTTTTATTCAGCAGCATTCACTTAGATGATCGTTGACATAGACTTTCTTCGGTGAGTTAAGATATCCTAAATCTTCAGCTTTCAGGGACTTTCGTGCTCGCGCAGATGCGACAAATTCTTCTTTGACATATCTATTTATAAAACTGACGATAATCGGTTTGTCCGTGGAGTTGTATACAAGTATTCTAGACACATAGTAAATTTGGGGTCTAGGGATTTCGTAACTGATCTTGGTACTAATTTTGTCGATTATGTTAAACAGGTTTTCGTCTTATTCTTGAGGTATGCCTTTAATTTCTACGTTGTTCAGGCGGGATTTTTGATCCGCATTGGAGATATGTAATTTGAGTTCTCTCAGTTCACTATCTAATGTTGCCCATCTGTCTTCTATATCTTCTATTTTTTCTCTACTTTGAGCATCCTACCGTTGAACTCGTCTATCCTGTCGCTGATGAATTGACATGAAGATTTGAGGTCCAAAATTTCCTCTCGCATGTTCCTGACATCTTCGGCAATCTTAGGTATAGTAGTAAGTTGTACCTTGATCTCCTGGATTTCGTTCATGATACTTTGAAGAGTATCAGACTGCTGCATAGGAGATGACGCTATGCACGATGTGCACTTCCAGGACGACCTGCGAACTGCACCTAGTCTTTTCTATGCTGATTCTGTTATATTAGCACACTCGAAATTGTAAGGCTTGCTACAACTGCCACACTGAACTTCGTTAGTGAACTGGTTATCACATACGGTACATTTCATCTTTATTAATTGGTAATTTAACTTGACTAATCTTGAAAAAAATGTTGACGATATATGAAAGCTTTTATTTTAGCGTGAATACGTGTTGTTCGGACAGTGGCCACGCGCCGAAAATTTACCTGGACCATTCCTCTCCACTGCCTCCGAAGCTGAGACAGATTTTACAACTCTGGCTGCTAGACTACGTGCTCACGTCGGCAAACTCACGCCGCTACCTACGTCATGGCACTATAGTTCCAGTTGAACGCTTACGTACCTAAGAACCAAAGAAATAATTGTAATTCTTTTCTGCCTACATACCTCGGAGAGTCAATTCTTTCGCTTTTCATAATTTTTTAAAAGTGCGATATATAATACAATCAAAATTATGAAAACAATTGTCTCTGAAATTCCATATATAATTTGTATGCGTATTGAAAATATTGTATTTGTAGTAAGTTAAGCTTCTCAAATGGAGATTTGAGAAGCTTAAGCTCTCAATATGCCGCGGAGACAACATGAACTCAACAAAGTACACGCGATTTGCACACATAGCTTGCCGCTTCAAACAAAGAATATTTTTTCATAATTCATCGATCGACGTAATACAGACAATACAATATGACATGCCTGTAAATTGCCGATATGCGTAAAGTATACACGAACTTTATGTATATGTGTGTACTCAATATTCATCGAATATTGGTATATAAAATCATTCACTGCTATCAAAATTTCACTTCCACAAACACATTATATTTACATAATGTGCACAAATATGTCGTATCAGTCGCCGAGTAAACGATTCGGTATTTATGTAGATGCGTACATTATACTGAATCTGATAATTCTGATATATGTGTTATTGCAACATTAGCGAATTGGCACATGTCAAATGAAATAATATTGTGGCAGTTTGATAGCCAAGTTATGAGTTGGTTGTTGGTCACTGACATTGTTAAGCCGTTTACTATCGAATTTGCGACATTTTAAATCTTCTACAATTATATAAGTACGTCGGTTTATAAAAAACAGTATTCTAAGCATATCTAGACTCCTTAGACTCACTTCATCTGGAATAGGAATGATTTCTGAACGACCTGATTTGATCTTGCAAGTATTTGAACAACAAACACTAAGAAAATTTGACTTCGATCTAATCATCCCACAAAATATTGTATGGTGTAGAGATTGATCCTCTGAGCGGTGTCAAATAGCGAGGCAATCAGACACACCTCTAGGTATACAAAGAAGTCACAAGATCGAAATATTTTTTTCTCATAACCAAATCCACACTCAAACGCCGCATCAACCATAACCACTAAGCCAATTGTAAGATCTTCGTATATTATAAAACCGTCGTACTTGTAAACAGCGTTCAATGTAAAATCAATTTCGTCCTACTATCAGGATCATTAATCACGAATGCTCTTCTGGTAACGCGATGGCTTGGAAGAAATTAGCAGTGTCGTGTTCTGTTAAGCAGCGTAATATATGTACGGGCATGCCCCGTTGACAGCCAAAATGCTTTAAGTGAGTAATCGTGCCATATTTGAGTGTGGATTAACGAAATCCAGTCTAAGGTGATGGTTAAGTACACTTCAAACTGAAGGATGCTGTTTAGAGTAGATTCACTTGATAAATAGAAATTCTACGTTACCTTAGAATAGCTGGATACCTTTTGTATTGGTACATTTATTTATGACAATCCGTAACCGCAACTCGAAGTATAAACTACAACTAAATTGTGCGTCCATTACCTCGGAGTCAGAATGTCTAGGATCTATATAAATTAACTATAAATTACTATTGTAACTAAATTATAACGTAAAGCTATGAAATGGCTGAACTGTCTCACCAGAATAACATAATGTGAGTTAAATTGTTTTACAACTGTAGGTACATGAATTAGTTATTTATTAACTTTAATGGTCAATGATGTTGTACAATTATAGTTTTCAATATTAATGATGAATTAGTTTTTAAGTTATGTGTGTTACATATTTTTATGAGCTAGTGACACGGAGTGTAAATATCACATATAATTAGGTTGTGAATTCTATATATGTTCAAAAGACAAAATTACAACAACAATCATCAAGGCAGCCAACTAAAACATTTATTGCCCGTTCTTTCTCGTGCTTCTATCTATTGCTTTGCAAACGAGGCAGTTAATGTAAATGTAGATTAATTAAGTAATTAACTTTCAAAAAAATGACGTTCATAAGCGTCACTTTGTGACCTAGATAAATAAATGATTTTGACTTTGACTTTGAAAACGCAAAACTATCATCGCATACATTACATAAAAAGTATCAAATCAAATAAAATCATAACAGTAATACGCAACTAATTTTCTCAGAAAAATCTTACCCACAAACCTAGCAAACTCATCTGCAAATTCAATTTTTTTATAAAAATACATTAGCGCATTCAATTCGCGTTGTAAATAAAACATAAAAATTGTTTAATCAGGAAGCAAGGAAAGTATTTTTCTTCGAGCGCGCTTTCTCATCCCGGGGGCTGAAGCTAGTGCCCGGTTTAGTTAAAGCACTTTGCCATGTAGGTACATGTCAAGAGTTCCGTTTTTTACCTTTTAGCTCGTGCCAACGACTTTTTGACTCTGTTTTACTGGCAACAATAACTTTGGGCAATCGTTTGTTGTTGTAGCTTTACTCAGAATGTAATTTGTGGAAGGTAGGAGCATGAATTTTCAGGTGATATATTGGATCAAATTTTCGAAAAAAAAATAATTAAAAAAATAAACATTTTCATTTTCATCTGATATTGCTTTTCTATCATGTAGAAAGGCAAAAATTACCATAATATTGTTTAAAATACTGTGAGAAGCAGTAATATTACTGTAATCCAAGATTACTTAAAGCACCGATAATAAGATCAATTACAAGTCAGGCTCTTACAGGAAGGATTAAGTATGGTCCCATTTTATGACACTATATAATAATATGTACTTTTCATTGGTTTTTCTACGTGATTAACGTTAGTAAATCTTCTTAATTTGAACGCAATTTTAAGTACAATGCCCTGTTTCTTTTAGACCTCGCCGGGTTTTTATGAAAATAGTCGAAGCTAATTGGTATAATAATATGTTACCGTTGTCTACCCCATTGACAGAGAGACTAACAGATGAACTTTTAGAAATAATTATATTCCCGCTAACACCCTCTAGATTACTGTACAGAGCCCAAACACATGTATTTACAGGTACATTCATGGTGTTTCATAATAGACAGATCATGGGAAATAAATCGGCTGTATTGGATCGACACCTATCAAAACCTTTTGGTAATAGGCGATTAGTTTACCTGTCATCCGTCAATGAAATTTTGACGTCCAAATCGGATGAATGACTAAGTTAACATGCGATGGCATTGACCTTCAACGACTATTTTAATACCCGTTTGATTGGCGATCTAATCATACAAAAATATTCCTTGAAGGAGAAACCTTCAAGTTTCAGGCAAATTGGGTGGTATTCTGTTTTTAATATAAACACCTATACAAATTCCAAAAATTACAAGTTAGCAGGCAGGAATAACAAGAAACAGCTACCGCAGATCTCAATGGTGATTGATTGGCTAATAAAATTGAAAGGTAGTGTGAACTTATAATACTTACACAGTACACTTGGTGACTTATCCAATTGGCGAACTGTGCAAGCGTTGCTTTACTTTGCCATTATTACGAACGGCAAGCCAAGTCATCCCATAAGCGCTACATATATGTAAATAGTAGAATTAAATACAGTTGTCTATGGTTGAAAACCCAATATTGCAGGGACTGAATGCTTGGACCATAAGCGACCTGTTCGGTAATAAGAAAGGCTATTCTCATATCTTCACAACTTTAGTCAAAGACGACTTGGGAAAGAAAATTTTCCATGGCCTACCTAAACGACACTCAGTAGATTATGTACCCTTGCTGAACATCTAAGAGCTATCTATCATGTTGTGGATAATAATATCAATTCAATAACAAATAAATGTAAGTATAGCGTGTCGCCACAGACAATGGGTCATTCGCTAACGTATCCCGCGAGACCTGAATCCCGTTCGCTTGATGACCTTATATGAAGCAATCCTCACATTGACAGGCACTGGGCCAAAATATTTGAATTGTACACCAAGTAATAAACTATTAAAGTACAGCTAATATTCAGCCAAATCCGGTTAGACTAGTAAGCGGACCCGAGATTGAAACTGGGATAACGCTCAGAGGATGATGATGACTAAGTTATAAACTATATACATAAAAAATGCCAAAGTACTACCGGACAATATCACAAAATTGTCATATCTTACAGCAAAGAAATTATTGTCAGGTTTTTAGGTAAAGTTCTGATCCGGTTTTTATATGGAGATCGCTTAAAGCATGTGTAGTGCTACATGTTGCTTATGAAACATCGAAAATAAACACAGTTTTATATCAATCAATAACTTAACATAAACTAGACGTCGCCAGTGGCTTCGCCCGTGTCCATTATACATTAAACCTTTCTCTTGAATCATTTTATCTATTAAAAAAACGCATTAAAATTCGTTGCTTAGTTTTTAAGATTTAAGCATACATAGGGACAGACAGAACACAGACTTTGTTATATACTATGTAGTGATGAAGTCTAGTAGCACCGCGGCTGGATAAGCGTTGTCAACGAGATCTATAAAGGCAGCACATTCATAAATCCTATCACGATGCTAACATTGTTCCAAGCACTTACGAAATATGCATAATGTGAGAGCAAATTAAGTAGATAATAAAAACGTTACAAATACACGCTTCAATTTACTGAAAAACTAATTTTTAAAACAGCAATCCAAGCGCCGCATAAAACCTGCAAGTTCTGCGTAGTTGAGCTTTATTTAAATAAGGGCAGACTTGTTTAAACTTGGGATTTGGCAAAGTATCATTACATCAGAGCGAAGTGTGGATGTTTAAGGTACAGGTGTCCACGGGCAGGCTTGATGGAACCACTTTAAATATAAAGCAAAAGAAATGTTGTTTCTCGGACGTCCCAGTTATAAGGGCTATGATGCGTGCTTAGCGTCGTTAAATCAAACAAAAGCCCTTTTTGAAAATGAAGGGTACAAATCTGTAAGAGCAAGGACGCCGAAAAGAAAATAGCTTCGCTCAGTGTTATGACTCCCAATTGTGATATACATCGGCTTTGTGCAAATGTTTTATTCAAAATGCAATTACCATGTTTGAGGATTTTCTTTCAGCAGAATTGGAGTGATTTTTCTTTATTATACTAATCATTTAAATCTTCTATTATGGATATAGAAGTAATTAGTTTGCTCGGTGAGTCTTATTAGGTATGGTGTTCAGTATAAAACTAATATGAGTTGAAAAGCTTTAGCAATCTAATCTTTATTTGCGGTCTCAAAGGCCAGACAGAATTTTTTAAATAAGTAATTTCTTCGTTCCCTAGCTAACCTAAACAGTTTCCTATTACTAGGAAGCGCGCACCACTGACTTATCGAAGTTATGTTGGTATTAAATTCATAATTATCCCTTGCCCCGAGCCTCGGTAAGAATGTTGACGTTGGTTACGGCTGTAATGAACATCTTTGACGGTCATTATGAGGAGTCAGTATCTTACAATATGCGATGCTAGTGTAAGCCAAGTGTGGAATATGGTGATTCCTTCGGATTGCGAAGGTCAGACGACAGTTGCCTTGTTGAAAAGATAATATTATTCTGTCAAATCTAAGGGTCTAGACAAGTGGCAGTCACTTATCATTTCTAATATAACTATCGTATGATTACTATTTTAACATAAACTATTTGTTATTCATTGACCACGTGTCATAGCAAAGGTTTATGCAGTTCCATACATTTTTGCACATAGCGATAGATCGATTGTCTATGCCCTTAAGTTAGAGTATTGTGTGCGTACCGGGCTCCAAGGACTTGTATGTAGCCGGGATAACGCTCGAATGATGATGATGATACTCAGAGAAGAACTTTGTATGTAATTATAATTTGAAAATTATGAAGCACACAATCATCACTTATTAGATTCAAAATTTATCCAAAACCACTAACGCTATTTACGCATAAAATCGATCCGCGCAGTAAAACCGGCAATCGTATGGACAATAGTATTGATATTTTTATTCGCCTGCCTACAAGGACTAAGGCCATCAAATAAAAATCTTTTCAACAAATTACGTATTCGGTAATAACATTGTCTTTATTTTATTATGATTAAATAGAGAATGGAGGCTGGCAAGCGAATAATCTAGGGCATATACTGAGACGCTACCGAGCTCCTAATCAAATCGGTCTAGGTTGAAAAGATTAGATGCTTTAGTTGTACAATAACGTCTGATAACGTCACACTACCTACATACCAAATGTGGATCGAACACGATTTGCGTAATGTGAGTATACCTACCGTTCTAGTTTTTGTCCAAACAGACAATTTTCCCACGTTCTGTAAATGAAATGGTGTTGATGCTAATAATATTTAGCATTTTATTTGTATATTGTACCTACGTGTGGATCTATTTTTAGAACTATTCAAAGTTTTGTTAGGTAGCATGTTTAAAATTATTAATTGTTATTTTAAGCCCGCACTGATTTTGTTTTGTCGTACCTATCAGTCAAGCAATTACACAACCTTATAGGTATTTATAGAGTATCTTTCTGGTTGGCCTTATAAATAGAAATTGTAAATGATCGTACCTAGTTTATCAAAGCATTTGATTACCAATAAGAAAAAAAATATTCGGGCAAGTGCGAGTTTGACCCGCGCAACGAGGGTTCCGTACGCATTGTATCGTGTATCAAGACGAATTTTGCCCGTTTTTTATGTCAACTGCCGTTATGGAATATTGCAAAAATAAGTATAAGAAAAGTTTTTCTACTGTTAACATGAATGACCTCATTAACTTTAGCAGTAATCGCGAAAATATTTAAGTACATTCCTATCTACAAAACCGTTCTTGGAGTTATTCTTGTCTTCATACTGTAAGACCTTGCTTCTTGCTAAATTTCAGTACTCTAAGTCCACAAAAAGCACCCTTTAGGTTTTTATTTACAAAATTCATAAAAAATAGTAAGAAATTATGTATAAATGGCCATATTTTTTTATTGCACTGTGAAAGATCCTTGGTATTTCACGAAACTATGGCACTGTAAAGGACAATGGCAGATCTCCATACATCAAAATGTCTGAATTTAAATTGAAACGTACAGTAATAAAAAATATATCAAAAAAATCGGCGTAAGTAACAGAGTCTATAAATGATTCTATTTTCACTCGGGAAACCTGGAAAAAGAAGATATCAGTGTTTTAATTTTTAGTTAAGAATGAATGATGTAGGTACGTTTGAATTATCAAATTACATAATAATTATGTCAGATTGACATCAAAACGCAGAAGTATTCTGTAGCATCTAACTGTCACAGCCAAAGACAAAAGCAGAGCTGCACATTTTAAATCGATTTTATGTGAAATCGATACAACTTTAAAACGATGCTGTGACGTTTGTATTTGATTTAAAAGTTGTTTTGCTTAAAATATTATATTATTGATATAATGTTGAATAAATATTAAATAACTGCATTTTAACCATTATATTTTAAACCAAACCAACACTATAAAGGTCGATCGTATCGATTACTTATTTAATAATCGATACGGATCAATGTCAAGCGTCTATTCCTGTGACACCATTGTCTATGACAACAATCAAATAATAAAATAGGTACCTAGTTCGTAATCAATTGGAATGCTTTTTATCATCATAAAATACTCCGGCTTTAACGAGACAAAGTCAAAATATTAAAAATCTTAGAAAAAAATAACAATTTGTTTTGTTCATATGAAGTTTAAGAGCGCCACAACAAACCCAGACCAAATTCTGCCATTGTCCTTTAAGTACCTAACTAATAACTCTAGAGCAACTTTTAAAATGACAGATGAATTCGTTTTTCGACGTGACATCTTCAGTCTATCGCGAACAAATCGTAATGCGCATGCGTGACTTGACTTGTCCGTTTAAGCGACAATTATACATATTATTATTAATGACAGACATTTTGTTTACCATCTCCTGTATTTTATTCATCTCGCTGATTGCAAATAAATATTTTCTTTCACACAATAGCACAATTTTATTTATTTACCTTATTTGAGGTTGCTGCTAGTTACGCTAGTCCTTTTTTTTTTTTTTTTTTTTTTTGGTATCGGGTTGGAAAATCCTCATGGAGTCCCTCCGCCCCGGGGGAAGGACGAAGGGGACTGTCAGACTCTTACTGACTAAAAACCAACCCGTGTTCCTCATGTACCCGTGTGTCGGAGGGTAGGGATTCGCATAAGCATTCGTCACTACCCCCCGACGCGTATTGGCCCGCCAGATGGTCAGGCGGGCCCCGAACAAAACCCCCTTGGCGGCGGATGAAGGTGTTGGGCTCCGCCGCCAAAACACTCAGCGGCCGCAGAGGATAGGGAGGACGGCAACGCAACACCGCATCTCCTCTTCCTCTGCGGCCCCACCGCGACGCAACGATGGTGCGCCTCCATTTGGTCGCGGGAGATAGGGCGCGCGGCAACGCAACACCGACATGCCTCTCCTCCCGCGACCGCACCCGACTGCGAGGGACAGAAGAACTGTCCCTCGCACCCGCCCCTTTGGACGCATCCTTCGCAGGCCTCCGTCAAGCCCACGCGGAGCGTGCCCTCCTGGATCCCTCTTAGCTTCACCGCAGGTCACCAATCCACGGTTACTAAGCCCCCCCACCACGACAAGGTGGAGATCCCACGGGGGGGTAGTTACGCTAGTCCTCTAAATCTGTATGAGCGCCCATACAACTTAGAGGACTATCTTAAATGGAGTCTACTATGTATGTATTGGGACACCCTTAAATTTTCCACTTTTTAATTTTTTGTAATTTTTCCTTTATTTGTGCTGTAAGCCTGCTTTTGGCCAAATTTCGTGATTCTAGTTCAACGGGAACTACCATATAGGTTTTCGACCCAAAACCTATAGGGTACTTACGGTTGACGTAGAATTATCAATTTTGGTTAAAACCAAGGTCTTCAGCACAAGTAAAGAAAAATTAAAAAATGTTGAAAATTAAGGTTAATTTTGGTACTTACAAGTGTGACGTCAATCGTCGTCGCATCTCCTGGCCGGCCGTCTCCACCTTCCGCGCCCTCCAACGGACTATAAATACCGTGGCGCGGCGTGACTGGCCCTTTCACTGGCTGTGCGGCGATCAAACTAAGTTCTTCTCTTCTTCCCTGAGCAACGCCGGAGACGCATTCCCAAATATCTACACCGAATCACGCGACCCTGGTTCTGTCTTTGTAACTATTCAAATTGTTTAGAATTACTATTTTCCATTGAATTCCTTTGCTAAAGGCTGTATAGATCTATAGATCTTTTTATGGAAATATATATATATATATATATATATATATATATATTCGTTTGTAACCGAAATAACGATTTTTTTTATTTAACAACGTAACAGTGGCGCCCACGCGAATAGATAAGTAGGGTCCTTTCGAAATGCATTTTCGGTAAGCTTTTTTTTATATTTTTTTTACGGTGTATGTGTGAATTCGTTCCAAAGCAGTATTCGATTCACTCGCGCGCGAGCTACCAATATATCACACGCGTTCCGAGCTTTCGATTATTATTGTCGTGCTTAGTGATGGGAAGAGTATCGATGAATATTTTGTCGATGCCGCATAACATCGACTGACTGGCGCGATGGAAAAGTATCTCCGCAAAACAAAATCAGTCCCCTCCTTGACTACCAGAGGAGGGAAGGGATCTGGTGATTTGGAGCTGAATTGGAGATTCCCCAAACATGCGATAACCAGCAGTCAGCTCCAGCCAAGCCAGCCAGTGGAGACACACAATAAATATGATCATCTCCCTAGCGACCAGAATATTTCGACGGGTAACTCACAGCTTCGGGAAGCGACTACCATAAAGAGAAATACAAGTAAGATCCCACCTATACACCTCCAAATAAATCCAAACTGGACACACGAATTCATCAAAACTGTCATTAGTCGTTACACAAGCACTTTTCATCTCAGATATGTTGGAAAAAGTAAAATTGCAGTGCATTGTCATTCCGATGATGGTTATGAAGCCCTTAAAGATGGATTGCGCTCACAAAACGTCCCCTTTTTTACATACTCCAGAAAGGGTGAACGTGCTTACAAATATGTTATATTTGGATTGCCAGCTTACGCAGAGGATAAACTCAATGATGAGGTATTCACTCTTGGGTTCCCCAATGTCACCACTAGAAAGCTTCAATCATCTAATAATGACAGTTCCTATAGTCCACCGTTCCTCGTACAACTGCAGCCAGGCGCTGACATAATTGCATTCCAGAAAATAAAATACCTTAGCAGTTGCGTCGTACAAATTCGCAAATTTAAGGCTAAAACCTATCTTGGCACTCAATGCTACCGATGCCAATCCTTTGGGCATTCGTCAAAAAATTACAACCTAGCCCCACGATGTGTGAAATGCACAGAACACAGCAGAATGTCCTAAAAAGGATCGCGAAACTCCAGCGTAGTGTTGCAATTGCAAAGAAAACCACCCTGTAAATTATAGACACTGCAAAGAACGACAAAATTACCTGCAAGCTATTGCTGCGAAACGAGAGGAGAATAAGTTAAAATAAAAATAAAAGTTACTTCAAGCAACTAAACGCCTGCCACGTAGTGCTGTCGTAGATGGACGCTCCTGGGCCGCCGCTCCTTCAAATAAGGACCTATCAAACTTGCCAACTGGAATCCAGCCTAATCTAACTAATGCAATAGGGCTGCCAGTGAAATCGCAAGATAACACCACGGCTGAAATACTGGAAATTCTTAGAGCAATCAAAACATTAAAACACCAATCTTAATCATGACTCATCTTGGACACTGTGTCTAATAAGGTAAATAAGTTACATATATTATTTTGGAATGCTGATGGCATTCGGACCAAAATCAATGAGTTTTCCGATCTTATAACTAAATTATCTATCGACGTTATCGTTTTGTGTGAGAATAGATTTTCCCCTAAATATAACTTTAAGATTCCAGGGTTTACCTGCCTACGACAGGATAAAAAGTATGACGGCAAAGGACAAGGAGAAGCCCTACTCATTAAATCTAATATACCACACTCTCAGCTCAATATTCCAGCTACACAACATATAGAATGTATAGGGGCTAGCATCACTCTTTCTGGTACAGAAACACCTCTTGTTTCAGCTTATAACTCGCCTAACCTATCTCTTCCTGAATCTGACCTTGATACTTTGCTTGCTCTAAAGCGCAGTGTACTTATAATGGTTGATTTTAACACCAAACATGACTACTGGAACTGCAAAGTTATAAATGAACGTGAAGCAACCTTGTATGGTCACATGATTCAAAATTACTATGATGTTCATGCACCACACAGTCCTAGTCTCATCCATTACTGTGGTGATTACACCCTATAGAACCCAGACATCCTCATTTCTAAAAATTGCTACAATGTTTGTCAATTACGTACCTTAACGAAGTTATCATCCAATCACCTACCAATCGTATTTTCTGTTGACGGCACATTTGCTCGTAAAAAATACATTCAATATAGGTATTCAGAAGCCGATTGGAGTGCTATAAATGCTTTATAAATGAAAATACAACACTTAGCACTGCCACACACAAAACAATCAATGATTACTTCTCAAAGTTAATAATCCAAGCGCGTGACGCCTTTGTTCCCCGTGGTACAGCCCAGGTTGGTCATACAAAGTTGCCAAAATTGGTCAAGCATATGATTAGCGACAAAAATCGGCTTCGTAGATTGGCTATATCTGAAAATGATCGCATTATTCGCAAAATACTATTGTCTCAGGTGAACTATCTACAATCCACTATAAAAACTGCTATAAAAACACACAATTACTGCTGCTGGAATACAAAATTAGCTAAAGTAGACAACCCCAGTTCAGACCTCTGGTGCATTGTTAAGTCGATGAGTAAACGCGCGGAAACAGTCCCTCCTCTTATACGCACAGATGGTACACTAACATATAACAGTAAAGAGCAATGTGACGCTTTTTACCAAAACTTGCTACTTGCAAATAGTTGGTCTAGTGATTTAACAATAGAAACAGACGTTTCAGAGGCAATTCAAGAGCTTAATAACTTTGAAGGTCCGTACAATTTACAGCCTGTCACACCTAAAGAAGTAAGCACAGCCTTACTGAAACTAAAAAACCGGCAAGCTCCAGGAAAGGACGATTTGACAAATACACTGTTAAAACATGTGCCACAAAAAGCAATTATACTAATTACAAAAATCTTCAATGACTGCTTAAAATTGAGCTACATTGCCACTTCTTGGAAAGAAGCAAAGTGTAACGTATGTCCAGTACTTACCGCGTTGCGTCACAGTACCGCCCATACGCTCGGCCAATCAGAGAAAGCCATCGTCCGCGCTCGCAAAGCCTGACCAAATATGGTCATAAACGGACTCTCACCCTTATGGAGGGCCCGGTATATAAAGGGGCCGACAGAGAGGCCGGCACCGCTACTCTAACGTCGCTTCTACTACCTACCTACTATAACTAAGCGTACCTACTGACCCTACGTCGTATCTACGTGTATCCTGGACCCAGCTACGGGTAAGCACTACATTTACTGCGTTAGCGTACTGCCCATCTCTCTACCTGCTAGCTGAGGCCGGCTGACGCCGCCTGCCTGACTCTATTGGTTGTGGCTCTCCTAATGCTGCTCCTAATGCTTCACCTTAAGACTCCAGGCTACGCTCCTAGACCGCTACACTTCCTGCATCGCCATCGGCGTCACCTCTGCCGAAGAGTCTGGCCTGCCTGCCCATCATACTCGCACCGCCGGCGCCTGCCAGCTGAGCCAACGTCAGCGAGGACCTGCACCGCTACGCGCAGCCCTTCAAGCAGCCTGCCCTGTACACTACCAGAGGGAACAGCGTGGGAGACTGCAGCCCTTAGTGTTCAGGCCAGTGTCGTGTTGTTGGTCGGTCATACTCGTGGCAAGGGAAGTGAGACAATACTCGGCAATAAACGCATCTAGGACCTCTTCTGCGTTTTACTACCAGAACCCGTTACAGTGGCGCCCAACGTGGGTTATTGTCTCGCTTTTCGTGCTCGAGTTCTCTTCTAGCAGGTCTCCATCATTGTAAGCGAGAAGGTGCGGCTACAGCGAACCGGTACGTATTGTTGTAGTAATTGTCTACCTTTTAGTGTAACTACCTACTACGTACTAGTTCGCAAATTTGAATCTTAACGTTTTTCTAATTAGTCCTAACGGTCGAACTTTTACGCCTAATCGTAAAGTAGGCCATTTGTAAGGGCGGAACGCTTGCGCACTAAGTGTAGTGTGTAGTTTATACTTACGCGGTTATTCATACACCATGGGCTCACACCCCATAAAATACTTCCTGCTAAACAAAAACGAGTTAGCTTACGAGGTCGCGATTAGAGGTGAGGAGCCGGCTACCTCTGTCCTAGGTCTGCGGAAGCAGCTCCCTAAATTACTGGAAGCCATTCCAAATGATGACATTTTGGAGTCGGGTCTAGCCATAGCGGTGGACTTCGAGGGCGCTAGCGAGGCCGTCTCTGAGCTGGCCAAGCGAGTGTTAGTTAGTTAGTTAGTTGGACAGGTGTTTTCCGCACTTAGCCACTGAATTGGGCCATTGTGCGTGAGCAGTGACACGGTTGTCGACTGCTACTCATACCATGCAAGCTCCTTCCAGAAGGCCATGAGTTGACCAGTGTTGCGTATGGCTTCGCTCATGGTTCTGGGATTGTTCAGGAACCTCGTCCGTTGGTCGCTCACGCTGGTACACTGTAGGATCACATGAGCAGGTGTTTCTTCGGTCTCCATGCAGCCCCTACATAGTGGGCTGTCCGTGACCCCGATATTGTAGAGATGCTTGTTTAGTGGACAGTGGCCAGTTATTATGCCAGTCAGATGCTTGAGTGTTTTCCTGTTGGCGTGCAACAGTTTATGCGAGAGTCGTTTGTCTAATACGGGAAAGGCATCTTTAGATTGCCTACACTCTTTTAACTCTGCCCACTCTTTTGCGTGTTGATGTAGGGTTCTCTCGCGTAACCATGTTTTTAGTTGGTTGAAAGGTATCGGAACAATTGGTTCGGGTCCCAGGGTTGTTGTGTCCGATCCTTTCCTTGCCAGTTGGTCTGCTGCGTCATTGCCCGTGGAGTCACTGTGTCCTCGTATCCACTGGAGCGTGACCCGATTCCTCGCTGCAGTTTTCTGCAGCTCTTGGTGGCACTCCATAATTAGGCCGCTGTTAAAGCAGTTGCCGTCGAGAGCTTGTAGTACTGAGGCACTGTCTGTGATAATGCGTACCGACAGGTTACTCACGTTTCTGGCCGCAATCGCCGTCGCCGCCCTTATAATCCCAACGCATTCAGCTTGGAAGATGGTGTTGAGTTTACCAAGCGATGTTGAGAGATTGATGTTCAAGTCATGGGAGAATACTCCGGCACCTGTCCCATACTTTGTTTTTGAGCCGTCTGTGTATACTCTAACTTCGTGTATACCAGAACTATCCTTGTGCTCTTCTTGCAGTTGTATGCGGTATTTTTTGTCAAAGACAAAGGTTTTAGGTATGAGGTCGCACGTTGCATCTAGCATCGGGATCTCATTAGTTAATGTCGTTTTCAGGCGTGCATGGGTTATTCTGTCGTCTCTTCTCCAAAGCCCGAACTTGTCGAGTCGGATCGCTGCGGCACCTGCTTCCTGCTGGATGATGAGGTGCAGTGGTCGCAAGTCGAGGAGCACCTCCAATGCCGCCGTTGGAGTTGTTTTCGTGCAGCCTGTTGTGGCCAGACAGGCGAGGCGTTGTATGCTCTGCAGCTTGTTCTTGACTGTGCTTAGTTGAGTGCGTGGCCACCACACTACTGCACCGTATGTGAGCATGGGGCGTATTATGGCAGTGTAGATCCATAGGGTGATGAATGGTTTGAGACCCCATTTCTTGCCTATTATTCTCCTGCACTGCCAGAAGATTGTACATGCTTTTGTGGTTTTAGTGGTGATGTGTTTATTCCAGTTGAGCTTGTGGTCGAGTGTTACGCCCAGGTACTTGACTTCACTCGATATGTTAAGCTCCGTGCCAAAATGTTTTGGTTTTCTGGTCATACGGATGTTCCTTTTGTTGGTGAAAAGTACTAGCTCCGTTTTATTTGGGTTGACCGTCAGTTCGTGGCGGTTGCACCATTGTTCCATGATCCTGATGGCTGCTTGCATCCGATACTGGATCATGTCTTCCGAGTTTCCTTTGATTAGGATGGTTATGTCATCTGCGTAGCCGACCGTGTAGAAGCATTTGTCATTTAGGCTTCTCAACAGATCGTCTACCACTATGTTCCAGAGCAGGGGTGATAGGACTCCTCCCTGTGGGCAGCCTTTTGCTGCTATGACCCTTGTGGTGGTGTTAACCGTGAATTGAATAGCCCTTTGTTTCAGGAGTTGATCAATCCAGCCACTGACGGTTTGTTCAATTCCGAACTTGTCGAGGGCTCGGCTGGTGAATTTAGTTTTGTCGAAGGCGCCTTCTATGTCAATGAAGGCGCCTAAGGTCATTAGTTTGTCAGATAGCGCTGTCTCTATGGTCCCCACTACAGAGTGAAGCGCTGATTCCGTTGATCTGCCACTTCTGTAGGCGTGTTGTTGCGGGTGTAGTGGTCTGCGTAGCAGTGCGCCTTCCCGCAGGTATCTGTCAGCGAGCCTCTCCAGCGTTTTCAGCAAGAAGGAGGTTAAACTGATAGGTCTGAACGATTTTGCTTGAGTGTAATCGGTTTTGCCCGGTTTTGGGAGAAATATGACTTTTACTTCCCTCCATCTTCGTGGTATGTAATTGTGCGCTATAGATGCTCTATATATGCTGAGTAGCTGTGGCACAATCGTTGTGCAGCCCCATTGTAGAAGTGCTGGTGTTATTTCGTCCAGACCTGCAGATTTGTACGGCTGGAAGCTGTCAATTGCCCATTTCAGCCGGTCCACGGTAACCATGTTGTTGGCTATCGTCCAGTCTGTTTGGGTCGGTGGTCTGTGTTCAGATTCTTCCCAATCACAGTCGTCGGTCACAGTGCAACCTGGGAAGTGTGTTTCAATTAGCACTTGGCTAATTTCTGTATCTGTGATTGCGTAGGTGCCATCAGACTTTCTGATGGAGCCTAAGGTCTTGTTGCTGTCCTGGGATAGGATCTTTTTTACCCTGGCTGCCTCGCATGTGGAGTTAATGTTCGTGCAGAAATTACGCCAGGACTCTCCCCTGCGGAATCGTATGCGTTTCTTGTAGTGCGACTGGGCTTCTTTATATTTGTCCCAGTCCGTGTCTTTCCTTGTGTTTTTGGCCCGGTTGAAGAGTTTTCTCAGATTGCGCCTGAGTTTCTCCAGTTCTGATCCCCACCATTGAGTTTTACTACCAGTTTTCGGTAGTGTGGTGGGGCAGGCTTGTTGGTAGCTACGTTGTATGCATTTCGTTAATAAGTTAGTGTTGTGTTCTATGTGTGCAGTGCTGTCGGTCATGTCATTGAAATTTGACATGGCTATTTCTTGTTCGAGCAGGGTCTTGTATCTCGCAATGTTGGTATTGCGTGGGTTGCGCTTTGGTTGTTGGACCCTCTCTTGCACTAGTATGTCATAGCAGATACGTCTGTGATCGGCAAAGGATGGTTCGGCGGACACATGCCAGTTCGTGACGAGTTCCGCGGCCCCATCCGATGCCAGTGTAACGTCTACTATGGTTTGATATCTGGAGCTAACAAAGGTGGGCTCTGAGCCGTTGTTGACTACAGATAGGGTTGTTGTGAAAATGTATTCTGTTAGGGTCTCACCTCGTCTATTTGCCTCAGGGCTTCCCCACAGTGGGTGGTGGGCGTTGGCATCTGCCGACAGTATTATTTGCCAGCCGTGGTCCTCACAGTGCTGCACTAGCTCGGCCAGCTCTTTCGATGGGATCTCCTCATCTCCAGACATATAAACCGAGGCTAGTACTAGCATCTGATCGCCGGGCCCTGTTCGTATCCCCACGGCGGTGAGGTCTCTAGAATAGAAGTTAGTCAGCAGCAGTGCTGATATTGTTTGGGGAATATATATGCATGTTCTTGGCTTAGGAGCCGAGCTTTTGTGCAATATCTTACCTCCGATGTTGTTGAGTCCACATATGGTGTCGCCTCTAATCCACGGCTCCTGGATTAGGGCTATGGTGTGGTGGTTAACCTCCAGCAGCCTGCGTAGGGTAGCCGTTGCAATCTGCTTGTGCTGGAGGTTTGTTTGTACGACTCTAGTCTGACGAAGATCCGAGAACATTAATGTCCACGGACTCCCCGTCAGACGAGTCATGCTCGTCGTCAACTCCCGTCATAGCGAAGTTTGTCGCTGCGGGCGTTGTTTGTGCATGGGCTGTGCCCGACGTGCTGGGAACGGCCGGTGTTGCCACTCGTCCCTGTGTGTGTCTGGTGGCGGGCGGCATCTCTCTGGGCGCGGCAACCGTCCTGCCAGCCCCTGCCCCGGCAGCGTGGAACAGTACGTACACGCTGCCGGTGAAGAAGGAGACTCGGCGGTCGCGCGCCTCGATTCTCGGGACCTCTGATTCGGGGATGCCCAAGGACAGGTATAGGCCGTGCTCCTGCATGGTAGCGCTGTACAGTTGCCATGTTTGGACAGCGTACCTCGGGTTTTGGGCAGCTAGGAGTTGGTGGATCTTCATGAGTTCCAGGCTGGTCGACCTCGGCAGCCAGAGCGATGCGCGTACGCGCTTCGCAAGATCCGTCTGCCTGATGACGGTCAGCCTGGTTCCTTCGATCGGTGACTTCAGTCCCGCTACCTTTTGTCTGAGCCACGCCAGTGATTTCTCGTCCTCGCACCATAGCTTTAGGACTCCTCCTGCTGCGAGGGGTTTGCCTCTAAAGGATGGCGCGAGAGCGGGCTCGTTGTTTGACGGTGGAGCAAAGGCTGCTTCCATGATACGCTCCTCTATGGAGAGTTCGAGCTGCCGTGCTTGTTCCACCGTCAGGTCTGTGGGTGGAGTAGCAGCGACGGCCACCATCAGATGCGAGTTCGTCGCATCAGCGTAGCTCATCGCTGCCCTTTTTGGTGTTGCGTCCACTCTTGCACGCTTCGACGTGGCGCTTGGTGGTGTGTCGTCATGACGGTTCCTCTTCGACGGTGTCGCCGAAGTGGGCCGTCCCGAGAGCGCCGGGGTGGTCGGTGCGTGTCGTTGTCCGCCTTTTCTAGGGCCGCGTTTGCGGCGTGGCCCGGTGGTGCCCCATGAGGCTGCCGACTCCGCATCTGCCGTCGGAGGGGCGTGACGGGGAGTGCCCGGCGCTGCACCGGCCGGAGCGGTGCGTGCAGCCGGCGGGAGCGAGCCCGAAGGCTCACCCTTCGCCGTCCGCGTGGCTTCCGCTTGCGTGCCTAAGCCGCTGCGTCCACCAATCGCTCCGCGTCCGGCCGGTTGCTTCGTCCTGGGCGGTTCCCTCATTGCACTGGCTGGGGCCGGTTGTCCACGCTGGTGCGTTGTACCAGCTGTTTGTCTTGCGGGGGGTGCGTTCGCCGATGTTGTCGGTTCGCTTCCAACCGCGGGGGGTGCGTTCGCCGACGTTGTCGGCTCGCTACCTCCCGCGGAGGGTGCGTTCGCCGATGTTGTCGGTTCGCTACCTCCCGTGTGTGCTGCGTACTCACGCTGGCGTCGATGATGACGTGAGCGCTTTCCGCGGTGTTTACCTGTACCGGTTACGGTTGTCGCGGAGCTAACGTTCGCCTCGCGGCGTTCGTCTGCTCGACGCGGTACAACCGTCCAGGAGGTGGTGGTTATGTGTTCTGCACGAGGCACGGCACTTGCCAGGTCGTGCAGGTCTAAGCTACTCCTACTGTTGCGACTGAGTGAAACATTGCCCCCCCCCAGAATACGTGGGGCAGCCTGAACCCGAGGGTGCAGGGAGGGATTCTCCAGCGTTGCGGACGCTGGTACCCTCCTGGGGTAGTTCCTTATTTTGTTCCACTTCCATAATTTTTTCGGCTTCGTATGAGCGTGTGCGTGGGCGTGTGTGTATTTGTTTTCATGTAGGTGTGGTGTGTGTATGTGTATGTGTGTGCGTCCGTATGAATGATTGTATAAGTGTGGTGAATGTATGTGTGTGCGTGCTTGTGCATGTGTGTGGGTGAGGGCGGCTGGAGGTTTTCGTTACATCTGTTTCATAGGGAACCAGACCAAGAACGGGCGGCAACCTCGGGAAGGATAGTCAACCAGCCTTGCCTTAGGGATCTTCACGACTTGCGCTCTCCCCTAAGGCCATTCGCCAAACTCTGCAACGGACGCGAATGCAGAGAGTAGAAGTCAGTGTAGTTCAATGGAGTTAAGATGAAATGAGGTGCACGGGCTTCCGGCCAAGCGAGTGAATTTATTAACCATTTCTTACGACGCGAACCTAGCTAGAAGGTCTACCGCACTGCACAACCACATTTTCCATAGACTCCGTAGGATGGAACGTCCTACGGCGTATTCAAAACGAATAACCGTATTGTGCAGCTGGTTCGACAAGCTCTCGGTGGAGCTGTCCGCCATTGAACAATCAGGTGTTCGCTCAGCTGATGCTGTGGCTGAGGCCCAACCTGCGCCGTCTACCTCGACGCAGGCAGGGTTAGCCCCAGTATTGCATTGCGAGCATTTGAGAGTTAACGAACTGTCCAAGCTAAAATACGACGGTACGGGATGCGTCCGAGCGTTCCTACAACGCGTAACCGAATTCCAAACCGCGCGTAATCTAACTTCTACTAAAATTTTATCATATGCCTCCGAAATATTCACCGGTAACGCACTTCACTGGTACCGCGGCCTAAAAGAATATTTCATTACATGGGAAGAACTCACCACTAAATTAATAGACGATTTCACACCGTACGATTATGACTACCGGTTATTAAATGAAATCCGCCGACGTACTCAAGGTGCTACCGAAACTATAATTATTTATCTCTCGATAATGAATCAGCTGTTCGCTAGGCTGTCACCGTCAAAGCGATTGTCCGAACGCGAAAAGTTAGACATCCTATTGCATAACATACGTCCATGCTACTCACTAGTGCTAGCTCCGTCAATATCTTCAATAGACAGTATAGCAACACTGCTGACGTTATGTTTAAACTACGAACGGATGAAATGTTTGAACTCTCAATTCCGCGAACCGTATTACAGTAACGACACGTTGGCACCAGACCTAGCTTACAGTCACAAACCTAATAACCGAGCGCGTAATAATTCCTACAATAATTATCCCGTTGCTACTATAGAGGCTACGTCCGAATACACTGAGAACAATGAACCTAGCAAACCTCAGTCTAAACCTAGCTCTGTCGCTCTAGTCACGTCCAAGTACTGCCCGCGCTGCCGTATCAACGATCACAGTTTGAATGAATGCAAACGCGATCGGTTCGCAATTTGCTTCAAGTGCGGCCTGATGTGACATTCCCTAACTGCCCGAACTGTAAATCAACGAAACCAAAAAACTAGTTGGTCAGGGTCGGGGCGGGTCAAAATTTAAATTAGGTTCTACAACCTATTCAACCAATTTTGACAAAGATGATTGGAGAAATTGGCTAAACACTCTAAAAGTGTATTTCTCTAGTTTTCCCGTCGCCTCGATCCTGGATAATAAACCTAAAAATGACCTACGGCCCTATGTTAACGTAACGATTAACAGTGTACCTATTTGTGGATTGCTCGATTTCGGTTCAGCCATTACAATTTTAGGTAACAACTCCCATCTGGTGGTAATTACTAAAACCGGGTTAGAAATACAGCAGTGTCACAACACTAATTCCATTCGGACCGCGAATGGAAATATCTTGTTGCCGCGCGGTCTTATCAACTTACCCACTACTTTTAATAATCAAACCCACTTATTGAAAGCTTATATTATTCCAGAAGTTACAAGTAATTTAATTTTAGGCATCGATTTCTGGAAACTATTTAAATTACTGCCTAACTATATCGCATCCGTATGCATGTCTAAAACATTGCCGTGTAGTGTGTTAAGTGAAAATAAGCCGAGTAACACGAACGTATTGCAATCTTTTAGTGAGTTGAGTGAGTCACAACAAAGAACGGCTAAGTTAGCTAAAAATAATTATTGACGAATTAGACGAAATGCTTGTATTGGGAGTGGTAGAAAAATGCGAAAGTCCGTGGTCGTCACCGATTTTACTAACGCCTAAGAAGGACGGTAAACTAAGGTTCTGTTTAGATAGTCGGAATCTTAATTCTATTACTAAAAAAGACGCGTACAAACTACCTTACGTATCCGAAATTTTAGACAATCTTAGGAACGCTAGATATCTAAGTAGTATAGACTTATCTAAGTCCTTTTGGCAGACGCCTCTTCGCGAATGTGATCGTGATAAGACTGCGTTCTATGTGCCTACTAGAGGAACATTTAGATTTGTGACTATGCCATTTGGTTTAACGAATGGGCCTGCGACACAACAGCGTTTGGTGGATCACTTGTTTACGAACAGCCCTGAATTCGAAAACTCTGTATTCGTTTTCTTAGATGATATCGTGCTTATATCGCCATCTTTTAATGCTCATGTGTCACTATTAAATAAAGTATAAGAAAAATTAAAATCGGCGAACCTTACAATAAACTTAGAAAAATCTAAATTCTTCCGTGATGAATTGAAGTACTTGGGCTACGTAGTAAACTCTAAAGGATTACAAGTAGACCCATGTAAGGTGGAAGCCATTCTTCAATATGCTACGCCTAAGAATAAAAAAGAAGTCAAAAGGTTCTTAGGCATTGCATCATGGTATCGGCAATTTATACCTTATTTTCGTACTATTGCCGGTCCTTTGAACAACCTTACCTCTACCGGTAAGAAAGCCGAACCATTTCAGTGGTCGGTGGAAGCTGATGTCTCGTTTTGTAAACTAAAAAAATTGTTAAGCTCCTCACCAATATTATCGTGTCCCGATTACGAGAAACCTTTTCAAGTTCACACAGATGCGAGTGCGAGCGGCATCGGTGGGTTACTTACACAAGAAATAGATGGCGTGGAACTAGCTTTCGCTTACATGAGTAGGTCACTAAATGCACAGGAACAAAGCTACAGTATAACAGAACGGGAGACATTAGCAGTTCTAACAGCCCTCGAATATTGGCGCTGTTATTTAGATAACGGGTTAAAGTTCGTGGTGTATACTGACCATTCTGCACTGAAATGGTTCCTAAACTCGAGCAACCCGACTGGTAGATTAGCTCGGTGGTCGGTTCGTCTGTCAGCCTTTAACTTCGAAATAAAGCATCGGCGCGGTGCAGATAATATTATAGCCGATGCGTTATCACGATCCCTACCTGTAAATATAATTAACGCGAATAATAATAACGTGAATGACCCTAATGTTGACACTGATCAATGGTATTCAGCCACCTACAATAGTTGTTTATCTTTGCCTAATGACTATCCAGACTATTCTATTAAAAATAATAAATTGTATCGTTTGATTAAATCTAGGTGTATGCTACGTAAGGAGTTCGAATGGAAAGAAGTACTACCTTCTTCTGATCGAAATAATGCCATATTAGAGAACCATGCCGAACTCACTTCGGGGCATTTCGGTATATTTAAAACTTACAAGCGCTTAGCACTGCGTCACTATTGGCCCAAAATGCGCGATGATGTAGTTAAGTTCATAAATTCTTGCGACACTTGTATTGCGCACAAACATCAGAACCATGCACCATTGGGAACCATGGGACGACCCAAAGTGTGTTCACGACCCTTCCAAACCATTAGTGTAGATTTGGTGGGGCCACTACCCGTCACAAGAAAACAAAACGCCTACATCTTTGTAGTAACTTGCTGTTTTAGTAAATACTGTCTACTTTTTCCTATCAGGCGCCCAACTGCTGAAATAATAACTAATATTTTGGAAGAAAAAATATTTTTAGTTCATGGTATACCATCTACAATTATATTGGACAATGGTAAACAGTTTGTCAGTGCTACTTTAAAAGCTATGTTGCGCAAGTACAAAATCCCTAATCTTCATTATACTCCTAAATATTCCCCACATGTCAATACGGTCGAACGCTATAATAAAACCATTGGTTTAACCTTAGCGGCATTTATAGGAAATGACCAGAGATTATGGGACACTCTCATACCTAAGGTGCAGTTTGCATTAAATACTGCAGTTAATGAAGTCACGGGCTATACACCTAGTTTTATAGTCTATGGACGTGAATTAGTTCCATGCGGCTCACACTATGTCGACACGGACGCTGATGATATAGTATACATACCTAGGGACGATTACGCAGAAAACATAGGTCACTTATCAGGCATATTTGACAAAGTTCAGGCACTCCTCATTCAAGCTCATGCTAGGAATTCCCAAACGTATAATCTACGCCGTAAAACAGCGGAGTTTAATGTGGGAGACACTGTGTGGAAAATAACTTTTTATCAGAGCGACAAGGATAAGTCCTTCTGTAAGAAACTAGCCCCTAAATTCGTGAAGTGCACAGTGATTAATAAAAAGTCGCCTCTCGTTTACGAGTTGTCGGACGCGTCTGGAAATTCTATTGGGTTTTGGCACATTAAGGACCTAAAACTTATACACTATGGTGCCTAACTATTTGTTACAAACCGTAGAAGACCTTCCCTTCCTTCTCTCTATATGCCGTCTTAGCTTGGACAGTAGCGGACTCATAGACCTAACGCAGCTAGTCGGATTTTCCTTGTTAGCCACGTAAAATCCTCTCCTAAGGCGGGCGATATTGTAACGTATGTCCGGTACTTACCGCGTTGCGTCACAGTAGCGCCCATACGCTCGGCCAATCAGAGAAAGCCATCGTCCGCGCTCGCAAAGTCTGACCAAATATGGTCATAAACGGACTCTCACCCTGGTGGAGGGACCGGTATATAAAGGGGCCGACAGAGAGGCCGGCACCGCTACTCTAACGTCGCTTCTACTACCTACCTACTATAACTAAGCGTACCTACTGACCCCACGTCGTATCTACGTGTATCCTGGTCCCAGCTACGGGCAAGCACTACATTTACTGCGTTAGCGTACTGGCCATCTCTCTACCTGCTAGCTGAGGCCGGCTGACTCCGCCTGCCTGACTCTATTGGTTGTGGCTCTCCTAATGCTGCTTTCCTTCAGGTTCCAGGTTCACCTTAAGACTCCAGGCTACGCTCCTAGATCGCTACACTTCCTGCATCGCCATCGGCGTCACCTCTGCCGAAGAGTCTGGCCTGCCTGCCCATCATACTCGCACCGCCGGCGCCTGCCAGATGAGCCAACGTCAGCGAGGACCTGCACCGCTACGCGCAACCCTTCAAGCAGCCTGCCCTGTACACTACCGGAGGGAACAGCGTGGGAGACTGCAGCCCTTAGTGTTCAGGCCAGTGTCGTGTTGTTGGTCGGTCATACTCGTGGCAAGGGAAGTGAGACAATACTCGGCAATAAACGCATCTAGGACCTCTTCTGCGTTTTACTACCAGAACCCGTTACAAAAGGTAATAACCATAAAAAAACCAGGGAAAGATAATAGGATTCCACAAAATTACAGGTCTTTTAGTCTTCTACCATCATTAGCTAAACTTTTTGAATCGGTCATATCTAAAAGATTGCTATCAACCATCAAAGATAAACTCATACATGAGCAGTTTGGTTTTCAACAAAGTCACTCAACAGTTCAACAGCTAGCCAAGGTAGCTGAACATATCACACATGAAATTCAAAATTTGAAAATATTATTTATTTATCTTACACACATTATAAGACATATATAATAATAAGCAATACTAACAAAATCAATAAAGTGACAAAAAATGTATATAATAATAAAAAAATCACAAAAAAGGAACATTACATAATTAAATACTTAGAGAAAAAATAAAAATAACAAACAAGACAAGGAAAGTAAAAGTAAAATGACATCACCTCAACTTAGGAATATCTACTGGTATGATACTTTTGGACTTAGAAAAAGCTTTTGATACCGTATGGCATGATGGTTTATTATATAAACTGATTAAGATGGGTGTCCCTATGCAACTAGTGAAACTAATCCAGTGTTATTTGTCAAATCGTACTTTCTTTGTACACTTGAATGGACACGTCTCTGAGTCCCGAAAGGTACCAGCTGGTGTCCCGCAGGGATCAGTATTGGGACCTCATTTATTCCTTGTTTACCTTAACGACATAAAAATACAACCGCACACATACCTAGCTGGTTTTGCTGACGATACTACTAGTTTTTGTACATCTGACAACTATGACATTATCATCACACGATTACAAGGGTCACTTGAAACCCTGACTGAATAATTTACTACATGGAAATTAAAACTTAACAAACATAAAACAGAAGCTATCATGTTCACAAAAAAACGCTCTTTACCATCAAGAAAACTTAAAATTGACTCTAGGAATGAAATCCCTTGGAATAAATCTGTGAAGTATCTTGGGACCATTTTTGATAGTAAACTTAACTGGACAGCTAATATAACAGCTCTCCACCTGAAAGGCATAAAAACAATAAATGCTTTAAGTCCCATCTTCAATAGACAAAGTAACCTTAGACCCAAAACTAAGTTACGCATTTACTCAACACTGGTAAGACCTTGCATAATGTATGCTGCACCCGTATGGAGTAGCATACGCGAAACAAACTATGCGAAACTTCAAGTCGTTCAAAACAAGGCCCTTAAGATTGCGTACAACACTGCGTTTCGTACAAACTTAAAAATACTACACACTAAAATAAAGTATCCCACTATTAAAGACTACGTGCTAAAATTGTCCAAAAGATTTTATATCCACCACAAGCACAACCATAGTATCACATTGATATCAGGTATAGGTAAAAGCCGTCTCCGCGATTTACCATACACAAATACATATTGCCGATACCGCTTACCACATGACTATTTCCTCAAGTACTCATGACGTAATGCTCCCCGCTACCTGCTCGGCCGAGCCAGTCTCGGGCGCGTCGAGTACATTGCGATAACGTTGATGCTACAATATTTTTTTCTCGTTACCTACATGTTTAGCTTTATTGTGTGCCTTAGTTTGTCTTACTAATTATTGTGACAAATTAATGCACATAAATGACGTGTTCTTACTTTAGTAAATAATATTATTTAAGGCGCTATTCTGTACTAGCGCATTACTGTAACTTATCTACCTTATGTTTATAAATATTTGGCACTTATAAGCCAAATATTGAGCATTCCTATTCTCAACTGTATGATTGTTTCCTTGTATAAAAATAATATATATACACTTATTGTGAAATGTTTTATAAAGACGTTACCTAATCTACAAAAAAACAATTTATACGATAAGCTTACAATGTACTACCTAGTTCTAAGGCATTGTGTGTAATTTTATGGCAAATAAAGACATTTCAAAATCAATCAGTGTTTGATTATTTTAGTGGCATATTTTTTCTTACTTCTCTTGGTAAGCCTTTTTTTGCATATTATAACTATTTTCTGTTGCCGCGTGTGATAATTAACTGTTTATCCATCGCTTAAGTAACAAGTTATAATCTTTCGACTTACGGCCTCGTGTCCTCTAAAGAAGCGCTAAGGTCACATTCGTCTATCGCATGCTTTTTCTTACGACTTAAGGCCTCGTGTCCTCTTATGACGCGCTAAGGTCACATTCGTCAATCACATGCTTTGCGATAGCTTTTTTTAATTGCCTACGGTAATTAATTGCTACTGGTAATTATTGCTATAATTACTGCTTTGTCTGACTTAAGGAACGAATTCATACCCTTCTCTTTTCTTTTTTTCATCTTTCTACTATAACTTTCTGCTTGTGATTTTGTACGGCAATATAATTATATTTCTATGTAGTCGATATTATTAAATCTTGTGTACCGCCTACTACAGCGGTTATCTTTTAAAATTAAATATTCTTTTCTTTCTTACTAAGGAAGTGTCCTTTCTATTACACCAAGTGCATCATAATTGGACTGACTGAAATTGAACGTACCTAAAGATGCTACCGTGTTACATACTAGGTATTTAGCTAGATTTCCGCAGTCATGTGTCAATCAAACGTACACATGTTACACGCGGGTTGTTCACTGACAAAATGAACAAATTTAATCTTTGTCTATTTTGTATAAAAACAAGAATATTATTGTAAAATTATTGGTTTTCTTTGTTACCTGCTTATTTTCTACAATCGTTGTTTTTGGTCTTCGATTTTATTTTCTTGTTATTGCCTATCGGTATGTTATTTGCAAATCCATCTATTTATGCATTTATTCTGTTCCTTGTGAACCCAAACATTTAAAATACCTGCGTCGCAGTTATTGAATTATTTTTTGTAATTTTTGTTTTGCTGGTGATTGTTTTGCAATGTATGGTTTCTATAAAATATACAAACCATGTACAGGTAAATTAATGACAAAATAAAACCGCTGACGGCCGCAAAAATAATTATGAATATGTAACTTTACTTTTTTCAAAATGCTATACATCAGGTTTCACATAACTATTTTAAGTAGTGCTGGCTTATAATAAGTTATTGTATTTACGCAAATATAACATAAATCAAACTCAATTATTCGAAACATTAAAATGCATATGAAGTTAAACTAACTAACACTAAGTGGCTATTTACACATAAATTAAATCAATAATTTCGATACTTAAATAATTAAAGTGGCTATTTACACATAAATTAAATCAATTATTAATATACTTTTATAACTAAAGTTAATTAATTGATGTACCTACAAGTTTAAGCAAAATCCCATTCATCATCTATTTTAAACCTAAAAGCTGAATAAAATAATTATATCTTATTCTATTACAGCAAGATTATGTTTACGAACGATTGGGTAAAGAGTGCACAACAATGTAAGACGCATATGTATACAAAAATATAATTACCTATGTGTAAACGCCAACAATAGTCCTTGTGTTTCTGAGTTGGAGCTCACAAGATAACGCATTGTGTTGTGTTAACGATTTATGTTCACACATGAACATGCCATATCAGCGATATAATCCTACGTGAGTATTTACTGAAACACGGATTGTTCGTGATTTTTATTCAATTAAGAGAAAATCACGTACCTATTCACCTAAGGTATATACCGCTGAGATGGCACCTTACACACACAGCACACAACCGTAAAGTTGCGTGTGTGCACATAGGATAAGTTTAGTATATAAGATCATGTAGTTTAAGAAATAAACCAGTCACAAGTTTAATCCGACTTTGACTCGATACCCTTCCTATACCTCTGACGGTGGCCAAGACACCTTTAGCCATCAGTACTGATCAGCTCGGTGAGTCTGTCGAGTTGGCCGTCAGAATACCATCTCCACCATACCTAACTCCTACCCACAGTCCGTCTGCCATCATAGGTCTCCGGTGGCAGATATCCCGCACCTATCTATATAAGTATATATAAATACGTATAGTAGGGCTTGGACCTAATAGGGATTGTAGAGACAAATAGGGTTAGGTTCTAGGCGCGTACGAATCGTAGGTCTGTATCACAGCATACCACAGTAGTACCACGATAGTACGTGCCATAGGTTAGGCGCTTAGTAGTAGGTGCGTATAAGTGCTGGTCTGTATCACAGAATACCACAGAGCACCAAGCCTATACGCATTTTACGCTAGGTGCAAGTTAGGATAGGTTTAAGATACATATAGGTATAAGGATTAGGATAACTAGGATAGGATATTAGGTATAGGTGATAGGCTACGACTCTAGGATAGTGTAGGTTTACAAGTTAGATTAGGCCCTTAGCATTTAGGCATTCCTGTACAGCAGGGTCAGTAGCCCTAGGCTGCTATCCCGCTGTTCAATTTATATAAACATGCTACACAAAACATGAATAAATATTTCAGTTAAAAATTGTCGCAGAAGTTTATTAAATGTAATATTTTTGCAAAAAATCTCTTGTTTATCACTATCTAACTATCAGATATATCTGACAAGCCACTAGGTTATTTCCATATAAAAGATCTTAAATTAACGCACTACAAAGTTTTAAAATAAAATAATCAATGCTTATCACTAATGATCTAATCACAAAACTAACTTCATATTTTATACAAATGTTATAAAAATCTTTAACTTCAAATTACAGCTTAAATATGTCGCAAATATCTTGTTACATTTAGCTTTAGTTATGACTAATCGTAATCTAAAAAATATTTTTTCCCTCATGGCTCAGTGGTTAAAAAGCTGTTGTCTGACCGGTCTGTTGGTTCGATTCTCGCCTGTTTTTATTTTAGCTACTGTCGAGTATATTATGTCATCGATTGTCTGCTTCGGTGATATATTATTCATTACAACCTATCCCAAATTGTGTATTTGCCGCTAATGGCTATTGTATCTTGTTTATGATTACGGGTTGTTCTTGAGTCGCGGCAATGGAATGGGGCGCAGCTGCGCAGTTATGACTCACTTGTTTACTTTAGCCGATCACTCGGCTCAAAACATTGTATTATACTTTATACTTAATTATAATGAAAATTTTATTGCTTTTACAATTCGCATCATGCGTGTTAGTGAGCAATTTTATTAGTAATGTTTCGTAATTCGTAATGTTATTAGTTTTCAATATATATACTGTTTTACTTTGCTCTCATCGAACCCGTGTTGTCAGGTGGTGCCTAACAATCTAGGTTTGGTAGCAAATTTCTCAAACTTGACGTACAATACCTCTTCGCGTGTCTTGTATTTATTTAGAACACGACTCGCATCGGGAATGAATGCTGGCTTGTTCACACGTATGACTGTGTGTAGGCTTTTTGAATGTGATGAATGTCAGGTAATAGGAACGTTCAATGCTTGGTGACGTATGAATGGTCGAGGGTTATACTTGGTTTTTCTTTCAGGGTTAGTAACTACCTTGTACTTAACCTACTGACACCACCACTTATCTGTTTCAGGGATCCGGAATGCAGTCGCCGCCTACCAGCCACAGAATTTTTCCTCCCGGAAAATTCTAGCCTAATGGGGGGAGTGTGAGACGTCAATCGTCGTCGCATCGCTTGGCCGGCCGTCTCCACCTCCCGCGCCCTCCAACGGACTATAAATACCGTGGCGCGTAGTGACCGGTTCTTTCACCGGCTGTGCGGCGACCAAGCTAAGTTCTTCTCTTCTTCCCTGAGCAACGCCGGAGACGCATTCCCAAAGATCTACGCCGAATCACGCGACCCTGGTTCTATCTTTGTAACTAGTCAAATTGTTTAGAATCACTATTTCCCATTGAATTCCTTTGCTAAAGGCTGTATAGATTATTTTATGGAAATATAAAAATTTTCGTTTGTAACAGAAATAACGATTTTTTATTTAACAACGTCACGCAAGTTTTCGCAAAAATCAAATTTTGACCATATCTGTTTATCGGGTTGACCCAGTACCCTGATTTACAACTAATAGGAACCATAGACCTCAGTATCCGGTATAAATTTAAACATGCTAGGTCCACCCGTTCCTGAGAAAATTGGTGGTGACACACGGACAGACAGACAGACAGACGGACAAGAAAGTGATCTTATAAGGGTCCCCCCCGTGGGATCTCCACCTTGTCGTGGTGGGCTTAGTAACCGTGGATTGGTCACCCGCGGTGAAGCTAAGAGGGATCCAGGAGGGGACGCTCCGCGTGGGCTTGACGGAGGCCTGCGCAGGATGCGTCCAAAGGGGCGGGTGCGAGGGACAGTTCTTCTGTCCCTTGCAGTCGGGTGCGGTCGCGGGAGGAGAGGCGTGTCGGTGTTGCGTTGCCGCGCGCCCTATCTCCCGCGACCAAATGGGGGCGCACCATCGTTGCGTCGCGGTGGGGCCGCAGAGGAAGAGGAGATGCGGTGTTGCGTTGCCGTCCTCCCTATCCTCTGCGGCCGCTGAGAGTTTTGGCGGCGGAGCCCAACACCTTCATCCGCCGCCAAGGGGGTTTTGTTCGGGGCCCGCCTGACCATCTGGCGGGCCAATACCCGTCGGGGGGTAGCGAGAAATGCTTCAGCGATACCCGACCCTCCGACACACGGGTACGTGAGGAACACGGGTTGGTTTTTAGTCAGTAAGAGTCTGACAGTCCCCTTCGCCCTTCCCCCAGGGCGGAGGTACTCCATGAGGATTTTCCAACCCGACACCAAAAAAAAAAAGATCTTATAAGGGTTCCTTTTTTTACCTTGTGAGGTACGGAATCCTAAAAAACAAATTTACCAATAAATATGACGTAAATATTAAAGCATAGGTATCGTTTTTTTTAATGTCTACATAATCAGGGAAAAATTTAAAGAAATTAAGATAATGACTGTCGCATCTCAATACATTTATGAGAACTTGTTATATGTCAGGAAAAATATAAATATGTTTTCTAAATTCAGCGACATTCATAAAATAAATACACGAAACAAAAACAAACTTGTTCTACCTTCAACTAGACTACAAAAAATAAGTAACTCATACAAGTGTCAAAGCATACGTTTTTATAACAAAATTCCAGGTAATATTCAGGAACTAAGTATTAATAAATTCAAAGTATTTATTAAACAGAGCTTGTGTTCAAAAGCTTATTACACAGTTAAAGATTATTTAGCAGACAAAAACGCCTGGAATTGAGTTTAAAAATTATGAATTGACATTAAATTATGAATTATTGACATTATGAATTTTGACATTTTGAAATTAGTGACAATATTTTTATTTACATTTGTAGTACTTATATCTTTACATTCTGACATTTTTGATTTGACATTTGTAATTTTATTTATTTTGTTGTGACATTGTTATTCTCTTTTGACATTTAAAATTACTTAAGTAATATATTATTATTTAATTTTTTTGACATTCTTAAATTGACATACAATAATATTTTTTGACATTTAAATATATGACATTTTATTGTTTAAATTTTTATAATTTTACATATTGTTTACAACATGTATTTTACTATGTATTAGCATGTAAAGTTGTGAGTACGATGTGGGCATTATTAAACATATAAGCAAATAGTTGTGGCAACCTGTCTGATGGCTTAGGCTGACATGCTTATGCATACACCTTCTGATGGCGTGGAGGCATAGTGATACAGATCGTGCTGGCTCCCTCAATCAAGGTTGAGCCGTACGATTGCTGTTGAATGCGGGCCATCAGTGGGCCGAGTCAGTCAAAAGCGTCAGATGATTTCCTGCATTGTACTTGCATACTAAACCCTTTTTTTTGTCTGGACTTTAAAAGATCAAGAAAAGACTAAAGAAATTGAAGTGACAAAAAAAATAATGACTCTGAGTTTGTTTCGGCTTTTCTTCTCAAGAAGTCATTTAGCTAGGAAAAGCCGGCCTCATCTAGAATAGGGTTTTGACATGTATAAGTGTTGTAAACAACCAAAATGCAGAAATAAATATGTCTTTATGTCTTTATGTCTTTATGTCTTTATGTCTTTAATAACGCTAATAATTTTCACTTCTTGTGTTATAGGTTATGGTCTGAGCGTGTGTATCTCAAAAAGAAATATCTTATATGAAATTTTTTATAGCTTTAAAAACGTCGCACATAATCAAATACCTTTGTTCAGCAAAACGGTAAGAATCTTAGTCGGGAAATAGCAACATGCTCGCATACAACTTTCTCATTTATAATAACAGTGAGTATTCACGCGAGAGTTGTTAACATCTGGCCACTGCATAAATATGCAATACTAGCAAGCCTGTGGGACTTCGCTCCCGAGAGTAGGATTGTACTTGATACAAGTAACAGAAACTCGCTTTATTATTTCAGCCTTCGTTTAATAGATACATGCGTACAAATAAAATCTCAAACCCAATACCAATAAAGGAACAAAATTTAAGTGAATTTGAAAATGTTGTACCTTTATTGGTACGCTGGGATCACTTCGTATAAAACTTAAAATTATTAGGAGCAGAATTAAGTTTTCTTTTAATATAACTATCCACTAGAAATAAGTCTTGTATCGCGGGGCTTTACATACGAATTACAACAATTGAAACAACAGTTTGTGGATCTAACGAGGTATTTTCTCGTGTGGCCAAACTGACAATACTCGGCGCAGTTATCAACAGCGAAGTGCTGCGGTTAAACCACTACGCTATAAGTGCGGTCGAAAATTAAACCAAAGTTGCTGTTTTCTTAATATTTTCAAACCTCATTTGTTGACAACTAGCTTCAATGAAAGGACACACTGTGTTGGTTCACAGCAATCAATGTTTCGTTCCTCCTACAATGGAGCTACCGTGAAACATGCCAACATTGCCCACTTTTTTCGAATAATTAACGTTTTTGTGTGATATTTCTATGGGGACGTAAGTATTTACTTTTAACATCTGCAATTCTAAGGTGATGTGCAAGTATTATTGTAGCAAATTTTAATATTCTCCCAATTTTAATTCAGTTTTTGTGACATTTTTTTGGCGGGCAAAGTAATCTAGACTTTTAGCCAACATTACCCATGTTGATTTTAGGCGCAAATATTGCTTCTAACCAGATGACATAAAAGCCAATACACGAATATTGGCAATGATGGCGTTTACTTAAGAAATTAAAGCGATACCATGAAAGGTTTCCTACCAAAGTGGCTGGGCAAAGTTACCATGACCCATTTGCTCTTTTCCATACAAACCACATTTCGCCTTACAAAAGTGCTAGGGTTGGCATATTTAAGTAAAATGATCTTCAGTCTATTCTTAGGTAAAGGTAGCAAAAATAAATAAAAACATAGTAATTCTTCATTTATTTTAATTGATACAATTTTAATCAACCAAACCATTTTAACGTCTTGACTTTCTTTGCCGAATTCGAGATATAAGCTTATTTTTCTGGAACAAACCATATAAGAATATATATCATTAAAAGTATCAGAATAGGTAGTACCTGGGATCAGAATAGGTACACTATATTTACCTAAACTTTGAGAAAGTTTAGACAAAGTAAGTAGCATGTGGATAATACCCTCGTTCCGAATTAAAGCTGTTAATTTTTAAGTAGGTATTATTCACTTCAATCACATGTTCTTTGAAATTAAGGTCAATATACTTTAGGTACCTATACCTATCTCTGGTAATAACTGACGTCTTCTTTGAAAAATAATTTAAACTTAATTATAGTAATAAAAGCAAGTTTCGTAAGTAGGTACATATTATTAACACATTATTATAAAGATGATGATTAACACATTAGTATTATGCGCATAAGTGAAGTTTAATAAATAAATAAGAGGGTTTATATGAAGTATCTAATCCTGCCTATTTGTACTATATTTGGAGTTTTTTTTGTATATTTTCTTCTATTTATATTTACTATATATACTTATAATATTGTGTTATAGATATACCTCCTTTTGAAATAAATCAAACACTGCGTACAGAGTAAAATATTGATTAAAAGTATGCTTAGAAACTAACTGTACATTAATAAAAACGAGCGTTTTAAATTTTTAATGTTCTGAACATTTAAATAACAGGTAAAAATTGAGTTTCATGAACAGCAATAACATTTTGTTAAATGTTATTGCTGTTCATGAAACTCAATTTTTAATTACTTATTGTTATCAAGTTGCATTGTTGTTGTTACAACAATGCAACTTGATAACAATAAGTAATTATGTAAAAATCATTTTAAAATTGTCCTCAAATGTTTATAAAATTGTTTTAATCATACAACGGAGAAAGTAAAATCACAACCGACATCCCCACGGGCGGAGCCACGAGGAAACGTTAGTCTTTTCTAAAATAACAAAACGCGACAACCCTAAGCACTTTTCCGTGACGGGCAATGTTGGCCAGCAAAGGTTTGAACAATTTAGGGTAACATTACCCATCGTAATAGTTTTGAATTGGTAGGGTTTAGAATACTGAAACTATAATTAAAATACGCTACGATAGTTAATCTGTAAAATACAGTAAAATAACTTACCTGTGGCTTGTCCATGACGTTACAATTCACAAACACTTGCACAACAAAATTGACCGACAGAAACAGGTACCTCTTTTGACAAGTCCTGACAGGAAACTGAACAAACTTGGGAGTTAATGGGTTACACAGTGCTGCCATAAATATAACCTATTTTCCTATTAATTGATAATGTTGCTATCAAGCTAAAACTTTTTTCCATATTAATCGTTTTCTTTAAAGAATGATTTTTGGGCAATGTTATCCTGGTTTGCAAAGTGGGCTAGTTTCACGGTAAGACAATCATGCGCCAGGCCTTGTAGCCATTTCTGTCAATGTAATACGCTTGTCCCGTAAACCTACACATCTTGCAATAGACAAGAAACTCTTCATGCACTAGAAAGCGTTTATTGGTCAATTGATGGTTGGCAGAATATACTGAATTTTTCCGCAACAGGATATAATGTTTTATTCTATTATTGTGTTTGAAAACAATATACCTATGTAGGAAAACATTAAATTGACATCAGACGATTAAAACCTTTAGATACAAATCTAACGGTATGAAAGATTTTTTATCTTTTCTTATTACCCATCAAAGCTTTGCCAGGCATTGATTCTTTACATTAAAGATAGTTTTCTCATTATTTTTGTTTTAAGTCAACGTATACATTAAAAGGACGAAAGAATTTGGGAAAATATGCAATTAAGAATTTTGCCTATGTCAGTCCATTGATGCGTACAACAAGATTATTTTACTTCAAAAATTTGCTGAAAATTTCTTAAAAACAGAAATCGTATTTTGCCATAGAATGAATTTGTACACAGGCTCTGAATGTATAGAATCTATTTCTGTATTTAGGTCAACCCGATAGCCTAAACCAGCATAAGCTGAAATTGTTATGCGAGGGCACGCGGAGTCTACACTCGACCAGCTTTCTCGTCCCTGACGTCATACTGTCCCCAATATAACCTAAAATTTATTCTATGCCATTTTTTCGGCCATAAAACGATTACATTACAATAATTATCATAAGTTTGATTATAGTATCATTAGGTATGAAAGGACAAAAAGGAGTTGATAATTCTTTTATCAAATGTTACGTTATCGTATTACTTCTTTGCTTATATTTTCAGATTTTTTTGTAACAAAATTACGAAACGTTCGGCAGACAGCTATCACTTCGTTCTTCTCAGTTCAAGCAGTCTACTACAGAGTTGTAACTGGACTGTATTAAAGTGTCGTTTACTGATGCGTTTGCATAGACAAATATAAAAAGCTGAAATAGATGCAAAGATAAACAATTTCATCGGTTTGATCACAGATACGAGTACAATAATTAACACACAACAAAGGGACCACTTCCGTTTTATTAACCGACTTCAAAAAAAAGGAGGTTCTCAGTTTGACCTGTATGTATGTATGTATGTTTATATGTTTGTCCGCGATTATCTCGCGTTTGGCTAAACCGATTTTGATGCGGTTTTCAGAAAAGTATTTGTTACACTTAGGAGAACGTTTTAAGCCCTTAACCGACTTAAAAAAAGAAGGTTCTGAGTTTGACCCGTACATATGTAAGTTTGCCCACGATTAACTCGAGTTTGGCTGAAAAGTATTTGTTACACTTAGGAGAAACTTTCAGTATTTTAACCGACTTCAAAAAAAAAGAAGGTTCTCAGTTTGACCCGTATACATAGGTATATTGGTTCTTAGAATGTTTGTATGTATTATGTGTGTGTGTTTGTACGTGTGTACGTGTGTGCGCGCGCGCGCGCGCCCTTGTGTATTTATATGTGTACGTGTGTGTATGCGTGTGTATGTGTGTGTGTACGAGCGTGTGTGTGTGTTTACGTGTCTATGTCTCTGCGATTAAAAACAAAGAAAGTCGGTGAAAGAATTAAGGCTCTGTTGTCGTGGGGATGGTTGAGTTATTTGTTCTAGACAATATCACTTAAAGCCATGCCTTTTAGGGATTTAACCCGACTCAAGGCAACATAGCATTGGCCTTTAGCGAAGATTTTAGGCCCTAGGTCGATTACCGCGGCACTAAGTGTTACATCCTTGCAACTTGTGTACCGTCACAGCCCAACTCAATATGACTGGCAACATCCGCCTCTCGATATCACCATAACCGCGATTGCCTTGATAGGTCGCTGTCACTGGAGCTATGAAAATGTATCCATCATCATCTTTAAGACGCAATGCTATTGATGCATCATCAAATAATATCAAAATGGCATCAGGCAGTTCACCTGGCTCAATTTGATCTCTTCTTAGTGCCGGACATTTAAATCCTTTAGGAACACCCATTGCCCCATTCGCTAAGCCATCCGTTATTTACATATTTCTCCGGAACATAATACGAGAGCTCACAGCCAATTCAATAGTATGTACAAGTCCGCCGCATTTGTTTGGATCAGCCGGAGCAGCATTTGCGGAGGGCGTCCTTCCGTATGTGGCTGATTCCCTAGACTCATCTCTCTCTTGCAGCATCAAGCCTAAGCCCATAGGCACACAGAATAAAAGTAGGTACCTATGTCAAAGTCATGATTACAGACTGATACCAGCAGAAAACTTATCACTAAAATAATTGAAGAATCTATCTATAAACAAACTATTAATTAGCCCAAAACTTAAAGTAAATGGAGTACCTATCACTAAAAAGTATGAAATAAATAAAAGAGTAGTTAACACAAAACCTGAAGTAAACGAACGAAGTACCTAACACTAAAAAGTATGAAATAAAAATAAAAAAAATTAAAACGAAAATGAAAACTCAAAAATCGCAACAAAAATGTTAACTAAGAACGTATTTAGTTTCTTTTAAAAAAAAGAGAACCGCCTTCAAAAAATCTACCCACTGAAAAGTGCGAAATAATTTTTTACATACGCTACCCCTAATCCTCCCAAATTAAACTAAATACTTAGGTTTTGAATTCGGTGCCATTTTTGTTGCGATTTTTAAGTTTTAATTTTCGTTTTATTTTTTTTTCTTATTATTTTTATAATTATGGCTTTCGTTTTAATAACAGTGCAAATTAATTTCTTTGCAACTCTAGCAACCATAATTGCAACCATTAACATAATAAATCAGTCTTGGGCAGTAATATTTAACGTTAGAATACGCTAAAATGCTTTACTACCAACAATTTTCCCTATAGACCTAAATACGAATAAAAGGCATCCATAACAAGCATACAACAAGATTTAAAGACCTTAGTGCCGTATTAAACAAAGCATCCAAGAAAATATTAAAGAACGGTAGAATGTGCCGTCAATTCTTCGTACGAGCAGGCTTATAAAATACATTCTCTGTATAAAAATTAATCAACAAGACTACTTCGTTTCACGTTTAGTGACTTAGTAAAAAGCGTAATTCTAGTCTTTGCAAGTCGGCACATAAGAGAGTCATAAAAAACTATTGAGACATAAATGTTTTATATATTTATATGCTTATTAAGAAAGCTGCGAGTGTGAAGAGATACGGTTCGTTCTTGTTGTTCTATGAGCGGAGTGACGGGCCGGGTACTCGCATTCAGTGAGTTGTTCTTTTTATCGCTCTTTGACATTCGTATAAAGAAGACCAACATACTACTGTATTGTTATTCAGATATTATTTGAGTATAACTTTAGAGCTCTAATTGTCTTTTCTTTCTTGTCAAAAGTGTTTCTGTGTGGTGACGTATTGAAAATATAATGTCACTTACCCATTTCATTTCAAGGTTGTCGTAAGAGGTGACTAAGGAAAATAGATGAAGCAAATAATATCTTTGAGAATAGACGAAAAACTCTGAAAGCTGACAATTTTTTTAAACAGCTTTGTGGTCGTGAATTTTACGAGTATTTAAAACAAACATCTACACAAAGAACACCAAGACTTAGAACAACAATGTTTTTAACACAAATGGTATTCCTCAGTATCAACCAAAATGACAAATTAGGTACTGATATATTCTTTCTTAAAACATAAATAACACAACGGTCGTATACAAATATTATTATTTCCACCGCAATTACATCATAAACCCCAAAATATCACATCTGTAAGTGTCCAACACGGAAAATATGAACCCTAGGGATATAGGATTTGATTTCAAAGTTATAGAATATTAACAATAGTGTTTTTATGTTTAAGTTTTATGATGCGGAATTATATACTGGTAGATTCCAGGACTTCATATTCCTAAGGAAACTTAATACATTTTTTAAATTTTTATTTAATTAGGTTTTAATTTCTGATAGAGATGACTTCATTGTCATGAAGTCAGAAATTTTGAATTTGTTTGATTTCATTTTTTATTATAGTTCCTCCCGAACAGCAGAACGTCCGCTGCTCTCTGCTGTATATTACCTTGATGCTTAAGAATTTCGTGTCTTCAACGTTAAATCTTTGCCGTAATTCAGGCAAAAGGTATATTAACACCGTAAATCTACAGAGAAGCGAATGGATTCGGATGGCTCAAGATCGGACCACGGACCGTGTAAATCATCACCATCTGATGATCATGGTGATATTATCATCACCATCTGATGATCATGGTGATGATTTACCTCAGCTGAAGACGTTCACCACCGCTGGACATAAGAACCAACGCTCTCCGCATGGTCCGATCGTGAGCGTCCGAATTATCCATATTAACAAAAATTTCAGCCACTCGGTTTACTCTCCATTATCATGTGTGTTGTATCTAATTGGGAAATGTATCGTCGACCAGCACATAAAGTTTTCTCTTTAATAATTCACAGAAGCAACGCTAATTAAATTAAAGTTTGTACCTTCGTGTGTTTAATCCTGCAGTTGTTTACACTTTTTAACATACATAAATTAGTTTACTTACAAAATTGCCATTTAAACTTTGTTTTGTTCGCTCTCCCACCGTTCCCCGATTATTTCTATATTTTAGTCGCGCATATATTTGTACATTTTAAGTTTTAAAAGAGAATTAAAACGTTTTGCAGTACTGACTGTGTAGATGGATCTCGCTGATCATGGCAAGTTACACACGAGGCAAAGCTGTCCATAATAGTTTGACAATTTGATTTAGAAATGAGTAAAATATTCAATTTTTGAGTCAACACGGTTTGAAAGAGTGACGGCGAAGTGACTAAACTAAGTGCGATTTAAATTCAACCTTAACACTTTAACTGCCAAGCAAAAATGATTGACAGCCAATCCTCCGCTACCGTAGGTCACCGGTGACCTACGCGGCGGTTAAAGTGTTAATGGTTTGGCCACGGGGACCGGCGACGCGACCTGCGACGCGACCGGCGACGCGGCAATTTGAACGACGCGAAAAACATGCCACGGGCACACGCGTTCGCCGTCACGACCAGGAGGGAGACGAGATTAGCTGAGATCTTTTTATGAAATTTAGCTCGACATTGTTTGGACTTTGGTGCCAATATCACTTTTGTTTCAACCCGGCAATCGAAACCGAGACCTCAACGCAAGATCACAGAGGCAGACTTGATATTGTGCACTTAACCACAGTAATGAAATCTATAGGTATAGTATTTTATCTTTATAGTTACAAACGGTCGGAACGCGATCTATACCTACGAGCGTCAGGCTCGGTACCCACCTAACCTACTGCATACCAAACTCAAGGCGCTTTGGTATACATTCTGTAAGTACTGAATGCATACTGAGCCGACGCTTGTAGGTATTGTAAGTCGAGTTTTGAGTTTAAAATACGGAAAAGGTAGGCAAGTGTGATCAAACAAACTAGGTATATGCACGTCTAAAAACTTACATAGTTATTTTGAAATCACAGACAGACACTTCAACTTTATTTATACGGTATACATTTATGTAGATATAGATAACATCCAGACGTTCCAAATAGCTAGCCTAACTAAAAATTCTAAGAATAATATCACGCTCGCGGAAAAATAAACTAAAACATTTTATACTGACTCAGCTCCGGCGCTAGTTGCCGCGACTACCGCTCGACGCCGTACTAATTCTACCGCTGTACTAATTCATACATTTGATTTGGTCGCGCGGCTCGCTTCAGCACCGCTCGGTGCAATTTGCCAGTCGCGTCGCCGGTCGCCGGTCGCCGCTGTGCTTGGCATATTAAGAACATTTCTATACATTTGATTCAGTCGCAAGTCGCGTCGCCGGTCGCGTCGCGCGAATTTTCGCTGCAGCGAATTGTCTGTGGCCAGGCCGTAAATGCTTCTGAATACGGTAACATGTGTATTTATATAAAAATGCTGTCTACACCGCCACTTTCTTAGTTAACGCTAACCATTTATCAGCTAATAAAACAAAAATAAGTCTTTACTAGATATAGCTGTCTGCAGATTAGTTATGATAAACTTGCGAGTCAGTCTATAGAGTAGTGCTGGCATGATGTTATACATTGATCTGGAAAACCATGAAGGGTGAATTAAAAATAAAAATATAATAAAGGCCTTATTAATCAAATCGAAGCAAATGTCTAATAATAAGGTACCATATCCTGACATAGCAGACTGCTGTCTGAGATCTTCATAGTACCCAGGCTCAAAGGTTTATATAATAAACGTATAATAACATTAATCAACACAAAAAACACCTTCACCAACGTCTTTGAGAAACCTCGGAAATACACAGCAATTCTGTACCTGATCTCAACCTTAACCGTAATATCCGTCACACCTTACATCATCATATCACGAAAATACCAAACACACCATGTCTACTTCATTAAACGATGAAGTCAATCCCGTGAACAATTACAAAACTGTCACAACCAATACACAGATTGTTCTAACACATGAGGCTTCACTTAATATACGAATGACGCCAGCAACGACGCACATTTTCCAATCTATGTATTGTGGAGAAACTCGGGCATGACGCGAGCATGATGCCGACCCAGATATGTGTCCGGGTAATGACGCTCAGGGCTGCCACACTTACAATATTTATTGCATTTCGTTGAACTTATCATACATATGTATGATTATATTTAACGAGATTTCTTACCGTTGACAATGACTGTTACAATGATATTTTAAGATTTTGTGTCAAATAATTATGGTCATCATTAAACGATAACATCTCGATCAGATGCTTCAAATCTATTTCTGAGGAATATTAGTACTTCTGCTGATAGTTATGTAGGCCGATGCACTATACTTATGAAAAGACAACACTCACACGACTAGGAAGAAAGCCTAGAACTTTGCAAACATTGAACCAACGGATACAACTCTGACTCGTAACAGCAATATTTGGATCACACGCAGTATTACACGTATGGGATAAAAACCACAACACTCGTCACAATGTTAAGCGGCGAAGTAACTTCTTGTATATACATATTACTATGTATATACATATACCATACCATAGGTACGTGTAGTTGAAATAGGTACCTAAATAAATACTGCGCGGAATTTTCTCCAAGCCATTTATTCTCATAATAAGTTTAGCAAAAACTGTTTGGGTATGGGGTACAGAGCAACAGTTTTCCTAAAGGGTTAAGTTAGTAGTTTTGCATAGTGTGCTTTTCATATGTGGAAACCCTAAAGTATAGAGTAGCTAACAATGTAGAGATCTTGCCGCCAAAACGAGTGAGATCGGAAAATTTTATTTTACACACATTGACCTCAATGGCACTTGATATTATCATGACCTTCTCCGAAGATTTATTCGCAAAATTAATTAAGCATCATGAGACATTTAATGAAGTCAAAATTTACTACACTCACTGGAGCTATTAAATGAATGCTAATTAAGTTACCAACGAAGAGATTCTCAAGTCTAAAGCAAATTGATATAGTAACTCGGAAGGATTTTTTGTGAATATTTTCTTTTTAAATCCTATTCGGCACTAATTACGCATTTCGTAGCTGAGTAGATATTGCCAAGGCTATGAGACATTAATCAGAAAAGAACTAAGCAAAATAATCACTATTTATAACAAACTTGATAGATTGATACAGTACCTATTGAACTTCATACTACACATACGTAAATACATTCACAAGCCATGTACAGTTCTAATATCAATTTCAAAAAGTAGTAGTCCGGTAAAAGAATACATTTATTTAAATAGTACTTTGATATCAAAGTAGCGCAGCATCGTATGAAAGTTTTGCTGAATGCTTAAAGTGCCAGTATGTTGCTAATAGGCAGCTTTACCCTCATTGTACATTAATTATTGCACACTTCATATAAATCATCATCATCAACAGCCTTTTGCAGTCCACTGCTGGACTTAAGCCTCTCCTTATGGAAGTTTTGGCCTACTATACCACGCTGGCCAAACGGGTTGGTATAGGATTTTATTTCGAGATTTCCCTCTCTTAGCAATGATAATCTTTGCGTGGTATGTTTCCCTTAGTCGCCTCATACGACACCCTCGGGATGAAATGGGGTGTTGACACTCTGTATTCTTGGATGTATGCTAATGTAGAAAGAATTTTGTGAAGGTGACAAGTGAACAACGATATGATCAGGAATAAATAATGTTAAACTACATTCAACAAATCGTAATAATATCCAAATCCTGCAAAAATCATGTGTTCACGAGGCACCTCCACTTAACATGTTACTAATTAAGAAGAGAGTATTTTACACAGTCATAAAAATAACAATAATGGTGAATTTAAAAAAAAAGCAACTAGACCCATGATGTCTTGTCATCTAGAAATTCTTTAATAGTATAATAACCCCTTTTTAAAAGAAAATTCCTAGTAGTGGTTTTAAATTTGTGCAGAGGTAAATTCATTATTTCCAGAGGTAATTTGTTGAAGAATTGTATACCGAGTCCCGCAAATGAGTTATGAACTTTATGTAGACGGTAGTTAGTGCCCACTAGTTTATCCGCTTGCTTGCCCGTGTTATATGGCATATAACAAAATTCAAACACTAAATTGCCCGTGTTATATGGCATATAACATCGCATCTCAGTCTACTTTGCCCATGTCATACTGTATATGACATGGCTCCCGCGGTCGAAAGAGTGAAATATACTCGTCTCTGTTGCTCTAGGGCTTAGTTTGTATTATGTATCTCGTTTCTACGTTAAATTTCCCGTCATATTAATCCCAGTCGAGTTTCGACTCCATAGAGAAATTAAAAAAAAAAAACGTTCGTTGTCAATGTTGTCATTGAGTGTTGAGTCGGTGCGGAATGTGTGAGTGTATTTGTGCTGTTTTTTCTGTTAAATTTAGTTTTATTCTTTAAGATCTATTGTGTTTATCAAGGTATGTAAATAACTAACACGTATATATAATAATTCCAGCATGAAATATAAGATTTGACTTTTTTCGAGACCTTAAGTAGATTTTGGCGCGCAACAGTGATTTTACTGAGAGCATGGGAACTGTTTCAGAAATGTTCATATTACTCAGAAGTGGTGAATGCTATCCGTATGATTTCTTTTTGTTTTAAAAGAATATGAGACTACTTATTTAGTGTTTATTTATTAGTATGTTTAAAACTGTTATTTGTGCATTATATGGCCTTATCAAATTTAACATAAATTACGCCGCGCGGCGCCAGATAATGGTTTGGAATCAGAGGCCTGTAATTGATAAATATGTATAAACAAGTGTACTTTTTTATTTTTATCTTATTATCTAATATATAAGTAACGTAATTAAATATTAAAAACGATATGTCACCGCTTTAAGTTTTGAGGTATGAACTTATAAATACAAAGCGAACTCTAAAACGCGCTATCTCAATTTCAAACGAGCATCACTCGACACCAAAATCGTAATCTAAATAAACAAAGATAACATTGTATAGTTAGTTTCATAACAAACATAAATAATATAACACTTGACAACCTTTCAAAACAAATTAAGTCACAAGGACCGATTGTGTGGAACCCGACCCGCGCGCCGAGGGGATAAAAACGCGCGGGCATTTGATCGTTATCACTTTCAAGTGGCCGGGCAGAGGGGCCGGCGTGGGTTGCGGCGCGGAGCAAGCAAGCGGTTATGCTTATTCCTTGTGTTCACTTTGTGCACGTCACTATTTTTACGGTAAAGAGTTAAGTTTTTCTTAACGTACATTAAATTAGCAAATATATACTGCGATGCAACTGTAAATATTTCTACTTCTTTAAATTTATCTCGTAAAGAATCTCTAGCACCTAACTTATATATTGCACGAATGGCCCTCTTTTGAATAACAAAAATTGTCTGAATATCGGCCGCCGTACCCCATAATAGTATCCCGTAAGACATTACACTGTGAAAGTAACTAAAGTAAACTAGTCTAGCAGTATCTACGTCTGTGAATTGGCGAACTTTCCTAACTGCAAATGCTGCAGAACTAAGTTTGACTGCCAGACAGGATATTTGGGCACCCCACTGAAGCTTACAATCTAAAGTTAAACCTAAAAATACAGTTGAATCAACTAGGTTAATTGTTTCGTTATTTAAAATTATATTAGTAAGAACATTTTTGACATTCGGCAAAGTGAATTTCACACATTTTGTTTTGCCAGAGTTGAGTAGCAAATTATTTGTCGTGAACCAATGTAGTACTTGCGCAAGAGAATTATTTATGCTGTCAATGTTACTTGTATTACGATCAACTTTAAAAATAAGTGAAGAATCGTCAGCAAAAAAACAATATCACATAGATTTCTAACAAAGAATGGCAAGTCATTAATATATATTAAAAAAAGAAACGGACCAAGAATAGAGCCCTGTGGAACGCCCATTCCCACTGGCAAACCTTGACACCTACTTCCACTAACATCTACATACTGAACTCTATCTCTAAGGTAACTGGCAACAAGATTGAGTGCGCTATCTCGAATACCATAATGGTTGAGTTTACGTAAAAGTGTATCATGTTCAACACAATCAAAAGCCTTTGACAAGTCGCAAAAAACACCAATGGCATCCTTCGAATTTTCCCAAGCGTTAAAGATATGTTTTAATAGAGCTACACCGGCATCAACGGTGGAGCGACCCTTAGTGAAGCCATACTGCTCACTGTGCAATAAATTATTTGTGAGAAAGTGGCTCTCTAACTGATGCAAAATAACCTTTTCAAAAATTTTACTGATTGCAGGCAAGATAGAAATTGGCCGAAAGTTACTAGGGTCGCTCTTGGATCCTTTTTTGAAAAGTGGTATCACCTTGCTGTGTTTCATTAAATCAGGAAATACCCCTTTATCCACGCATCTATTAAATATTGCAGCTAAATATGGAGCTATGCTAAAAATGATTTGGCGAACAAGACTAACTGAAATACCCCATAAGTCAATAGATTTCTTAATATTGATGGTCTTGAATGTCTTGAGGATGTCATTAGTGTCAATGTATTTAAAATTAAACAGCACATCACACTCATTCACATTGCCCCTAACTAACATCTCTGCTCTGCTTGGGCATGAGTCTAAACACTTGGTTGTTTTCACTGGTATGTTTATGAAGAAGTTGTTAAAAGCCTGAGCAACATCAATTTTCTTTGTAACTATTTCTCCATTACATTTTAATTCATAGCTATTATCTACTAACTTAGCTCGACCAGTCTCTTTGTTAATTATGTTCCAAGTTGTTTTTATTTTGTTCTTGGATTCTTTAATTTTATTACTTATAAATATAGACTTAACTGAAGCACATGCTCTCTTAAAAACTTTTGAGTAATTTCTTACATATTCAATAAATGAAGGATTAAAATTGTATTGCTTCATACCATACAGATTATACAACCTAGATCTACTTTTGTATATTCCTACTGTTGCCCAATCACAAAATTTAACTTTAGAGCTCTTGGCAAATGTCTTCTGCTTAAAAATTTTATTGTACTCATTTTTAATAACATCAAATAACCACTTATATAATTCATCTGGATCATCCTGAGTTAAGTCAACGCTGGCGATCTTAGCATCATCACTAAAGCGATTAAGGCGAGCAGAGGTCATAGGCCTACATGTGATTTTTTGTACTGTAGGGGTTGTATTAGTTGGAATTACAACCTTTTGTCCACAGTGATCTGATGTCAAGTCACTCAAAACAGCTTTACTTAAGTACAAACAATTGCAAAAAATATTATCTAAGCATGTAGAAGAATGTGAGGTAGTTCTGGTTGGTTCAGAAAATAAAACATTCATATTAAATGACATAAATAAACTAACTAACCTAGTACAAGTTGGTGATTGTTCTAACAAGTTAACATTAAAATCACCACATACGATTATTAACTTCCTGCTGGAACTTAAGTGTTTTAAGACGTCCTCCATGATGCTTTCAAATTGGCTAAAGTCACTTTGCGGTGGTCGGTATACACAGACTATGACGTGTTGCTCAAGTTCAACACAAGATATCTCAGCGGTGCGCTCGATAGAAAGTTCGGCTATGTCCTTTCGTTCTTTACATTTAATACTATTACAAACATATATGAGAGAGCCACCACGAATAGCGTTCTTTCTTACGAATGCACTAATCACTGTATAAAATTCATTATTGAATATTAATTGGTCACCTCTTAACCAATGTTCCGTAATGCATAATACATGCAACTTATGTTTCTTTAAAAATAAATCTATCTCTAATTCTTTGCTAGATAGGCCTTGTATGTTTTGATGAGCTAAGTTTAAAACACATGAATGCCTATCTGTTGTCTCATCTAGTAGTTTAAACTAATAGATTTGTCAATACTACTATTGGTATAACTATTATCTACCAAATTCCTAAGTACTCTAGTAGTACTGCGTTCACTATGTAAATTAAATGCTAACAATTTAGCAAGTTGTCGCCTATATATAAAAGAGAGATACATAGTATCTTTTGTTAAAAAGAAATTACTAATAAAAATATTAGAGTCAAAAAATAAAATATGATCATTATGACTACAAGTGCTATTATATAATAATAGATTCAATTTACCTATCTGGTTATTTTCTTTATAAGATAAGTTACTGGAATATGGTAATGCACAGACAATAAAGTTGCACCCCACTTTAGAACTTTGTTCTATCATAATATCTGATAAAGCTAATATTTCTTTCTTGTTAACTAGTAGGCTATCCCCATATAAAATTATAACTGTAGAATGTTTATTTAGTCTAGCATACTTTAATTTATTAATTAACATAGACATTCCTTGTCCTGGTGAACAAATATTTTGTATTGACCTATCAGTATAACTATTAATCAGGCTACCCATACCAATTCCTAATTGGTCAGAAAAAATTAAAACATTGTTATCTAAAACCTTATTATTTTCATTATGTAACAATGTGTCAGAACCATGACATGTTTTCGAAGGATATTTATTTTGAAAGTCACTATATAACTTGGTTGTACAATTAGGTGAAGCCTCTAACTTATGATTTGAACAATTTAAACAGTTACCGTTGTTGGTCATAGAGAGCAGTTGTTTTAGATTTTCTCTACCAACTCTGCTAATGTAAGTGGATGCTCCTATTTCACCATGTCTATTCTGAGGAGACTAACCAAATGAACATCAAAAGTATTATGCTTGAGTATTATTATGTTCAGTAAATATATACAAGTGATATAGAAGGTGTAACAGTTGCAGCACCTTACAAAATGTAAATTATGTGTATTATGCAAAACCTGGCGAAGAAAAAGAGTGACCGTGAGTTTTATTGCCCGTTCTTTCTCATGGTTCTACCTATTGCTTTGCGAACGTGGCAGTAAATGTAAATGTAGAGTCTTTAAGTAATTATTTTATAAATTTATTATTTTGACGTTCATAAGCGTCACATTGTGACCCAAATGAATAAACGAATTTGAATTTTGAATTTTTTGAATTTCTTATTCGGTCACCACACGGAAAATGTGCACACGTTATTGAATGGTCTATTTGTAATTGGAGGTTTTGATATTTCGTTAGGAAAATTCTTTATTTTTGTAATATAGCTTTTGGTCATTGCCCCAAAAGCTGGTCATTGCTAAAGGCAGCGATAGCCTAATGGAGATACTAACAGACTGCTATGCGGAGGATATCTGGTTCGAATCCACGGCGCGCACCAATGGGTTTTCGGAGTTATGTGCGTATTGAATTGTTAATGCTCGCTTGTCCCGTGCCTCGGAGAGCACGTTAAGCCGTTGGTCCCGGTTGTCATGAAGGTCATTTCCCTACGTGTATATTAATTGAACTGATAAAAATAGTTTTATCTTGATAATAGTCATAATTCCATGTGGAAAGTGAAGAATATAGCCATAAACCTAAGTCATAATTGTTGGTGTAACTTTTAAAGCAAGGACTTGTGACAAAACCTCGCTAGAAAACTTGTGGCGGACTAACTGTCAAAGTAACGGATAATTGATACAAGATTTAAAATCACAAATTGTCTGGAAACCCGGGGAGTATCGTTTTCATAATTCATTACTTATTCCTGTTCTGTTTTATTTTATATAATAATAACTAAAACACACTATACATCACATACATACACTGCTCATTACATATGAGCGGCGTCAATTTACAATACACAGCGGCACCATTTATGTCTCCTTTTGCTTGACAATTTGTGGAAGCAAAATCGATGACGAAAAATATTTGCCTCAGACACCATATATTACATGACACACTATATACAAAACATAATTATTTATAAGAAAAATTATTCATATAAATAGTACTACAGTGTTACACAGGTCCATTTATATAAGTATCTACATTCCAATTTTAGTGATATTACAAACATCCAAAGTATTTTAAAGTAATTTACTAACAATAACTCATTATTAGTAACTGATATCATCTTCTTAACTGAATTTCTTTTTTGTTTTTATAATTAAATACTTACAAGAAAGTTAATAATATAAATATTTTTTCTATGAGTAGAAGTTCCCCAATAGTTAGTATCTATTTAAAATAAACTGTTCCTATATTTATTCAATTTAATTCTTCTTCTGGTTTTATGAAAACCCACCCTCCCTAAATTCACCCTTCTAAATTAATATACAAAGAACATCTTTTAGAATCTGCCGTCGGTTGTCAACAAGGTGACCCTCTTGGACCACAAATTTTTAGTTTGGCCATCCATCCAGTTATAACCCAACTAAATTCTAAATTAAACATCTGGTACCTAGATGATGGAACCCTGGGCAGTGACGTAGAGTCTGTGTATCAAGATCTAGCACTTCTGAAATCAAAATTTTTATCCATAGGCTTAACTGAATACAAACAAATGCGAAATTTTTATTAATGACAATCTAGATAAATCCTCTATTCTTTAAAAATTTCAATATTTGGCTCCCAATATCACTAAAGTTGAAAAAAGTTCTCTTCGCCTCCTGGGGTCCCCAATTTTAGACGACGGTTTTGATTCTTTTATACAGGAAAAAATTCAAAATTTTAGTAAAATTTCTGACAGGCTACTCAAAATTAATATACATTCGGCTTTCACTATTATTCGATATTGTCTTTTTGTCCCTAAATTTACGCACGCATTACGGTGCTCACCTTATTGGAAAAATCCAACTCCACTCATTCAAATTGACAAAATTATACAGAATACCCTAATTAAAATTTTGAATGTGGCCCTGAACGACCGGGTGTGGCTACAGTCGTCCTTACCTGTGCGCTTAGGTGGCCTCGGCGTTCGTAAAATTACCGACGTAAGCCTGCCAGCGTTCTTGTCATCGGTCCACAGCACTGCAGAGTTGAGTAGGAAAATTTTAGCTCCCACACTGGTTGATTCTGAAGTGCCGTGTAAGACCGATGCCTTGAACGCTTGGAGAAATGCTTGTCCAGGAACTGAGTTACCCCGAAACTTATCCTCCCAGAGGCAATGGGATGGGCCGCTTTGCAGCGTGGTACGAGAAAACCTTCTCAATACATCGTCCAACGCTGCGGAGCGTGCTCGCCTGCTGGCTGTGGGAGAATGGGAATCGGGCCCCTGGCTTCAGGCACTGCCATCGTCCAATATAGGTACCATGTTGGACGATACGACCTTCCGCTTCGCTACTTGCCTCCGTTTAGGTGCGTCATGTGTCTCTCCGCATCGTTGTCACTGTGGAGAGGCTGTCGATAGCCTTGGTCACCATGGCCTGTCATGCAGCAGGAGCGCGGGTCGTATTTCTCGACACGCCAACCTCAATGACATACTGCACCGTGCTCTTGCCACCGCTGGCGTTCCAACCCAACTTGAACCTCAAGGCTTGGCACGCGACGATGGCAAAAGACCAGACGGGATGTCGTTACTGCCGTGGAAGCTGGGTAGGCCTTTGGTATGGGACGCAACATGTGTCGATACCCTTGCGCCATCTCATCTTCTCAGCACAGCAGGTTGTGCGGGCGCTGCTGCTGCTACAGCGGAGACACTCAAACGGCGCAAATATGTAAATCTAATAGGAGATTATGTATTTGAGCCGTTTGGGGTCGAAACATTGGGGCCATGGGGTCCAAGTGTACGATCACTTTTTAGAGATCTCGCAAAGAGACTTATAGACGCCTCGCGTGACCAGAGGGCTGGCACGTATTTGGCTCAAAAAATAAGTATAGCCATCCAACGAGGAAATGCTGCCAGTCTTCTGGGCACGCTTCCAATTGACTGCGATGCGGATGAGTTTCATGACGCCTTCTAAATTTTAATTTTAATTTTTTTGAATTTTCCCTGGTATATATTAATTCGTTTTTTTTTATTATTTTAAGACTTAATTTTATTATATTGTTAATCATTTAAATAAATACATAAGTTTTATGATCTACCTACATTATTTCCTTCTCAACTTTCTATCCACCCATTTTATAGTTTCTCTCTGCTGACTTTACTCACACTTCCTTACATTACAGGTGCCTACGGGGTAGGTCTGTTCAAATGATGACCCGCAGAATGGCAGCTCTGGAGGACCAACTACAGACCACACTTAAGGAATTGGAATCCTCTAAAATCCTGTGTAACCAGCTGCTACAGGAAAGAGAGGACAGCGAAGGAGACATAAAGAAAATAGTAGACAGGAATACTGAACGCAAGGCACAGTTGGCTGAAATGCACACACACCATCTCGAAATACTTGAGCAACATGAACAACTTTGATTGACAGTGTCGAAATGCCAACAGTGTATGCACACTTATGAAGAAGTTCTGAGACGTGTTGCTGAACTAGAACGAGAATTGAGTGAAGCTCATAACACCATCTCTAACTTAGAAACTCTTAAACGCAAATCAAATGTAGTAATAAGAATATTATAGTATGTGGCGATTTTTATATTATTATTTTAGAGAATTCTTCACAGTGTATTAGATTTCTGAATCATTTCAAGTCATTTAATTTAAGTAACCTATTGTGTGAACCTACAAGAGTATCTGCAACATCTTCTACTTGTTTGGATAACATATTTAGTTCTTGTGCTGCCACAAACCCACTAGTAATTAGTGCTCTCCCTTCTGATTACCGTGGACAGATAGCTAGTTTTCCCTGTTCAACGTATGATAAATCACGTACAGTAGAATGTAGGCCTCAGACTACTAATCGTCTAATACGTTTTAAAAACAATACTATCGCAAATCTCAATCCTTCAATATTTACTCAGAAAATCCAAATACAATTTATAACTCTCTTTTTGGACTAGTAAATAATGAGTTTCAAAATACTTTCAAGAGTAAAACTGTCACACTAAAGGGTACTATAGGATCTTTTAACCAGTGGGCCACTATAGGTATATACAAAAGTAGAGCCAAGTTGTTTGAATTATATGGTATGAAACAACATAAATTTGCACACCTTTTCGAGATTATGTAAAAAAGTACTCAATTTTTTTTAAACAAGTTTGTATTATGTCAAAATCTAAATTTATTAGTAGTAAAATTAAGCATTCAACAAATTTAATTAAAGATACTTGGAGAATTATAAATAATGAAACAGGAAGAGCACGACCACGGGAATACTATATTGATCGCATATAATTCAATAAATATTAAAAATACCGGCGACTTTTGGGGAATTTCAATTAAAATTTTAGGTACTATAGTTGAGACTGTTGCGCCTTAGCTATCTATAATTTTTAATTAATGCTTTGACTTAGGCGTATTTCTGGATTTGATGAAATTAAGTAAAATTATATCCTTATTTAAATCTGGCAGTAAAAATGAAATGAATAATTTTAGGCCCATATCTATCTTGCCGGCATTTAGTAAAATATTTGAAAAGATTCTTTTAAAGCAGCTATTAAGCCACTTCAATTTAAATAGTCTGCTTCACAAAGATCAATACGGGTTTACTAAAGTTAGATCCACTACTGATGCGGGTGTTGCTCTCATTAAACACGTTTATAGTGCTTGAGAGTCATCAAAGAATGCTTTCGGAGTGTTCTGTGACTTATCTAAAGCATTTGACTGCGTTCAGCACGACACACTACTGCGTAAGCTCCGCCACTACGGCGTAGAGAAAACCGCACTTACTGTTATCGATTCGTAACTGCGGCAGAGATTTCAGTGTGTCGATGTAAATGGGACTGCATCCTCTAAATTACCTATACAGCTAGGCGTTCCACAAGGCTCAATTTTAGGTCTTTTTCAATTTCTTGCATATATTAATAACTTACCTTTTTATTTAAAAAACATCTGTAATGTCGTACTTTTTGCAGATGATACGTCATTTATTTTTAAAGTAGATAGGAATAGAAATCAATTTGATGATGTAAATAATGCACTATTACAAGTTACACAATGGTTTACAGCAAACAACCTAGTACTTAATTCTAGGAAAACTAAATGCGTTAAATTTGCTTTACCTAACGTTAGACAACTGGGACCTAATATTATGCTAGATAGGGAGGAACTTGACACAGTAGACTCTACAGTGTTCATTGGTATTACATTAGATAATAAGTTACAATAGGGGTACACATATAGCATGTCTTGCAGGAAAGCTCAGCTCTGCTGCGTATGCCGTCAGAAAAGTTAGGCAACTTACTGACATCGACACGGCTCGTTAAGTAAATTTTTGCTATTTTCACAGTATTATGTCCTACGGCATTTTGTTATGGGGCAAAACTGCTGATATTCAAAATATCTTCGTTCTACAGAAACGAGCGGTAAGAGCAATATACATGTTAGGTGCAAAAGATACTCTTAGGGAACGTTTAAGTCTATAGGAATTCTTACAGTAGCCTCGCAATTTTTATTTGCTAATATTTTGTACATTAGGGAAAATCTAGGTTTATTTACCACAAAAAGCCATATACATAATATAAATACTCGAAACAGGCATAGGTTATATGCCCCTTATCATAGTTTACATAAAGTTAATAATTCTTTTGTAGGGCTAGGTATTCGTATATACAATAAAATACCAATTAGTCTTTTAGAATTACCATTTAGTACATATAAAACTAAAATAAAAGACTGCCTTATTAAGAAAGGTTATTATACTATTAATGATTATTTCAGTGATAAGGATAGTTGGTCACTTACGCTAGACAACTCATGATCTTTATACCTAATTAGAATTATATAGATACTTTGCCTTTTTCAGCTAATCTTTATATAATATTTCTAGTTCTTTTAAATTACTGTTCATGTATTATTAGGTCATTTAACTTACTACATTTACATTTGCATTGTTGTTCCACTAATTTTATTGAAGTTTTACTGCACTGTAAGATGAAGATAACTCGTGATCATGGGCTGTAAACTAAAGTTTTTGTAATTTTGTGTATTCATATACAGTCACTTCTGTAACATACATTTCCACCATAGTTCTGAACATGGTCGGGAGTTGCCTACATTATAAGACGTAAGTGGATGCTCCTGTTACACAATATTCACATTTGAAGGCTAACTAAGGCACTTAATTTAGTAACTGCATTAATTTCTTAAATAATATGTCTGTAGCTAAGTAATTACTATTTACAAGTAATTAAGTACAATGTGAAACAGTTGCAGCTCCTTACAAAAATAAAATATATATGTACATACCATAATATTGGCGATTCAAAAGAGTGGCCACGAGTTTTATTGCCCGTCCTTTCTCGTGGTTCTACCTATTGCTTTGCGAACGGGGCAGTAAATGTAAATGTAGAAGCATTAAGTAACTCGATTTAAAAAATTGACGTTCATAAGCGTCACCTTGTGACCTAGATGAATAAATGATTTTGACGTTCACTTTGATCTTTGACGGTCGTAACAGGGCGTCAGTACCTTCAAAATAAACTAACACAAGTCTAAACCATGGAATGTCGCTATCCCTTCGGTTTGCGGAGGTCAGACAGGCAGTCGCTCTGTGGAAAAGCTAATATTCAGCCAAATCCGGTTAGACTAGTAAGCGAACTCCAGGATGAAGCTGGGATAACGCTAGGAGGATGATGACATGCAAATGTACGCATACGTTATTGTCTGCGCTACAATCAAATTAGATAAATCTGTAATTTAATTAAATATATTTATAAAAAGAAAGCCATTCACTCAAGCACGCACAAAATAAAAAGAAATAGTTTTAAACTAGCAACATTCATAATTACCCCACTCAACAATTCACAATGAATTTGATTCATTATTTTCTAACACGCGAGGGCCAATCTAAAACATGTATTATTCTACTCTCCCGCGCATACCCACCCTGCTCCAATTAGTGTCGTTCTGAAATCGCACCCTGCAGCTTGTGTGCGCGTCCGCTGTTCCGCATACCAAAATTCTCAAAACTCAAGTACTCAAAAGTGTCGTGTTTGATTGACTTTGTGGGTGGCTTACCAGCTTCTAAGACCTAGGAATAAAGCACTGCTATGCTTCAAGCTATCGAAGAAAATACCCTTAACAAACTTCATTACTCCATTCCAAGTACCTAAATTCCTAGCCTTTTCCGCTGCGCCCGCAGTTATTGAATGGTCTATTTGTAAATATAAGTTTGATAATTTGTCAGGCAATCTTTTTATTTTCTGATATACTCCTATCATATATAATAGAATATTATTGCTATATGAAATCAGCAATAATATTCAACCAAGCCATTGATTTTGATTAATCATCGTAATCCAGCTCGATGTAGTTGTTATGCTTCTCATGATATGGTAAGTGAGACAGACGAAGCAAGTATTTTATTCCCTGTAAGAGCTTTTGTCCTCAATGCCGTGAAGCATTGCGTCAACCGAGGTATGGAGGACTTTGAGAGCTTTAATAAATCTCTTTATACCATTAAGAAATTTAATAAGTTGCACCTTACATAAGTTATCCAGCGCCTTGGTATGTTTAAAAAGTATCGTAGATAAGCTGTCACGGTTTCACTATGGGTGCAGTCAGCTCGTGACATTGAGGTAAAACCGTAATGAAACCGTACCGTAAATAATACACAATAACAATCAAGCCGTGTGGTTGACGGCATAGACAGCCGTGTGGTTGACGGCATAGAATACAAGTGTCACCACCCCCTATCTTCCCGTGGGTGTCGTAAGAGGCGACTAAGGAATAACACGATGCAAATACCATCTTTGCGTACAGACGGAAAACTCGAGATCAAACCCTATACGACTGCCTCGTTGATCTCGCGGCATAAATGTGCGCGTGGGATCGGGAGGTCCCGGGTTCGATTCCTGGGTCGGGCAGTGTTAATGAGTTTTTCTGTCACGAAATTCTCAGTAGCAGCACGGAGTCTGGAAATGTGCCCGGTACGGCAATAGGCTCGCGCCTTATTACGTGGGACTAAAGTATATCTGGCGAAAAGTGGGTGTAGAAATACACCTCTGCCTACCTCTTCGGAGTTATAGGCGTGAAACTATGTATGTATGTATGTAACAATCAAGTGCCCTTTATCTTATTGTAAACTAGAGGATGTCCGCAGATACGCCTACATATTGGTTTTGTTTCGGGAAATCACTTCTTAGTGCACCCTTAGGCTCCCCAAGGAATGTACATCACTAATTTTATTCTAGTGCCCAGTAGTTTTAGCTGTGCGGTGTGCTTTGTCTGTCAGTCGGTCAGTAACGCAAGAATTTTATAGATACAGACAGAAAGAAAATAAATTACACTTGTAAATCTCCCACCTTCGAATTATTACTGGACCTTCATCATAATAAATAACACTCTCTAACACGTGACACAAGTAATGAAATTTTATAAATTCACCGTCAATGTCAAAAGATTGATACTTAATATAACCATAATTCACGAAGGTTATATCCCAACATGGCGGTTCGCCATATCCCTTCCATTTATCATTTAAACACGCTTATGATTAAGGGTGCGGATTTCCCTGTAATGCATAATGTTTTCCTCCGTTGGGCCATGTTTGTGATTAATTTTCATTCTTTCACCACAATCATGTATGTATGGTATGTTGGTTTTGTATTTAGATATGCGGTGTGTGATAATTTACTGCTTGAATTTTTCGAGTCGATAAAATATTTTTTACATACATACATAGACTCACGCCTGTTTCCCCGAAGGGGTAGGCAGAGGCATATTAAACGCCCACTTTTCGCCAGTGTTTTGATCCCACGTAATAGGTGGCGAGCCTATTGCCGCTTATTGGGACATTTTGTTTGCCAGAGCCTCGTCCGTTGATTGGCAGGTGCACCACTTGCAGGTGAGGTTGGCTTGGGACCCTAAGTTCTTGGTGGGAACCCTATGCACTACTACATAACTACATAATATTTTTTTGCGTAATTTAATCATTTTATAATTACAGATCATGTTTTGTTCACATAGAAACATAATATCAATCTGATCTATCCATGGATTTGGAGATTTGAGATACATGTCTGACATATTATGTATGGAGTACATTTTGTATCTATGTCAAATTTAAACCTGGGGTCCGCTTACTAATTTAACCGGATTTGCCTGAATATTAGCTTTTTCACAGAGCGACTGCCTGTCTGACCTCCGCAACCCGAAGGGATAGCGATATTCCATGGTTTCGACCAGTGTCAGTTTATTTAGAAGGTACTGACGCCCTATAACGACTGCCAAAGTATTTCATTATAGCCGGGACCGACGGCTTATCGTGCTCTCTGAGGCACGGGGCAAGCAGAAGCAATAATCAATATTATATACAAAAAATGCGTTGGTATCTCTCACTATACGAAACACGATGGAAACTGCCAGTATAGGGCAATAAAACTGAATAAAATTGTTTATTAGTAAGTGAACCTGGCTGTTAAGCCGGAAGTCGTGAGTCCAATTCTCTTATATGGCAATTTGGAGATCTCTGATGTGCACGATTATTTGTTTTCAGTCCATTATCTGTTTGCCATCCTACAAGCTCTGCTTGGTCTGCGATCAGATGACTGTGTGCGACTTATCCTAGAATAGACCACGTGAGTTATACACCAAAACCTTCCTTAGGAATCTACTCTCTATATCTATTATCTGTTAGTGAACACTAAACTAGAATCCTTTGGATCATTTTTGAGTTCAGTGCGATCATATAGCTAGACAGGAAGCGGCGAGGACTTAATTTTATTAAAAGTAATAATTGTGAGAAGGAACGAGTGCCTTAATTCCTCATTCGTGGCCAAATAAGCAAAGTATTGCTTTATTTTTATAATTTCCTTCAAACACAAGAAATAGGATCGTAATTAGTGATGAGAATTCGTCTAACCCAGCCATTCTCGTAAGCTTTTACAAATGTTCAGGGTGACCTAGTTTTATTACGATCTTTCTAAACCACCTTCTGAGCCTAGTCTTATCTTGGATATGTACTAAAATATACGTTTTTTTGTAATTGCGATTTTAAAGACCGGAAAAGAAATTAATGGAATCTTTTTGTAGGTAAAAATCGTTAATTTTCATGTACAATCTAAGTTTTCGGAATCAAGTTGGAGAATTCTGGACGCATCTTTCAATTTAGGTTTATTATTGTCTTTTTAGATAAATAGCAGCAGACTGTCATGCAGAGGCTATCGGAATCCAAAGCGCACATCTGACTTTTCGGAGTAATGTACCGAGGCTAACACATGTACATAGATGGCTTTCATGAAGATCTTTGACAGTCGTTATAATAAATCAGTACCTCTGAATAAACTAAAGCTAGTCTTAACTATGGAATATTCTATCCCATTGGGTTGCGGAGGTCAAACAGGCAGTTGCTCTGTGGAAAAGCTAATATTCTAATTGAATCTCACGTAATGTTCATCTGCATATATAAAATCCTTGCGTTACTGACTGACTGACTGACAGACACGCTACACCTGAAACTACTGGGCGCAAGTAGATGAAATTTGGCATGACTGTGTGTTCCGTAGGCAATGTGGGGTAGCACTAAGATAGGATTTTTGGCAATTCTTCCACTAAAGGGGTGAAACAGGGGTTCAAAGTTTGTATAAAACTTTTTATTCCTTGAATGAATTAACTTCAAACTTTGTATATTAGTTCCTCAAGTGAAGTTAGTTATCACAATGAAATTTTTTTTTGAAAATTCTTTCACAGAGAGAGTAAAAATGGAATTCAGAATTTGTATGAAACCTTTGTATTCGTTCAAGAGATAGAATGAGAGACCTAGAAACCAATGCTAGAATCCTATCCTTCGCTATTGCCTTAAATCACATGACCTCAGAGTTAAGGACATATAAATAAAAAGCACTCTACATAATGTTCATCTCTGTAATTAAGTATATAAAATTCTTGCGTTACTGACTGACTGACAGACACGCTACAGCCGAAACTACTGGGCGCAAGTAGGTGAAAATTTGCGTGTGTTCCTTGGGGAGTGTAGGATAGCACTAAGAGAGGATTTTTTGGAAATTCCTCCCCTAAGGGGGTAAAACAGGTTGTCAAACTTTTTATGATACTTTTTATTTCTTCAATGGATTAACTTTACATTGTTTCCTCAAATGAAAAGAAAGTCTTTTTGGAAATTCTTACCCTAAATGGATAAAAAGAGGAGTCAGAATTTGTACGAAACCTTTTTAATACTACAAGGGGTTTACTTCATACTTTGTATATTGGATCCTCATAATATGACATTAGTGAACACAAAGACACTTATTTTGAAAATTCTTCTCCTAAGAGGTAGAAAAGGGAGTCAGAGTTTGAGTAAAATCTTTTTATTTTTTCAATGGAATTACTTTTATCTTTGTATGTAAAATTCTTGCGTCACTGACTGACTGACAGACAAATACAGCTGAAACTACTGGGCAAAAGAAAGTGGAATTTGGCATGTATGTTCCTTTAGAAGTGATGGGGAGTTTGAACAAAATATTTTATCGAAACAAAAATTAAGCGTATGAAGCAGCGGGCAAAATCTAGTATAGTATAAATGTTAGTAAATTTAAAGAGACATTCAGATTTTACAATATCTCTAATTAACAATGTAATACATTTTGATTCCACACAGGCCATTAAATTTGATATACGGCTCATGATAATTACTATTAAATTACTAATTAAATTAGGCCTAAAAGTTAACCTCATATTGCCAACTGCAGGTCGCGAACCGACCGTTAGTTAATAAGGACTTGGAGGATCAACCCTAAACTACTCCTTATCTTGTTTGAAATCGTTTTACATACGAAACCCTTTCGAGATGGTTGATCTCATAGTACTAGACACGATTACGGATAATTAGTGGGCTTGGTATGTTTGGGTTAAAAGATTTATATATACTTTTGTTGTCGTTAGTAATACTCAATTTGAGCATATAGTACCTTAGTCTATCTAAAGTAGTAGTAATATATAAAGAAAGCGGTTTTTTGATTAATGAAACCATGTTTGAGCAGAACATCTACCACCCACTTGAAAACTAAGAAGTGGACGCGCCAAAATCTACTATTTTACTTTAGAAACTAGGAACACACAAGAAGTGTTTCAATAATATATCTCTCTTTGATTGGTTATTAATAAGTAGAAAAACAGTTCTCACTGGGTGCTTAGCTGCACTCGTTTTGAATACATTATTCATACATACACCGTATAAAGCCAACTTTATGTACATGGCTTTAGTCTGTCAGTGTCACTTTAACTGCCCAAGTAAATCCAACTGACAACATGGTTGACGTAGCGGCTGCGCTACGCTGAGTGTCGTGGGTTCCATTCCTAAACGAGACAAAGCTTTGTGGAACGTTAAGGAAGACAAACTAGCAAGCGGGTCACTTTATGGTAAGTGATCGGAGCCGCCCATAGACAGCTGCAGTGCCCGAAGGATCACAAGTGCGTTGCGTAGGTACCTTTTAAAAAAGAATATGCACGATGCACGCTTCTTAAAGTTTCCAATATCGATATTGTGTGATCTGTAAGCAATTTTCAGAGTTTGAATTCGTTTAATTCCATTTTGATATAAATATTACTGCAAATATTTTACACTTACTCAAAACTATTTGAAATCATTCATTTACCGAGTATAATAATTATACTATTTATTGATTTTATTTATTTATTTAAACCTTTATATACAGAGCGTATACAGGCGGACTTAATGCCATGGGTCATTAATTATATCCCAGTCTACCTTTGAGTGGTACAGAGAGAAATGAAGTAGGTGCTATGTAAATAATATAATGAGGAAAACATTATTTGAACTTACATAAATATACTTACATATATAGATTATAATAAATATATAAGATACATACATAGATATCAATTAAGATATATAAACATAATTTCAATTAATACATATTATTACATACTAGTACATCTAATATATTATATATACTTATATATACACACACACACACACATATATATATATATATATATATATATATATATATATATATATATATATATATATATATATATGTGTGTGTGTGTGTATCTAGATATATGTCAAAATGAAATATAAATGAATTATGATACACTTGCTGCTTCAGCCAATAAGAGTTCTTTAACTTTGAACTTGAAGGTGCACTTGGTCTTGGCCATCCTGATCTCAAGAGGAAGGGCATTCCAGAGAAGGATTGATTGAACAGAAAAAGAAGAGTGAAGAAAATTAAGAATATTTAGTATACAATGTACTCATCAATTTAATTTGTGTAGATATTCCGTTACAATATAATGTATGACCGCCATTTACACAAAGGTGCATCACAGTGAGCGATCAAAGGGTAATCTGTAATTGTCTAAATAGTAAGTGCCGATTACGTTAGACATGAGTTAGTAGAATGGAACGTTATACTCGTATATCAGTAATTACTAAGTTAGATAGATGAGATAGATTATAGTGATAAGTTTTGGGAATATTGCTTGAATATCTTTTATTTCTCTCATATATTTTGCAGGGTATATTATGATGGGGTGATATATTAAAATAATGATTTTTAGATAACAGCCATCAGTTTGAAGAATACATTACGACTATACTTAGTTCAGACATTGGACCAAAGATCGATTTCAAGACCGTGAATTCGGTTCCCATGAATTTCATAGCTGACAGTCATGACTTCAGCCGTATCAGCATGCATTAGGAATTCATAAATCATGTTTGATAATTTATAATTTTATAAACCTTACAATTATTTTAAAAGTATATTTGTACCAATAGTGAGTAATTATGGTGTTGTTTGTTTGTTTTCATCAAAAGGAAAATAATTATTATTCATAATTTCATTTATAATAACATAGCATTATTATACACTTTGTTTAGATTTTAACCTAATGTTGCTCAGGTGAGCATTTTCTTGACAGACCAGCGAGCATTAGCCGTTTTTTATTTATTTGTCAAACTGAACGAACAGATCCGAAAATTGCTTCGAACATTTTCACGACCTTTCTAACGAACGCCCTAATCGGTAAAAACTACAAAACAAATTAACTGTCAGTTCGCTAGAACGCTCGCCAGAACCTTCGTAAGAATGCTCGTCAAAACACTCGTTTGTTGTCCTGTTTTGTAACCTTCACAAGAATGCTCATTAAAGGTGAATGCTCAAATGTATCAGCATCATAAGAATCGATTCATGCTACAAAAACTATCAAAATTTCATGATATCACTAGTAGTTTTGCAAAATTATTTTTAGGTAAGTTCTTAAGAGAATTTGCTTCTGATTAGTTATAAGATTGTGGCGCCCATTGATGAAAAGATAAAAGGAAGTCTATTGGCCTGGTATGGACATGTTATGCGGAGAGCTGAGATGTATGTAGGTAAAAAAGTGATGAATATGCATGTAGAAGGACGAAAAGGGAGAGGACGGCCAAGGGAAAGATGGATGGACTGTGTGAGGATGGATATGAAAGAAAAAAGGGTAAATGATTGGATGACTGGTGACAGAGAAGTATGGAAGAGAAGGACATACTGCGCCGACCCCAAATAAATTGGGACCAGGGCAAGACAATGATGATAGTTATAAGATTGTGGAGAGCTTCAACACTCAAGAACGTTACTTTTTATATTTCATAATGTTACTTTCATTACAGTTTTAATTTCAAATACTTTATTCAGATAAACTGCAGCCAAGAAAGTTTAATTAGACATACGACTCTGAAGATTTATTTCCTTTGCAAATAATAATTTAATATCTCCGTTTTAAATCATAAAAAATGGTCTGAGATTATTCTATCATTTTATCTCAACATTTCTAAATATTGGTTTTGAAAGTTAGTGACTTGATGCGTGATGAATGTAAAGTTATGATTTTAATAACAATCTCGTTTGCAGAGATAATAATATTAATATCAATTCAAGTCCGCACTAAGATAAGATGAGATTATTGTAGGTGCTCGTTTACCATCTTTTTAAATATTAATATTTATATCTCTGGTTCCATTACTTGACGCGCCAGATTACGAAAAAAGGAACCGCCTTTAAAATTCTACTGTAAATATTCCAAAACAGCATAAAAGACTTTTGATTGCAAGTGCACACGAAATGAAAGACGTTGGGTACTAGTTGTGGCGTACTATGTATCTCTTTTCAGAAAGATATCGCGATAAGCGAAGTCATTCAAGCGGGAGTCATTTCAATGTAGAACAGAATTGCTTTTATCGTAATTATTGAAAACGCCGGCGGCCAGTATGACACCACTGCTATTCAATTCTTAAAAGTTTTGACTCTCCAGAAATATTCTATTCGAGTGAAAGTTTTGAAGACTTGTCTCGTAAATAGTATATAGTGAGTTGGTTAAAACTTTCATACCTTATTGTTGTGTTGGTTTCGTCATTAGTAAGTAGTCAAAAACATTGTTCAATAAATTACACGATACAATAAATTACAAGAAATGATGGACTGCATGAATGAGAGCTTTAAAGCTAAAGGTATGAAAATGAATGCAAGAAAGACGAAAGTGATTGTGTTTGAAAAAGATAAAAGTTTGACTGAGTGTAATATTGCGATTGAAGATGAAAAAGTAGAGCAAGTAAGAGAATTTGTATATTTGGGTAGCGTGTTTACAAGAGACGGAAAATGTGGTGAAGATATTTAAAGGAGAGTGACTGCGGGCAAACGTGTAAATGGAGCACTGTATGCCTTTATGAACGGCCAGACGGTACCAAAAGAGGCGCGATTGGTGGTTCATAATGGAGTGCTTGTCCCCACGTTGATGTATGGAAGTGAGAGTTGGGTATGGCAGAAGAAGCATGAAAGTAGAATTAACGCAGTTGAGATGCGATCACTGCGTAGTATCTTCGCATAGTAGTAGGACCGAAGTACCCGAAACCGGCGAGCATGTATGAGAAGAGTAATGAGTGTAGAGGAAGCGCGTGAGGTCTGTAAGGATAGAAACAAGTGGCGTTCCGTTGTCTCTGCCTACCCCGACGGAAAAAAGACGTGAGTTTATGTATGTATGTATGTATGTAAATTACACGATATAGACCAGATAAAAAAACATAAGTATGTGTACAGTGTACAAATCGTGAACATTTGAAAAAGTTTAAAATACAGGTATAATATTAAATTACAAACCACCTTATATAATTATGGTAAATATTCTTACTCAGCTTACATTTAATTGATATCGAATGCCTTTGAAGCTACATTAAAACTTTTTTTTTTGATAAGCTTGTCTCGGAATTCCATATTCATATAAATATAAAGCATTATTTAAATATAAATCATCATCAGCCCTCTATATATACCGTCCCACTGTTGGGCAAGGGCCTCTTCTCACTATGAGAAGGGTAAGTTCACCACGCCGGCCAAGTGCGGGTTGGCAGACTTCACATGTCTTTCGAGAACATTATGGAGAACTCTCAGACATGCATGTTTCCTTCACCGTTAAGCAAGCGATAATTAACAATTTAATTCACAATTAGAACGAGACCCTCTGCGTTGTAGTCTGCCAGTCTCTCTCCTAGGCTATCGCTGCTTTTTTAAATAAACAGTTACCACCACTTAACGTGATGAAACACTTGTAATAGCATGATTAGCTCCATAGTAGGTACATAAGAGTTAGATATTAGCCACTTCAAATTGCAATTTTTTTGCCTTTTCTTAATTTTGCCGAGATAAAACGAAATAAAACGTATACAAAAAGATAATATTATAAGTACTGTTTCTCAGTAGACAATAAATTGTTTTAATAATAAAATATCTAGATGAATTTCTATTAATATTTGCGAATGATATCTCACCTGCTTTCCTTTCATCTATAATTCGGCTTAAGGCGCTGTTATACCTCAGAAGCCGTGAAACACCTAATTTTTCGTCGCGCATCTAGCCATAACGGTACATATTACAAACTAGCAAAAAATAGAGCTTAAAGTCAAAAGTCTGAACAAAAGACTTTTGAAAGAATTTTTCATGTACGTAAAATAGAATCACGGCAAAAAAATCACAAAATCGAGGCAGAAAATAATCTTTCGTCTCACTGTTTGCAATATTTTGATCGTAAGCTGTCATATTTTTTTTGATAATATTGTAGGAAATCTAATGAACTAAAGAATTACCCTATTTATTTTCATATTACACGTGTATATTTCGTAAAATTAAATAAAATCTGCCAAACGTCTATGATTTAGACGCTCGGTAGATCCCATCAATATCAAACGCTTCAGCAATTTAAACCTTATTAGCATAAGCGGTGTACTGAGTGTCAGTTGCTAGTTTACGCCCCGCCCAGACCTCATCATTCGGCTATGAGCCCTGTGAGAGATAGTTCATGTCGCTTGCGTCTCCGCTGCACGAAATTTTACGTAAACCTGTTTGTTATTATAATACGCCGATTTGAGTTCGTAATTTCATGTTTTATGTTATAGACTGAATACTTTGAATCAAATAGGCTTTTCATGTAACTATGGGCACATATAATTAGGACCTAAGTTTATACTCTTGTTGCGTTTAATGTGTTATTGTTTCTGTGCTTATAAATATATATAATTAGAAGAATAAAATATGGACAATTAGAGAAATGAAGTTCTACGAAGGATTTGTACAAGAAAGCGTCGTAATAAAATAGAAATTCATCCATGGCCAAGTGATTATGAAATATGTAACATTTTTACACAAATTATTCTCATAAGAGTCTTTTATGACTAACTATGTTGCTTATATATTATCGATTATGCATAATATAATTATATAAATTATTCTCACAATACATAGCTGCCACAGTTTTCAATTTTTGAAAGAGTCAAAAATCTAATCATTTTATGTACCCATATTTCAAATTCATTAGCTTGACAGAGCGCCTGGAGCGCTAAGATGCTGCTACGGTGAACAATAATGATGACAGCGCTAATATGGCGCTCCGCAATCCGCATACAAGCGGTAACGAATGTTGTATTATTGTGTTTTGAACATAAACCTTTTTAAGTACATCGGGTAAAACTTTGATTATTCATAAACTATTAGGTATGTCTCAGTACATCTAATATCTTTTTAATTTCTAAAATCAATAATTTATAAGTAAGAAGGTGACTTCTCTGTTTGCTATAACACAAGATATAGTATTTTTTTAATAATAAAGTACGTAACTAAGTATCATTATTGTAATTACAGTGAAGTTAAAGATAACAGTTCTGCAACGTCTTACACACATTTGACTTCAGTCATTCCTAACACGATCTGTTCAAGAGCTAGCCAAGAAATGCCAAACAATTTTTTTAACAAATTTGACTCAAATTCTGTAGTGATAAGCAAAAATTACAAGGGATAGCAGTGGCTGGTTCAAATTGCGTAAGAATATGTTGACAGATTGAAATTTTTATATAGTGGTAAAAAGAAGAGATAACAGCAGTAAAGCCAACTTAGTAAAAATATTTTGTACAAATAAAATATTTGCAATGTAAAATCAGTTGCGCATGGAATCTAAAATGAACAACTGGCTTTGCAACAACTGGCGAAGCAAGAAAATGTAACAATCGAGCCTTGTGGATTATTCGATTATTGGTGCCACGCCAGATGGATTAATAGGTCCAAACACGATTGTGGAAATTTAATGTTCTAAAGTTGCCTATAATAATGGCCTGGAGAATAGTATAAGAGCAAATAAAATACAAATATGGAAACATGATAAAAAAGTGAACTGACTAGTCTAAACAAATATTGTATTTGTTATTACCAAATACAGGGGCAACGCCACGTTACACGCAAACAAAAGTGTTTATTTGCTGTGTGGAGTGGCGAAAGTATACCACTAAAAATAGAAATTATAGAAAGAGATGATGTTTTCTGGGAGAAGCTTGTGGCGTTTTATATGAATTGGCAGTTGCCTGAAATTGTTGATTCTCGTCAAGCTCAAGGGATGGCATTGCGAGATCACGGTGAGGAAAATGTTTCATCAGTGCTTGAAATTTCTACAATACCAAGCCGTAAAAGGAAAGTAAATGAAACTGTGCCTCGTGAACAACAGCAAATAATAAGTCTTATCACCTCGCACACTGCCTTTAACATTCGATGAGAATAAAGAAAACCTACCGGGTTGTAGCAGACAGCTAACTTTTGATGAGCTGTAAACTCTGTATTTCGTTAATAAATTATAAATGAATATAAATAAATATCTTTTAATATTTATTTTCTTTGAAACAACACATATTTGAAGCGAAAGAATTTTTTTATATTTTTCCATACAAACATGTATGACGAGAGCTAACGAAAAAGCAGTAACTCAAATTCTAATTCTATAATTTTCTAAGCGACATAGGAGTATCTCATGAATAAGGTATATCCACATATATTTTTGATGTTTCATCTATTTTGAAAAATAATAATGGGTAGGGTTTCGAAACGAGTCGCCTGAATTTGAGGGTATTGGTAGTGTAGGAGGCTTAAGGTAGTTCGTTTTAATCGCCTAAAAGTAATTTTGGCTGCCGGAGTTGCGTCTAAATATTTTTAAACAATTTCCAAAATTTCATAAATACTTCGGCAATTATGCAAAACGGAACATAGTTTTTATACTTTAGTACAGTTTTACAAATGTAATTTTTAGGTTTTAGGTGAAAAACGTGCAACGAACGCAAAACTGCCATCTTGGAATGATCATATTGACAGCTAATGTCAAATTTGTGCGTCATTGCTTTCGAGTGCCTTGGGTTAGGTGCGACTGTAATAAGTAAATAAATAGGTTATGTTAGGTTCTCTTTTGACCCTTAATCCAAAAATAGGAGCCCTTCGCAGGGCTCCGACAACCTTAGTTTATTAAACTAGTGTGATGAATGTGGAAGTTGGCAGTGCCATACACACCGATGTTTGGAGATTTTTTTTTTTCAGAGGAAACCAGGTATTTCCGGCAAGTGAAAATGGTGAGGGGGGTTTCAAGACTTCCCCTGCTCCCTCTCCAATCACGCACAACCCCTAAAAACGGCGACGTATTTCGAAACCTTTGTCAAAATAATTATACCTATAATAACAATAAACATCCATAAATAAATAAAAGAAATCAACTTTTACTAAACTTCAATTATCTCGTAACTCGCTTTAGTTGAGATACGAGTTTTGCGCTTAGTAGAGCAAACACATTTTTTAGGGTACCGTAGCCAAACATTGTAAAAACGGAACCCTTATAGATTCGCAATGTCTGTCTGTCTGTCCGCCCGTACGTCACAGCCAATTTATTGCAAAACAGATTTGAAAACTGGCAGGAATGGAATTAGATGTAGGTATTCTATGAACTGCTTCACTATTTTTAATACAAAAACAAAACAAACATAATAATGGCCTCTCCATACATGGAACTGACTTAATTATTTTTATCATCTTACGGCACGTAGGTATTTACCTACTTTCGTCAACATTTAATATCTATAACGTCTAATGTAAACCAGTTTTGCTCATGGCTGCACTGAGAACAAAAATTGCGCTATGCCTATATATACAAACAGATTGATGTATGTAATATAAATTTTAATATCAGTATCTCAATTCAATATGCTAAAACGTTTTGCTTGCGATTTTGAAATATTGGAATACGGATGTCGCCAGAATACGGCCGCACGCGACGAGAATGAAGGGGGGCGCCCCGCAGTAGACGGAGCTAAGCTCCCTTCACCTCCCCTGCTTCACCCCCTCATTTACCAAAACAGTCGCTTAGCACAGCGCCTTAAGGCGAGGTTGCAGTACAGTGCGTAGCTCGACCTCACCCCCCGCAAAAACAAAAACACGGCGGTGGCGTCAGCGAGTGAGCGGGGGGAGGGGAGGAGGGGTTTCGTGTGTGCGTGTGCCACAGCGCAGCGTAAAAAAAACCGTAGATGAGTTATGCGAACTTCAAAAGTGGCACATTAAAAACAGGCTAAATGTCTCATTTGGCTTTAGTCGCGTACGCGCTGCGGTCGGAAGCGCTCGCTCTTTTACTCGCGTATGTGTACGTTACATTTGAAAATGCCTTCGTGTGTAATGAGATTTTGCACAAACTATAGTAGGAAAATGACTAAAAGTTATGGAATCACTTCTCATTCATGAGTATTACAATATTACAACATTTTATTTTCAATTTATAATAAATTCAGTATCACAAATAATAGAGTGCATAAAAAAATTTGCATTTAACGAGTGTAAAAGAGAAGCAGTATTGTGCGTGTTCAAAGACTAAAAAACAAAGTATCCAGATGGGACATTCGTAATAATAAAATACTGATGTGTGTTTTTGTCAAGTAATAAAAGTGATTTGAGGCTGAATCAACACAATATATTATTATTATAGAAATACAAAATCGTACGTAAGTTACAAACATTGACGGATGATCAAAGTCCATTCACTTTTTCTTGTTTTTCTCCTTTTAGTATTAAACAACTAAGTAGATTGTACTGCACAGTTTTCGCTGCCAACCCGCCGTACCCCTGGCAGTACCCCTGGGGGTATGGTGGGTCTTTCAAATTTCAAAGCTTAACCGTACTCCCAGATAATATTGTTGTGTAATTAGTTTATTAATTTCAGTTCGTTAATTTCAAGTTCTACTATTTTGTGGGATCATTCCCAGTATAGTAGTAGTATTGAACAATTCTATGATAGAACTGTCCTAATTCTATTAGCACAACTTGATGAGGAGAACAGAACTAATGGGATAAGTAATAGGAAATGTCCCAGTCTAGTTCTGTGTATGTTTTTACAAGGGTATTCAATAAAACTATAACTATCACGCTCATATATCCGAATAAATATGTTTTGTAGACGTTCATTTGTTTAATGTGTAAAACAAATGAACGTCTACAAAACAAATGAACGCCTACAAAACAAATGAACGTCTACAAAACAAATGACTTACAGAAAGTGATCAGCTATCGATAGTGATTGCAGAAAACAGGTGCATGCGATTTTCAACCTAATTGACATTAGTCAGAATTTATAATTTTATTACCCTAATATTGCCAGAAAGCAAGAAAAAACAAAAAAAAAGTTTGTCATGAATTGTCAATAAGGTCGAAAATCGCATGCACCTGTTTTTTGCAATCACTATCGATAGCTGATCACTTTCTGGTAGTCATTTGTATTGTAGACGTTCATTTGTTTTGTAGACGTTCATTTGTTTTGTAGACGTTCATTTGCTTTGTAGACGTTCAATTATTTTGTAGACGTTCATTCGTTTAACACATTTTTATACATACATATTTATTCGGATATGTGAGCGCGATGTTGTGACACTATCCTTGTAAAACATACATAGAACTAGTGGTAAATTTCCTATAACTGTTTCCCATTCGTGCTATTCTTCTCATCAAGTTGTGCTAATAGAACTAGTGGGAAAAAAGTATCACTAGTTCTATCATAGAACTCTTCAATAGAACTAGCGGGAATGATCCAACAGCGTAAGGATGATGATGATGACGGGTCTTCAACAGTACCACAGATTATACCTATAATATACAAAGCATAATAACCATTAGCAGTAATACCTAAACGTTTTATTCTCTAATTTATCTCCTTGTTGCACTATATCATCGTACTAGCGCTTGTCTCAAAATACAAAAATGTAAGTAGTAAGTCATTATCATACTAGAGATAACACTGTTCAGTTTAATGTCCACGTAGCACGTTGGTATAACACTACGAGCATTTCAGCCAGGAGTACGGTTAAGCTTTTAAAGACCCACCATACCCCCAGGGGTATTGCCAGGGCTACGGTGGGTCCGCAGCGCACAGTTTTTTTATTAACGTACTGTTTTAGGTTTCCATTGAATGAAATGAGAAGAATAAAATGTACTTTTTTAATAAATGTTATAAATAAATCACATCGAATTTTTATTTCCCTACCTTAAATGAATTAATCAAATTTACTTTGAGGCGAATTGAATTTACTCAAGACAGACAAAGTGATCATGTCGCATCTGAGTCAAATTATTGTTTGTGAAACGGTCAGCATGATGTCACAATGCGCGTCGGTCCAGAGAGTATATGTTTATCTCTATTTCACGCTTGCGATTAGATGTGCTATCTCACTTACACTTCTTATCTAATTCTTAGTGTGTCGTTTTGACATATTTATATTAGTGTGCGTGTGGTACGACTGGCACCACACATCAACGGCACGGAGTGAGTGGAATCGCTCCGCTTATGAAAGTTGGACCACACCATAAAATCATACGATGTTTGAGTGCAGATGTCCGGCAAGTTACACGTGCCACAGGCACGAACTCACCGCGTGATTTTTGTTCCTGGCGGACGGCAAGTGTCCTTGACGCGGCGTGCACGACGTGGGCGCAAGGCAGTCGGCGCGGAGCTACAACACACCGCTTCCAACCTGCTTAGAGCTTATACGCGTCGCGCTATATCATTGTTGCTAATTCATTTCATTTCTTTTGTATGTTCCATGTATAAGTTAATATATAATTTCATTTGCAATCATAATAATATTCTTCATTCTTCGCGTATCTTCTTGCTTCTTTCTCCTTACCTCATTATTCACTAAATACGTAGCTATACCCGCTTAGTGAGTTAAAGTCAGTGTTTTAACACGGGTTCAATTCCCGTACGTAGTTAATGTAGGCTAGTACTGGCATACACTACAGTGGTGACTCCGACGTTCACGCTTCGCTCGCGAGATTCCGCGTTTTCGGTCGACATACCTACCGGGCGGCGTTCCTGAGAACATTCCAGAAGACCGTGCTTGCTACAGTGGACTTCGAAGACGAGTTAGAAGCGACCAACGAACTCAGAAAACGTTCCTGTTTACATCAGTGACCGGCTTTGTAAAAAAAGGTTGGGGTGTGGTCCAAGTGGTGAGCGATTTGATTTTTATTTAACATGTCCGACTCTGACGAAAATAATGCTAGTGAAGCAGCGGTCGTACCTCCTAGTGTTTTAAGAGTAGCTGTTAGAATACCGCCATTTTGGCCAGAGGAACCCGAATTATGGTTCGCTCAGGTGGAAAGCCAATTTAAGCTATCGAAAATAACTACAGATGACACAAAGTATTGTTATTTAGTGGCTCAATTAGGCCACCAGTATGCTGCCGAAGTTAAAGACGTTATTACAAGATCGCCCGATAGTAATAAATATGATAAGTTAAAGTCGGAACTTATAAAGCGATTATCAGCTTCTCAGGAAAAGCGTGTCAAACAATTGTTAATGCATGAGGAGCTTGGGGATAGAAAACCGTCCCAATTTTTACGCCATTTGCAGGGACTAGCAGGACCATCAGTACCTGTAGAATTTTTACGCACTATATGGTCTAGTAGATTATCATCAAATATTCAAACAGTGATTGTTTCACAGGCTGATATTCCACTAGACAATCTGGCAGAGCTAGCTGATAAGGTGCACGAGATAGCGCCAGCGATACCACAAGTGGCGAGCACATCCGTGGCGGTAAACACGACCCCCCTGATCACCGACCTCGTGCAGCAAGTGTCTAAACTGACTAAGCAGGTAGCCTTGTTAACCTCACAGGTGTCCAGTAATGAGAGACGTCAAAGAGCTCCGAAGTGGTGAAATAATCATTCCCAATCTCGGTCACGCAGTCGGTCGCGACCTAGACAACCACCACCAGGCCACCCCCATTGCTTTTATCACTTCACATATGGGTCAAAAGCTAACAAGTGCAAACAACCTTGCCAATTTCCATCGGAAAACTCGCAGGGTGGTCACAAATAGCGGCTAGCGACTGCCCTTCATCTACAGGCCGTTTATTTATAACTGACAGGAATTCTAAGGTACAATTCTTAGTCGACACGTGTTCAGACCTGTGCGTGTTTCCCCGGTCTGCAGTTAAAACACCCTGTCGACGGTCAAAGTACGATTTAGTGGCCGCTACCAACACTGTAATCCATACATACGGACCGCTTCAGCTACAAATAAATCTAGGACTTAGAAGAAATTTCACCTGGAGCTTTACCATTGCAGACGTGACATAGGCCATCATTGGGGTAGACTTTCTAAGCTTCTACAACCTGCTGGTAGACTGCAGAAATCAACGCCTGATTGACAACGTCACGACACTTTCAGTTCCTGCTGCACGCTGTAACTCAATCGACGTAGCATCTGTAAAAGCAGTGACAGGTAACTCTTACTACCATCAGATTCTGCGTAAGTACCCAGAAATAACTCGACCTCCAGGGAAACAAATACTAGGGAAGCACAACACGCTGCACCATATCAGGACGACGCCAGGGCCACCCGTAGCTTGCAAACCTAGACGTCTCGATCCCGCTCGACTGCAGGTAGCTAAAAAAGAGTTTGCAGAAATGCTAGCTAGTGGAGTAGGAAGACCTTCTGAAAGCGCTTGGTCAGCGCCACTACATCTGGTAAAGAAAAAGGACGATGGATGGAGACCATGTGGTGATTACAGAGCACTAAATGCAAGAACAATACCTGACAGGTACCCCATTCGTCATATCCATGACTTTTCTCACCAGCTAGCAGAATGTACAGTATTCTCAACCATAGATCTTGTGAAGGCCTACAGCCAAATTTCAGTCAATCCTGATGATATTCACAAAACAGCGATAACAACACCTTTCGGACTTTTTGAGTTTCCATTCATGACCTTTGGTTTGAGAAATGCAGCTCAAACCTTTCAAAGGTTCATCGATGAAGTTTTATTGGGCCTCGACTTCTGCTATGGATACATTGACGATATTATAGTGTTTTCAGCGGGGCCTGAAAAATATAACGAGCACCTATGTATACTGTTCGAGCGCCTAAAAAAATATGGTATCGTTATCAACCCGTCTAAGTGCAATTTAGGTCAATCTGAGGTAACTTTTCTTGGTTATCACGTAACCGCTGAAGGAACGAAGCCGTTAGAATCCAGAGTGCAAGCTATTTAGGAGTACCCAGTCCCCAAAACCGTCAAAGAGCTGCGACGATTCTTAGGAGTTATAAATTTCTACCGTCGATTTGTACCTAACGCAGCTCAACTACGGGCACCTCTGAACGCTGTTCTAGCTGGCCCTAAGGTAAAAGGCTCCCATCATTTACATATGACTCCAGACATGTTAAAAGCTTTTGAAAATTGTAAGTCCTCACTGTGCAATGCAGCACTTTTAGCTCACCCAAACGCTACTGCTGAACTAGCACTCGTGACGGACGCTTCGGATAGTGCTATTGGCGCTGTCCTGCAGCAGAAGAAGGGTTACAGCTGGCAACCGCTGGCTTTCTATTCTCATAAACTCAGCGCTACTCAACGGAAATACAGCCCATATGACCGTGAACTACTTACCATTTATGAAGCAGTGAAGTATTTCCGTCACAAGGTAGAAGCTAGACCTTTCACAGTCTTCACGGACCATAAACCACTCACCTTCGCCTTCAAGTTGAATCGCGACAAAAATTCACCAAGGCAATTCAGGTACCTTGACATTATTGGTCAATTTACTACCGATAAAAGATACCTACCAGGTAGCAAAAATGTCGTTGCTGACGCGCTGTCCCGCGTAGATGCTGTAACAACTGCCGTAGACTTCCAAGACCTTGCAAGATGTCAGGACACAGATCTAGAATTGCAGGACTTACTGAGTCACGGTTCCTCACTGCAGCTGAAAAAGATTGCGTCACCATTGAGTGACAACTTGCCATTATATTGCAACATCTCAACAAACTCACCTCGTCCATATGTCACGCCAACGTTAAGAAGACGCATATTCGACTCACTACACAACCTTCACCACCCAGGAGCTTCTGCTACAGTGCGACTAGTCTTACAAAGCTTTGTGTGGCCAGGGATTCGCAAAGACTGTAGAGAGTGGGTCAGGCAGTGCACACAATGCCAAATGTGCAAAATTCACCGCCATACAAACTCCCCAATATCCTTTTTCCTTACACCTTCATCCAGATTTAGCCACATTCACCTCGACATCGTAGGGCCCTTAACCCCTTCGTATGATTTCAGGTACTGTCTCACTGTCATCGACAGATTTACTCGGTGGCCTGAGGCATACCCACTGAAAGACATCACGGCTGAGACCTGCGCAGCCACACTGGTGTCCAACTGGATAGCCAGGTTCGGCTGTCCTGCACGGCTGACCACAGACCGTGGTCGACAATTCGAGAGCCACCTCTTCAAGGCCCTGACTTCACTACTAGGCACGTGCCACTTTCGCACCACTGCTTATCATCCCGCTGCGAATGGTATGATGGAGCGACTTCATCGACAACTCAAGGCAGCCATCATGTGCCATTCTTCACTACAATGGACAGAAGCACTCCCATTGGTACTGCTTGATATGCGTAACTCCTGGAAAGATGACATCCAGACTACGCCTGCCGAACTCGTCTACGGTGAGCCGCTACACTTACCCGGGCAATTCTTATGTCCGAAAGAAGACTTCTCTACCGCTGACGTCACCGAGTACGCAACACGGCTCCGAGTCCAGATGGCCCGGCTTACCCCTAGACCAGCTTCTTGGCACACAACCTCGCCATTCTACGTGCCGAAAGATCTTCACACCTGCACTCACGTCTTTCTTCGCCGAGACCACCTCCGGAGAGCACTAGAACCTCCTTACGTCGGCCCTTACAAAGTCGTAAAGAGGTACCCAAAATTCTTTACACTCAACGTAAGAGGAAAACCTATTAACGTATCCATTGATCGACTAAAGCCGGCCTACATGCTCCGAGACGAGAGGGATACCCAAGCGGCGGCACCAACTGCACTACCTATCCCGACTGCAACCACTGCTGCTAGCACCATTGTGGAGCCAGAAAGAAGAACCAGGAGTGGTCGAACGGTGAGATTCCCCAACTTCTATCGCCCGTAGTCACGGGCTGGCCGGGGGTATATGTGGCACCACTGGCACCACACATCAACGGCACGGAGTGAGCGGAATCGCTCCGCTTATGAAAGTTGGACCACACCATAAAATCATACGATGTTTGAGTGCAGATGTCCGGCAAGTTACACGTGCCGCAGGCACGAACTCGATACGTAGTTAGTGTAGGCTAGTACTGGCATACACTACATGCGTACACTTTTCGCGATGCGTGCCACTCGTAAGCTCCGTCATGTTACCTTGTCAGTAACCTGTCTACGGTTTCTTACTAGTATGTCTTTGGTTTGAACGATTGAGTTTGGAATACTAATTACTTTGTACTTTTGCGAAAACGTACATGCGGGGGTGGAGGGGGATTTTGCGGAGCAACGACGTACGTCCGCCCTCTATCACGCCTAGACTGATGAACGGCCGGCGAGCGATATAATGCCAACATTTTGACTATTATTTTTCTTGGAGAAAAATGATAACGAAATTAGGAAATCTGTTTTTACCATTTATTTTAAAATAAAGAGCTGTTTCTATTGATAATACTTTCATATAAATTCATTATGGAATCTCTAAGCAGTACACGTTTAAAATTGTGATTTAGTGCCATGTTTGACATTTTTTTTTATCGAGCCAATCATTCCAAATCGTGTTTCTATCTTTACGATTTACTAGAAGATATGTTCAACTTTTATACTTTTATTTTTATTCATTAAAAATATCATAGTTCATGGGACTTTCAGACGTTCAAAAATCTTAAAAAGTACTGCAACCTCGCCTTAAAAGGAAAACTACTAATATGGGCGAAATGAATACCATCTCTTTGATTTTCGTTTGATTTCGTTTCGCTCAATAAAACTGGAAATCGTATAGAGTATAGACTATCGCATTCCTTTTTTATTCGCCTGCTTACAAGGACTAAGGCCGTCAAATAAAAATCTTTACAAATTACGTATTCAGCAATAACATTGTCTTTATTTTAGTATGATTAAATAGAGAACGAAGGTTGTCAAGCGAATAAACTAGGCGCTACCGAGCTCCTAATCAAATCGGTCTAGGTTGAAAGGATTAGATGATTTAGCGCAGGCTGTAAGATAACGTCTGATTACGTCACACTACCTACATACTAAATGTGGATCGAACATGATTTGCGTAATGTGAGTATACCGTTCTAGTTTTTTTTTACAGACAATTTTAATTTCAGAATCCCACGTTCAGTAAATGAAATTGTGTTGATGTTAATAATATTCAGCATATTCTTAGTATCTGAGTGTGGAAGGTTTGTTATATAGTTTTGATTTTACAACTATTCAGAGAAGACTACTTACGTACAATGAGTAAAATTATTTGTTGTATTATGTAAAGGTCGCACGGATTATATTAAGTTGTACCAGGAAAGCAATAACCTTAGCTTATTTATAATAATTAATCATCATACATAGTTATTTGAACCATTAATAATGCCAGTAAAGTAATAAACAAAATATGATGTAAATTATTTAAAAGTATAGTTTTGTTGAATGGCTACAATTATAATAATAGTTGCACTACAATTTTAATGATGACATTAGAGGATGCCATCAGTTTCACCCGTACATTTTGTCTGATCCAGTCGGATTTTCGGAAAATCATCATCATACATGCATAATTTCACATTCATGTGCCCAATAATTTTGGCTGTGCGTTGTCTGCGTACCCGAAATTTCTACGGGATCGGGTGTAAGATTAAATAAAAAAAACTGATGTGCGTTGCTGCGAACATCCTCAAGTAGGTAATAGATAATCTGCATTTAAAGAAAAAATATGTGAACCGAAAATACAAAGAAAGCTTTTACAAAAACTCTACTTAATCAAATACAAAATCTGTTCGCAAAATCTTTAAGAATCTTTACTCGGGAAATAGCAACAAGCTTGCATACAACATTATCATTTATAAAAACAGTGAGTATTCACGCGAGAGTTGTTTACATCTCGCCACTGCATAAATATGCAACACTAGTAGGCCTGTGGGACTCCACTCCCGATATCATACTGGATACAAGTAACAGAAACTTTTGACGACCGGTTGGCGCAGTGGGAGTGTAAGCGACTGCTACGCCGAAGGTCGCGGGTTCGATTCCCGCTCAAGGCAAACATTTGGGTGTTTCTATGTATAATATGTATGTATTTACAAAAAAAAGTATATATGTATGTTTATCCATTATCCAGTACCCATAGTACAAGCTCTGCTTAGTTTGGGACTAGATGGTGTTGTGTGAATATGGCAGAATATTATTATTATAAACTCGCTTTATTATTTCAGTCTTCGTTTATAGATACACGTGTACAAACAAAATCACAACCACAAATACTAGTATATTTTGTTATTTTATTGGTACTCTGACATCACTTAGTATATATGATTGTATACGATATTGAAGATTCGGCAATCTTATGTTATTGGTAGCAGAATTCAGTTTTTTAGTAGAACTCTCTACTAGAAATAAGTCCTGTATCGCAGGGGCTTTATACACGAATTGCACCAATTGAAGCAACAATTTGTGGCTCTAACATTTTTTTCTTCTGTGGCCAAACAGACAATTTTCGGCGCAGTTATCATCTGTGAGGTGCTCGGTTAAACCACTACTTACTTAATACGGGCAAAATCGCTAATTGAAATATAATTCACCTTGTATTCTTAATATTTTCAAGACACATTTGTTGACACCTTTTTTTTATAGACATACGCCTATATCCCCGAAGGAGTAGGCAGAGGTGTAATATTACACCCACATTTCACCATGAATTTTTAAGTCCCACGTTATAGGGGGCGAGCCTATTGCAGTTACCGGGCACATTACCAGTCTCCGTGCTACTACTGAGAATTCGGAAAAACCCAGTAACACTTTTTCCCGACCCGGGAATCGAACCCGAGACCTCCGATCAGCAGTCGCATACGCTATGCACTGGACCACGATGGCAGTCAGTTGTTGACAACTAGCTTCAAGAAAAGGACAAACAGCTGTGTTGCTGCACAGCAATCAATGTTTCGTTCTCCCTACAATCGAGCTAAGACAATCATGCCAGGCCTCGTAGTCTTTTGTGTCAATACAATACGCTTTGTACCGTAAACCCACACGTCTTGAAGGAGACAACACAAGCTTCAGTTCGTGCACTGGGAAAGCGCTTATCGGTCGCTAAGCGGTAGGTCATTTGATGGTTGGCAGAATATACTAAATTTCGCTGCCAAAACATTATCTTTTTTGTATTTTAAGACAATACATAGGTAGACATAAAATGAATGCAGTATGAAATATTTTGATATTTTCTTATTAGCCATCAAAGCTAATTTATACAATATTCTTAAAGATAGTTTTGCCATTATTTTTATTGGAAATCATATCCATATACTTTAAAAGGACAAAAGAACGGTGTGGAAAGAAATACTTACATAGACTTTTGCCTATGTCAGTGCATTGATTGTCAGTGCGTGGAACAAAAAGTTTATTTTCTAGCATTTTCAAAAATATACTTATCGTATTTTTACTACAGAATCGGCGTCGATACATTCGTAAGCAGTTTCAATTCTAGTCTTTTCACACAGGCTCTGAATGTATAGAATCTATAACAGTATATAGGTCAACCCGATAGTCTTAACCAGCATAAGCTAAAATTGTTATGCGAGGGTACTTGAAGCCAGCGAGAGTTTAGTGGAAATACTAACGGACTGCCATGCAGAGGGTATCGGGTTCGAATCCTCGTCGTGCACCAATGACTTTTCAAAGTTAAGTGCGTATTAAATTGTTAATTATCGCTGCCTCGGTGAGCATGTTAAGCCATTCGGTCCCGGCTGTCATGAAGAACTTTGAAAGTCGTTACGGGGAGTCAGTACCCTCAAATAAACTGATACTGGTCTAAGCCATGGAATATCGCTATCCCTTTAGGTTGCGGAGGTCAGACGGCAGTCACTCTGCGGAAAAGTTGATATTCTGTCATATCTGGTTAGACCAGTAAGCGGACCTCGGGCTCCAAGGCATGTAAGTCTTTTATGCAACCGCGATAACGCTAGGGCGATGATGATGAAGTTATGTGAGGGCACGCGGAGTCTAGACTCGACCAGCTTTCTAGTCCCTGACGTCAGACTGACCCCAATATTACCTTAAATGTAATCTATGCCATTTTGTCACCTGAAAACGATTATATTACTGAGTCATTAGCTTAATTATATTATGATTGTGAGAAGACAAAAAGGAGCTGATTTTCTTTTATCTACTACAAATTACACGTTATCGTATTTCTTGTTTGCAGTTTTTTTTTTGTAGCTCAACAGTTCTACAAAATTAGGAACTGCTCTTAAGACGGCTACGAATTGGTTTCTCTCAATTTACTAGTTTCATTTAGAAGTTATCAAGCTGTCCGTTATAAACCAAGCAAATTAACCAAGATTTCCAAAGAATAATGAATGTAGAGGAAGCACGTGAGGTTTGCAAGGATAGAAGCAAGTGGCGATCTGTTGTCTCTGCCTACCCCGACGGGAAAAAGGCGTGAGCATATGTATGTATGTATGTCCAATCTGATGCATTTTCCATGGGCAAATATACCATTTTGAAATAAATGTATTTATTTTATTTTACTTTATTTGGAAAACAAACAGTTCTTAATAACTAACTGAGTACATATTTTGTATAACTATCAACCATTTATACGTTTTCACATTTGTATATTTAGGTCTTGATCAGTGCATTATGCTTAAATACAAAGTGGATATAAATAAAAAACACAAAGATAAAATATGTACGAACACAACACTAAAGCAACAAAAATATTAAAACATAAAAAAAATCAAATCAAAATCAGAGAACCGATTCGAACCACTGGTCGGCAAGGGCACGTCTATAGCTGGAGGCACTTACATTAAATAGGTCCAAACGGTCTAGGTGTGTTAAATTATTGACGTAATTTGCAGTTCTTATAAAGAAAGTACAGTCAGCATCAAAAGTTGATGACCACATTTAGATTTTCAATATCGCTGTACACCATAATACACCTAAATTGCTCAACGTGACAAGCGCCAGAATTGAATGATTATCATAAAAGGGCATAAGTAGGTGACCATGACTTTTCATAAGTCGCTAAACAAAGTTATGGTAAAAAAAGCATAACACCACGTCACGTTGAGAACTAAATAAAGGAGGTCGTTACATTTGATAAACTAATGTGATTAATTATATTATTATTAAAGTATTATGAAGTAAATAATTTTATATAATACTATTTAAAGCTAATACAACATTTTATAGATGATAAATAATTGCAACCGCAATGGTCTACATTCGATACAAAGTGATAATTAAGAAGAAATATTATTTTACATTCAAGGGTAAACAGTTTTACAAAGAATTGAATTAAAACAGAATTTGTGTGAATTTTGAAAATGAGTCTTATATGTATATAGGGGGTCTACCAAGAGTTTGTTTTTCAAACAAACCACGAGTTTTGCACGCGATCGTCACGGAAGTTTCCTGCATGAGAAATAAATTATACAAGTATTTTTATCTAGTGAAACATGTCAAAATAATAGTAGTTTCATTCATGAATTAATGTTAAAACTTTATTTAACATTTTTTTATCGTCAATTTATTGATAATAAGTATTCTACTTGACAGCAAAACACTATGACGTCACTACATCATATTTCATACAAAATCCTTGACAAAGGTAGTTTTTGACATTTAATTAAAAGTGCTTGATTTGACTAGTTGGAAACCAAAGAGATTGGATAATATACATAGAGGTAGTCCTAGAACTCCCAAATTGAACACAGTCAACTGACATGTAAGATACAATTTAGACAATTAATGCCATCAAATTATATAACCCTAGTGTTTTTGCTTTTATAACAGTTCTATCATGATTTTGAATTTAGCCGTATAATATTTATATCGACTTTTCAAGTGTTGTAAAAAATCTTATCGATATGGCTATCCACCGTATATTTTTACCTCGTTATTTTTTAAATTCTATGTGCACGTGATAAAGATTTATAAAATAAGTGGATTGCTGCAGTATGTCGTGGAGAAAATTGGGTGCCCAGAAAGCACCATAGAATTTGTTCCAAGCATTTTTTTTTTTTTTTTTTTATTTATTTAAACTTTACATACACAGAGTATACAGGCGGACTTAATGCCATGGGCATTATCTCCCAGTCTACCCTAGAGTGGTGCAGAGAGAAAAGAAGTAGGTGTAATATAATGAAAATGAATTTGAAATAACACAAATATTGTAGATCTAAAGATACATACAATATATATATATATATATATATATATATATATATATATATATATATATATATATATATACACATAAGTTACAATAAACATACATAATATAGATGTATTATAAAACTACATACATACATACACACATGAATATATAAATACATATATAAATATATACACGTCCATAAGGTATATATATACATATTAAACACATATGAAATTTAAACGACTTTTTACTGCGGAATGTTTTTATAGTATTGACAGATGGCGCAGACTAAAAGAAAATTCTGTGCCAACATGACTCCTCCATTCTAAACGTATCGGTGTGAGTGTTTAAATAATTACTTGCTTTTACTTTTATTAGGGTAGTAGCGCCAAACAGGAGTCGGATCTTGGGCTCCATTCGATGTCTCGACCAAAGGAATAATTTAATTTGAATATATTGTTCAATTTTATTATAAGTGCATAGGGCTCCCACCAAGAACGTAGGGTCCCAAGCCAACCTCACCTGCAAGTGGTGTACCTGCTTATCAACGGTCGAGGCTCTGGCAAACAAAACATCCCGATTAGCGCCATTAGGCTCGCCACCTATTACGTGGGATCAAAAGTCTAGCAAAAAGTGGGCGTTTAATATGCCTCTGTCTACCCCTTCGGGGAAACAGGCGTGAGCCTATGTTATAAACAGTATTCAGCCAGCTACCTGCAGTTACACTGTTGCCACGAAAAGCCACGACACGCTAAGCGACAAGCGATTTCGATGTTTATTTCTGCAGTTTAGTTCTGCACTGAAGTGACAGCGCCGGCGGCAGAATAAGGAGCGGCATGAACATTGAAATCGCTTGTCGCTCAGCGTGTCGCGGCCGTTCGTGGCCAGGCTGTTAGGCGACATCCACTCATTTCATAGTTTTACCATATCCTTACTAATACCTATTATAAATGTAAGTGAATTTATTTATTTGTTAAGCTTTCACATTTTGACTACTCAATCGATCATAAAAAGTTCAATGCACGTTGCTGGGAGTAATGGGAGTACAGAAAAAGGTGTTGGCCGTGTGGTCGACGGCATAGAATACAAGTGTCACCAGCCCTTATCTTCCCGTGGGTGTCGTAAGAGGCGACTAAGGGATAACACGATGCAAATACCATCTTTGCGTAGAGACGGAAAACTCGACATCAAACCCTATACGACTGCCTCGTTGGTCTCGCGGTATAAATGTGCGCGTGGGATCGGGAGGTCCCGGGTTCGATTCCTGGGTCGGGAAGTGTTATTGGGTTTTTCTGTCACGAAATTCTCAGTAGCAGCACGGAGTCTGGAAATGTGCCCGGTACGGCAATAGGCTCGCCCCTTATTACGTGGGACTAAAGTATATCTGGCGAAAAGTGGGTGTAGAAATACACCTCTGCCTACCCCTTCGGGGATAAAAGGTGTTACGATATGTATGTATGTATGTATGTATGTAGAAAAAGGTGTCAGGTACTTTTTATCAATCGGCTTTGGCCTATAAATCAAGCTTCAGGTATCATCAGTGATTGCTAGGGTGGCAAACACAAAGGGTATGGTTATTTATTTTAATATACTGCTTTGCATTAAAACGGGGCTATTTTCTTTCTTTAGTGTACGCGTGCGCCTTCCATTAATGAGACATCTTCTGTTTCTCCAACAACCAGCACTAAAGCGCCTACGTTAGTTACAATTTCTCCGCCAGTAGGTACAGAAGCGATGAAAATCGTGTGCGCTAAACACTTACGTACAATAGAAAAACTACAAAAAGAAGTTTTTCACCTTGAGCAGCTTGTTAAAAGACGTTTGTTAAAAATAAACTATTTAAGACAACGGTCTAAACGTCTGATGAAAAAGAACATTGCTATGAATTCACGTTAACTTGATAGTTTGCAAAACGAATATATCGTGAAGGAGGATTTGATAATTTTAGATCACGTGAAAAATAACAGTGTTATTGAAAAATACCGTTCACGCGCGGCTGGTGACAAAACACGTGAGATTAGCTTGAAGTTAAAAAAAAATGCTGTGACGCTTCATTATTATGTACTACTGAGTAGGTACCCATATGAAACAAAAAATTATAGATTCAGTTTAAAAATGCAAGTTTGTGTAATAATTATATAAATACTATCCATTAACTAGCGTTCTGACTGCTGTGGACACAAACTTACGGAATGTATAACATGTACAAACTTAATATACTTTAGTTCTCTGTCTTTAGTCTGTTTGATTTTGAACCTATATTGAACCTTTGATCGATATCGATAGCGGATTTGCTCTATCACAAAAAAATTAAAAAGTTACGAAATTTGTGTTCAAATGGTCTTTAGCCCTAACTGACAAAAATAGTGCCATCTTCTTCTGGCAACTCTAATTTGTCATATGAGTGAAGAGTGTAGCTATATTCAATTTGTTCATAAAAATATCGTTCATTCCATGCTTTAGTTATTCTTCTGTGTTGGAAACAACCCTATTTCCTTAGATTTTCTAAAAACACCCTTATTGGATAGTAGCGATCGATAGAGGGCGCATTAAGGAAATGTATGAAAACTATTCCCGTCGACTAGCCTATCATCACCGTGTAAATTTCGTACCCTCGGATTGGGTTCTAATCCAATCGTAACTATAAAAATCATAAACTAAGTCGACGGTATGAATTTGAACGGAATCTGCGTGATTTTTGAAAATAAGTCTTACTGCTTTACGAATAAGGTTACAATTCAATTGAACTAAAAAATCTATAGTTACGTCGATGGTATAAATTCAAACTGATGATTCTAAATGTTTTCGGATATTATAACGATCAGCAATTTTTGACAAAATGGTGTTCAGTGACCTTTGACAAGTAGTGTTCAGTCAGTTTTGAACTTTAATGATACATACATACATACATACATAGACTCACGCCTGTTTCCCGGAGGGGTAGGCAGAGACTACGGAACGCCATTTGCAACGATCCTGACATACCTCACTTGCTTCACTCACTCCCATCAAGTTTCTCATGCATGCTCTTCTGTTAAGGGTACTTCTGACTTGTCCTTTTTTCAGGATGTCTCCAATGTGGTCAGAGAACGTTCTCCTAGGTCTTCCCCTTTGTCCTGTCCCATTCACACTAGCCTGATATATCTTCTTTGTCAGTCTATCGTCATCCATCCTCTCCATGTGCCCAAACCATCTTAACATGCCTTTCTCAATGCTTGTCACTACATCTTCTTTTATCCCACAACACTCTCGTATCACACAATTCTTTACTCTGTCGGTCAAAGACACACCACACATACTTCTCAGTGCTCTCATTTCTACAGCATTTATTCTACTTTCAAATATCTTCTGCCATACCCAACTTTTACTACCATACACAAGGGTAGGCACTAACACACCTCTATGTACAGCCAAACGTGCCTTTTTGGACACGTTTTGACTGTTCATAAACGCCTTCAGAGCTCCATTCACACAATTACCTGCATTAACTCTCCTTTCAATATCTTTTTCATTCTTACCATCTCTTGTAAACAACGTACCTAAGTAAACAAACTCATTCACTTGTTCCACTCGCTGTCCATCGATCAAAACATTACAAGCCGTAACGCATTCCTCCTTTTCAAAAACCATAACTTTCGTTTTACTTACATTCACTTTCATTCCTTTCCTTTCTAACGCACGATGCATGATTGTTACCATTTCCTGCAACTCCTCCGTTGAAGATGCAAGTATAACCTGATCATCAGCATAAAGGAGGCATTTGACGAGTAACCCGCCAGTATTGAATGAACACTTTAATGATGTTCATTCAATACTGGCGCCCTTCTTGTTGAGCGATTTATGGGTGATATAATGTTCATTGATTTTGAAAATCTGAATGTGGTCATCGACTTTTGATGCTGACTGTACCTTTATGATGAAGAACTAAAAGTTTTATCGGTTTGATAATAAATACGAGTACAGTAATTATTAGCACATGACAAAGTCCACTGCCGTTTAATGATTATGGCTATCGTTTAAATAACAGTACAAATTAATTTCTTTGCAACTCCAGCAACCATAATTGCAGCCATTAACATAATAAATCAGTCTTAAGCAGTGGATCGGCGTTGCACGGCGAAAGTATGTACTAGGCGATTTGGTGATATGGATTTTTTTAAAATTATTGTGGACTGTATAAAGGATGGCTGGTAAATCGCCTAGAAGCGTGGGTGAATGGGAGGAATAGGAGGCGGAGGTATAGGAGCACGCCTTACCTTGTAAGATAGCGGCCGCCGGCGTCTTCGAGAGTCCTGAAGCTGCACAGATAACTCCACTATACCCGCGGGCGGTTTAGTTCTCGTTTATAGTATAAAATAGCGATAAAATATTGCGGTGCTGCATGTGTTCGTCGTGGCGCGGAGCTGCACCAGGACGCAGCCGGTCAGCGGGACGGTTGATTTTCAACTTCGTAGCAGCGTCATTGAATTCTGCGACCAATTATTGCGAGGCGTGCCTTTGGGAGGAAATGGGATAGAAAGGTATAAAAGATCGCTTGATTTGACACTGCGGTATGCAAAAAAATTTATTAGCTAGGTGTTAACATAATTAACTAGCAATGGAAAAGATAGATGGCGCTACCATATCTCCCCGGCCCTAAAGGGTTGCCTTTAAAAAAATAAAATTGAACTTAGCTATGTTGGATTTACTAGCGCATAACCCATCAATAGGCTAAGGCAGCGATATGATATTAAAATTAATCTAAATTAACTTTAGCGAAACAATTATAACGAAAACTACAAACTAAATACTTAAACTAAGAGGTGGATCTAACTTCAGGCTAGATCTCACTGAGTTGGAAGCGGACAGAGACGTGCAACAGTGCGCACGTAGCTCCCTTTCGCGGTTTTCACGGTAACAACGCGGGTTGTACCGTTTTTGGAATTATGTAGTTTCTCCACGATGGCTAACGGCCATGAAAGCGGCGGAGCATTATCATGTACTATGATGACCAACGTACCCTCCTGTATAGGGGATGCAGGACTATTCCATTTGGATCTAGCCTGAAGCTGGTGGAGATATTCCGCACGCCAGCGCCGCCAGAACGACTGCACGAGTTTATCCAGCAGTGTATGTCTCTGGAGCAAGCTTGAAAAGTCTGCTTCAGGAGCCGGAAATGACGATAATGGCACTGTGTTCAGAAAATGTGCAGGGCTTAACGCGGATGGTTCTGCAGGATCACTACTCAATGCCGTGAGCGGACGCGAGTTGATCAGCGCCTTGACTTGTGCAAGGACAGTTAAAAGCTCTTCGTAAGAGAGGATCTGTTGACCTATAACTCTAAACAGATGCTTTTTAATTACTTTGACCATGCTTTTCCAACATCCAGCGAAATGTGGTGATGCTGGCGGAATAAACTTCCAGTCAATATGATTTATGGAAAGTTCTTCCTGAAGACGAGTACGATATTCTTCCCTGAGAAACTTATAAAGGTCGCGTAAATAAGAGCTTGCGCCCACGAAACAAGTGCCGTTATCCGTGTACAAACACTGTATAGGGCCGCCTCGTGAAAGAAATCGTTTAAGGGCTGCCAGGAATGACACCGTGCTAAAATCCGTCGCAACTTCAATGTGCGTAGCGCGCGTTGTTAAGCATGTAAAACTACATAGCCATGCTTTACGGCTTTTAACACCTCGACCACGCACTGGGGTATACTGCAATGGTCCTGCGTAATCAAAACCGGTATGTGCAAACGCTTTATCAACCTGATTGACGCGCTGGCTAGGAAGATCTGCCATGGGAGGGAAAATCGGACGCGGACGAAATTTGAAATAGACGTTACAATTATGTATTCTGTGACGAATTATTCGTCGAGCAGCTTAAACCCAATATTTATGCCAAAGTAAGGACATAAGCAACTCTGGACCAGCATGGAGATGCTTCTTGTGATAAAAATCAACAAGAAGGTCGACAACATGATCATGACGCGGTAGAATGCAAGGATGCTTGTAGTTATAAGGTTCGTCCGAATTTGACAGACGACCACCAACGCGTATGATGCCGTGCTCATCGAGAAACGGCTTTAGCCTAAGAATAGCGAGAGAACAAGGTACATTCTTTTTCAAGTTTTGAATGTCGTTACTAAAATGAACAGCCTGTACAGCTCGTAGTAAGTTATATTCTGCAAATTCAAGGTAAGTACTTGAAACAAAAGTCCCATTAGGTAGTTGCCTAAGAAACCTACAGACATAAACGATGGCGCGGAGTAACTTAGACCACGATGACATGCGTAGTGCGAGTGCATAGATCGGAGATTCAGCAACCTCAACAATCACATGATGAGAAACAGACTTCCGTTCGGGTACATCCTCGTCATCTGCACTGTGGTCAAAGGGTTGCATGGGACACTCTGACGGATCATGGGAAATCCAAGAAGGTTCACCATGCCAAAATAGATGATGCAGAAGATGAAGTGGAGTAACACCACGAGACAGGCAATCAGCGGGGTTCTCAATACCCGCGACGTGATTGAAACAAGTAGCGGGAACAAGTTCAATTAATTTACTAACGCGGTTGGCGAAAAAAGTCTGCCAGCGGTGAGGAGAAGAATTAATCCAAGCGAGCACTATTTTTGAGTCAGAAAACGCGTATTTTTATTGATAGGGTAGTAGAAGTTATGGGGCAAAACTGTGTCTTGAACCTTGTGGAGGAACTGAGACAACAGAAGGGCCGCGCGCAACTCCAGTCTCGCAACCGAAATGGTTTTAATAGGCGAGACCTTGGACTTGGCACAAACTAACTGCACCGATTAGTTAGAACCAATGCGGACTTGCAGATATACGACTCCGCCGTAAGCACGCTCGCTGGCGTCAGCGAAACCTATTAAGTTGACGGTACATCCATCTACCAACCCAAGATGACGCGGAATAGTAATTTGATTGAGCGCGGTAAGCTCAATACAAAACTGGCTCCAAGCGGCGACAATATGGTCAGGGGGTGTTTCATCCCACTCACACTTTGATAGCCAAAGTTCTTTGATCAAGAGCTTGGCGTACAAAATTGTGGGAGCCACAAAACCCATTATGTCCCATAGTCGAGCCACTGTGGACAGCATAGTGCGTTTGGTGCACTTATCATTTGGCGGTGAGACGTCAAACCGAAAACTATCACAGAATTTGTCCCAGCGTAAACCGAGAATTTTATGCGATACAGACTTCTCAAACTCAATGTCTGGAGAAGCTTTATGAGAATCAAGTATGCGTGCGAGAACCTCCTTAGAGTTGCTTGTCCATTTGACAAGATCAAACTGGCCTCGCTTGAAAAGCTGAATAAGCTCTTCACAAAGCAAAATTGCTAGCGGAACGGATATGACACTACAGGCAATGACACCCATATACAAAGCGGAAGTAGCAACAGCTGCTGCGGCGGGAAAGTGATCGCCTTCATCAGCGATCAACTGGCGAACAACTCGTAACGCGTGATATGGGCTGGACTTGAGTCCAAAACAAACACGATTGAACTGATACACTGATAAAGGTTCCTTATTGTCAAAACGATAAAAAATCCGTTGAAATCTACGGTCAGATTCGCAAACGCCGATACTGAGAAAAATTTGGCGGCAATCAGCTGACAGAGCGATTTGGAAAAGACGAAACTTTATTATGATGTTAAATAAATCACCCTGTAGATTAGGGCGGGCATGCAAAATGTCATTAATCGACTGACCCGATGTAGTCCTACAACTAGCATCTAAAACCACACGAAGTTTAGTAGAGGTTTTATCTTCGCGAACTACGCCGTGATGCGGGATATAATATGAGAGAAGAGAATTGCCATCGTTGTTTACAACTACCATTAAAAAAACCTTTATTTAGGTAGTCACGAATGACGTAATTATAGGCGCCGCGTGACTTAAGTGATGCATCAAGTCTTTGTTCTAAATAATGAAAACGTTTAAGCGCAGCAGCGTACGAGTCGCCTAACGAATAAGGGTCACCATAGAATGGCAACGCCACGACGTATCTGCCACTGTCGTCACGAACAGTGGTAGCGTGGAAATGTTGTTCACACTCGAGATCCTTACGGCTCATCGAGGGCGGTGCGGTAATCTCTTCGAGCTCCCAAAATCGCTTGAGAAAAGAATCAATATTATTTTCTTGAAGAACAGAACAACAACAAGACGTAATATAATGAGAAGTATGTAACGTAGGTACGGTACCCATAATCACATACCCAAATACCGTCTCAATAGCGGGCGGTAAATTATGTTGCTCACTACGTACAACTTTAGGTAGTAACAAGTGCGGAAATATTGAAGCTCTGATCAAAACATCAATGTCTGCCGGGTTCGCAAATTCCGCGTCTGCTAGCGGCAATG